>CM053786.1:158388401-158653401 GCA_028749045.1 Cupressus sempervirens | reverse complement strand
GTGGGGATGATGCTCAGATGGCTGCAAGAAGTTGAGTCCAACTTTTGAGCAAAAATTAAAGCATTTTTCCAATTTTTTGAACTTTCAATCACTTGATGTTTGAATTTGAGGCACTTAAAGATTGAATCTCAGATAATATACTAATAGAAAATGTAGTGGTTGTAGTTACTTTTAAGTACATTCAATTTTTTTGATATTGAGATCGTATAAATTGCATTTTAGTAGGCATGTTTAAAAACTACTTTAAAAAAATGTCTATTTCAAGACCATACCACATGTGTATGACCACCATTTTTTGAAACAAAAAGATAAAGTTTTGTGATTCCTTCTAGAGAAAGGCACCTAACACACTAAAAATTGATGAAAACATTTTTCCTTATTTTTTTTATTGAATATATATATTTTAATTTGGCCATAAAGTGGAGTTTAAAAACCTCTAGTGTGTGACTGCCATAATTTGATGAAAACTTCACTGTTCTTAGTTTTTTTTTCAAATATTGAAGTAGATTCTATATAGATTGATGAAATATACTTCATTTTTTAGAAAAGATAAATTTAAAAAAGTTATTAAAATTCTAGTAAAGCTTACTATATCAAGTTTAGTTACCAATTCGACTTAATAAATATTGTAAAAATAGTAAAATATATCATATCTCTATGAAAACTACATTTTTAGAATTTGCACAATAATAAATATAATAGGTTTTTTGTTCCATCAAAATATTTAGTTGGGAGCGTTGTCAAAAAATTATGCCAAGGTAGAAATTTCATGTTCCTATTCCTTAGACAAATTCTTGTAGGCTCAAGCATAGGCTTGGTCCCACTTAGCCTCTCCCAGGCCAAAATATAAAGTATGTTAAGTTTTCTACTCCTACATTTAAGAAATGGGTGCTCATTATTTAAATTTTAAAAAATAGTTTCCCATTTTGTTTTGTATAGTTGAAAAAAAATGGGTACCTGTTTCATTTAAATAATGGGTACCCATTTCTAAGAGATCAATTAGACCACAAAAAAGGACCACTAGGAATCCTAAGTCAAATTCACATTGTAATTCCCCGCCAAGGGATCCAAAGAATTTCACTAAGTTTGCCAAACAATTTTTTTTTTAAAACATGAAAGATAAACCATCCATAACAATTGTGGAAGCAATAGTAACAATTCAATAAAAGTAAGTTCATAACATACATAACAAGTTACATTCTTTAAAGATCCCTTAACGTTGTATCACATCTAAATTAACTATTCATCCAACATCACATCCTTAGCAATGTTACATCCAATGTTCTTAAATAATATTACAAGTGTCCTTTTTGTAACTACATTTTAGCTCAATCATCCACTGTACATGTTACAAGGTATGAAAGGCTTAAAAGAATAAAGCATCCATGTAAATAAAGTACATAATCATCCAATATTAATCCATGATGTAATAACATAAATGAAACCACATGTCATACATGATACATCATCATCGTAAAGATATAAACATCCATCATAAAAGATAACCATATATTACAAACATAAAAACCTAAGTGCATGGTTCCTCCCAATCGTAAATAGCATCATTAGACCATTGTGGATCCTAGCCATCCCTCTATACGTAACATTCCAAAGCACCAAAGAGATCATCGATATTATCATAGTAGGAATGTCACTCCTAAAACATCCTACTAACATACAAAGTAAAGCATAAAGTAACATTATCTAACATATGCAAATCATCAATATAAGAAACATACCAGTAAATACATCCATCATAAGGTATATCATCTATAATAATGATCCAAGAACAGAATGAAGATAAATACCAACCAAGAATACTCCAGCCACGGTGTCTCGAACGTATCTCAAATGATAAGAGTGGAAATACACTACCACCTGACTGTGTGGAACCTAAGAGGTCCACTCCCATTGTGCTAAGCAGATAATCTCAAGTCCCATACAGGCTATCCAAAAACACATAGCATAAATCTCTTTAAGTCTAGGAATTTTAAAAGTATACTAACTCAAAGGTTCCATCACACAAAACTGACATCTAATTCCTAGAGGCACACAATGACATGTAGGAAACCTACTTTGTAAGCCAGAAAGTTTCATCACATTTATCACATACAAGTTACCCTAGTAGTTAGCTAAACTCCACAGGTCCATACCGATCTCATGCGGCCACTAGTATCCTCTCATACTGATGAGGCATACTACGAAATGCAAGGTCACAACCATGCGTTCTCTCTACTCCCATCCTAGTCTGTACAAGCACTTGAGGCATGGGCGAGAACATCAAAACAATTATCTTTTTAGGTTCATTTAATCCCCATTTAGTGTGTAAATATTATCACTTATTCACCAAACTTACAATGAGTTACCCTGGCAGCCATTTAGGGCCCTGGCCCCCATTGCAAGCCACTTCCTGACACTACAAGTAGATTACCTACCCTAAGCTCATGGAATCATAAAATCACCCTAGTCCTATACAAGCAATTGGAAAGAAATACCAAAAGATAATCCATAAAAAGAATCATCAAATAACCATGATAAAAATCATCAAATATCCACAATAAGAATCATCAAATCTCCATGATAAGAATCATCAAATCTCAATGAGCATCTAAAAAGCATCCATAGAAAATCATGACCACAACAGTTCTCTATTGGCAACTGAAGGCATCACTGGTAATCATAACTATCCATTGGTTCTCAATAACCAAAATATATCTCAAAATAAATCACCATATCCATTGGTTCTCAATGAGCAACCAAGAATATCTCAAAATCATACTGATCGAAAACTCCAAAATGGTTGAGTCAAAACATGTCACAATATGACATCATCAAGAAATAAATCCACATTTCAGTCCCATCATGGCGACTAGAAAGTAATCCAAGGATAACTGATCAATGAATAAAAAATGATTAGCTCAAGTGTCTCATACACATACATCTCAGCTTCACACATGAAGACTAAAAAGCAATAACAATTAGTAAATACAAAAATTTCATAGAGCATATGATCACATTACCTTGCTTGGGTTTATAAAGATCGAGACCAAATAAGATCAACATGCCATCACATCCCATAACCCCCGAGCCTCTGGTAACAACCTAAGACTGGTCAACACTAGCCAACCCAAAACCCAAAACAGATAGCATAGAGAATACACAATGCAAACACATGTTTTGGTTTACTAAAATGACATAGTTGAATTAAGTGTAGAGGTTTCCAATTTTTGTTTCAAGTATACTTCAAGTGTCAAAGTTTAATCATTTGACCTACAAGTCGACCCATTTGTTCTCCGATAGCATTATTCTTCCATTAATTAAAATAATATTCTAAGAATAACTTAAGGGTAAATACTTTATTCATAATCTGATCATCATTGACCCTTAATTAACTTGTTCTCTTTATTTAACTATGATCCATATTCTAATTGATTAACTCTTCTTTAATGTTACATCAACTTTTCAACATAATTAGAGGATCATTATTCGTTATAATACAAGAAAGCCAATTATCAATCTTTGAATAAGAAGATTATAACTTATTAAAATGATCAATTAAATCAATCAATTAACATAGGTACACCATCCATGACCTATTAACATTCTAATAGTTCTCAATTTAAAACTTAATTAAGTATTATTAAAGTTTCAGCCTTTTAATTTAATCGTTATCATCGTTGACAACCATATAATATCTAAAGTCATTATTCAAATCATAAGGCTTACCAACTTCGATATAGATAATTCACAACATTGCTAGAGGAATTGATATTAGCATATCAATTTGAACTCTATTACATAACTTAATTGATAACTCAATGATTGCTATCAAGCAAGAAGACTTCCTTTAACCCTATAGTATAATCCTCGTACTGTTTTGAAATCAACCTTTCTAAACTCCACTAAGGGTAAATGTTTGAATCATTATAATTTAATGTTCTCTCAAGAGATGATTCTGATTTAATCATAATAGAATGAATTTCGTTTCCTCTATCTCGACCATTTAGTCTCATTAAAAATATTTTTAATCATTAATTAGTCAATTGAACCTCATTGCATAACTTATTTATTAGTTAAATTTAATTAATTTACAATTAATTAAATTAACTAATATTTAACACGACAACTCAAAGAATCTCTCTCAATTAATAAATAACCATAGTTCCATAACCTATATTTTGATGCATTTGTATTCCCAATGGTATAAGGGTAACTATCTCCCAATATCATTATCTAATAATTACTTTAACCTTTTTTCTCATATCCCCTGAGATTGTCTAATTATTATAACTTATTGCTATACTTCAATTATTACAAATCTCAATTTGAGTTTAATTGAATTACTTAATAGTTATACTAGCTATACTTATCATTCATTAATAATTGCTAACCTTAACAATTATTAATAAATAATATTCCCATCAATAATTTCAATATTTAAATAAGATTCATCATTCATTCAATCATTCAATGAATATCAAATAAATGTTAATATCTCTAGGAAGAATTGTTCTTATAAAATAATAAATAGTTTTCTCAATTTTCCATTCGTGAGAATTCCAAAACTAATTGGGCAACTTCCCTATTTCAATTGCAACATTTTTATCACACTAATTCTAATTAAATAAATTTATTAACATAAAACTATATCATTTATTTGAAAACTCAAATATTAAAGTTTCATTAATATATATATATATATAAAATTAAAATAACAATATATATATATATATATATATATATATATATATATATATATATATATATATATATATATATATATATATATATATATATATATATATATATATATATATATATATATATATATATATATATATATATATATATAATAACTATATAACAAGTTTAATACTCTTAACAACTTATATCATAACATCAAAGCAAACGAATTAATTTTCGCTGCCATCCTTTAAATAGAATGGGGTCTGCTGATCCCAGGTACCCTGCGATGATGTAGGTACTCTGCAACCACACAGACCCTGCGTTAATTACCACTAGACTAAGGAGAAAGGGGGTGCGGTGGGTATTAACCCCACCACCCCAAATGTTACATATATGTTTGATTTTATTTTAAAATGATTCCAAAGCGCTAAGTTTAATAACGTTTTTATAAAATATTTTTAACATACGTGTTTTGGATCTTTAAATATATATATATATATATATATATATATATATATATATATATCCAAAACTATAAACAACGTTTGATCAATATATATTTATATGTATACGCATATGTATATATATATATGTTTATATATATAAATATAAATAAATATATATATATATATATATATATATATACACACACACACACACACACACACAAACAATTTTTTAAAAGCTATATAAATATCAAATATATATATACATACATATGAGCAGATTTCACTTTATAAAAAGGGAGAACATAAATATAGCTTTTAAAAAAGGTATATTTTCATAAAGATCATATACACGATTTTAAAAAGGCTTCCAAACTTAAGAATATTTGTTCTCTAAATTTATCCAATAATTGTTCTAATGGGTTTGGCTATGAATTTTGAAATCACCATTTCTCAACTTGATTCTAATTCGAACGCAAACCCATTTTAAATTGAAGCTAAGGTTTTCTAATGTTTTCTTGAAACCAAATAAAATATCTAGATTCCAATTTCAAATTATAGATTCAATCATAGAGAAGATTTAGACACATATAACAGACATGATGAAGACAGGAAGAGAAAGAGTGCAAAGGGAATATGCGAATATCACGAGTGCAATTGGACACTGATGCTAATTTTCCATGCCTCAGAAGTCCATAGAAAATCCCTTCATTCTCCATCATTCGCAATTCCTCCAAGGTCCAAGCCAACCAAAACCTCCACGTGACTAGAAGTGCTAGAAGAAGCATAGGAGCATGTAGGAACATATGAGCATGTAGAAGCATATGAGCTTCTCAAATGTATGTAAGCTTTAAGCTTCTATTTAAGCTTGTCCAAACACACTAGGAGAGCCTCTATTTAAAGGCCTCTAAGATGCATCTAGAATGTGTCTAGAAGGAACTAGAAGGTAAGCATGACAACCAAGCATGAGTCTTCTCCAACCTTCTAGATGAGTCATAAGGTTGTAGACACCATGTGCTCAAATAAAATGCTAACTCCTAAGTGTAGACAACTAGTGCATACTTAGAGTGCAAACTCCTATGTTGTCTACATGACAACTCTCAAGAATTTGCAAACTCCTATGTGAGCAAACATTAAAATAATGCACATTAATTAATATAATATTTAATTTACTCTTTCCAATTTAATTTATTTATTATTAAATCTTATGCACTAACTTTAATAATTCCACTTATTCTTATCTTAATATATTTATATTTTAATCACATGAGACTAGAATCTTTTAATAATTTTAAATATATTTTCCACTTTTAAATTTTCATTTTCAAAACTTAATTGTTAAAATATTTATTAGCTTTAATAATAATATTATTTAGTCATTTATTTAAAATGAACTCCAAATATATTATTATTAAAATAAATCTTGTCACATTCCAAATTTAAACTTATAACTTTTATTTTCCAATTTAATTATTTTATTTAATTAATTTTCCAATTAATTAAATAAAATAAATATTAAAATACCATATTAATTTTCCATTAAATTAAACCATTAATTAAATCTTTTAATTAGGCTTAATTAATAGAAAATACATCAAAGACTCACAAGGTAAAAATACAAAAACCCATCATAGCCAAATACATACAAAATCAAACCAAGGGTTAATATCATGAATTACGTCATTTGATGCATTCAGAGGGTACTCAACTTAGATACTTGTCCTAATTTTCAATTGGGACAAATGGCTTAAAGGATTGGGATTTGGACTTGAGAATTTATCTCCCCTCTCTTATCATTGAGATGATGTGATAGGGTAGGCTCTACTTAGCAATTCAGAGAAGTCAATCCTCGGTACCTGCAACCTACATAAAAACCACGCATGTACAAGCACAATATATACTAAACTAAATAGGCAATGGTAGGAAGTGGTGCATCGTGTAGATCCCGACTAGCAGGTGACTATGACTCCCTTCCTTAACCACATTAGACACACCATACATAAGAACAAACATGCACACCATACACATGCAAGTATGGGGTAAGTATCGATAAGAAAACACATCATAATAAACCTTCTAGCTAATAACCATCAATAACTGAAATCACTTGAATAATCATCATGCATACATGAACTATAAAGTACCAAGTATTCTCATCACATATCAACTGAATCCATAGCACATATCTGATAGTCCCAAAACAATGTTGCTAACCATCAACATAAAACTAGCTCTATAAGAGTTCGACAATGACAACAAAAATGCGACCTAGGGGCAGGCACTACACACATATATTAACATGTGTAAAAAATTCTATGAAAATTCTACAAGTCATGAAAACATAACAAGTCCTCAAGACATTAAAGAAGTCAAATATATAATATCATAACTTAGAAAGTCCTATAATAATGTGTACCATTAATACATACATGATAATGCAAGTCTGAGCATAAAATATCTAGACAAAATAAATTTATACACATGATAAACATAAAAAATGTTTAGTAAATATGAACAACTATCATACATTTAATCTACAGTCATCTTCACTCCACATGAAGAGGACTAAGATGCAACATCCTATCCTTTTTCTCTAGAGAGACACCGTCTCTAGTGTCCTCAATGTGCATGCCTCTTCTCTCATGTACATTAAATTAAAAGATAACATAAGAAGCCTAGATGTGTGTACAAGTGACATGATAAAATTAAAGATAAATTGGCACTTCATTAAAGATAACATTATAAAATTTATCATGTCACCATGCTCACTGACATTACTAGGTGAAGGAGATGCTCTCTTTTGTAAATCAAAAGTAATTTCTATTAATTCATACATATAATTATAATTTTCAAATTTTTGGTAATTTCTAAAAAAGACAATACACAAATTACAAAGTCAACATACCTCAAAGGATGCTATAAATGTATGCATCTTTCTTACTCTCATATTTACATCAAGAATCATGGTATTGTCAACCTAAACAACATCTACTATCCTTTTCACATATACATAAATTATAAAGACCATATATTTATCAAAGAATTAATAACATACATATGGTGCTTGTCATATAGCTAGAGTGACTAATGGGTACGCAACTTGACCTGAATCATTTGAGAATCCAAAAGCTTAGATTTGAAGTAAATATGATTCAATTAGAGTTCTACATAAATGAGTTAGCAAATTAACACTTGCAATTGATGAATGGAATACATACTACATGATATGAAGTTGGGCTTTAGTGGTCAATGGATCAAGGTGTGAAGAAATGCCAACCTCAATGATACATGACACACCCAACAAAATAACACAAACATATATTATTTTCACATTATTTTAAGTTCAATTTCTAATAATTTGTAACTTGATGTACATATAGGTCAAAGTACATATTGTGAAAGGGGTGCCAACATCTCTAGGTGCAGAGGTAAAATGTTGGTGGTCCTTATATGACATGGCTTGAGAAATCCTTTATACAAAATAAATGACATGTTATTGTTCACATGTATATATGTATTAATTTTAATAAATTAAAATACATAGTTATTAACTTTACCTCTGTAGGATGATCATCTTCTATATAGAGAAGATCAATATAGGACATGTGTAAATCACTGACATCCTCATAACAACCATGGGCAACACCAACATCAGCATATACACCATTGACATCAATGTCATCATCATATCCTTCATGGATGGCCTCAACATTAGCACCATCAGGATCACCCTAAGGACCCATACACATAGATCTACAACTAGTGTAAACTTTCTTGGAAATACAACAGGGAAGTAAATTTTGAGAGAGGGGGGGGTGGTGGGTGAATCAACACTTAAAAATTTCAACCTCAAATATCATTGACCACACATCCATCTCACAATCTATGCATACAAATTGAAATTTCAAATTAAGAATATAAATCCATAGCATGAAAGTATAGCATTCAACACATGTATGACACAAGATATTTGGTTACCTAGAAAACCTCCAAGAAGAAGGTAAAATTGGAATGGGTATGACACCCACAAATCTTCACTACTGTAGTAATCAAGTTTATCCAATGAAGGGTACAATGTTTTGATCATGAAACATGATCTACCCTATGAAAGATTTTCCCTATTTAAGGCTTACAATATTGTTAGATCTTACCCTATTAAAGGATTTCAACACCCTATTAAAACTATGCCTAGTAAAAGGAATTTTAACATATAATGAGCAAAGCACCCTGTTAAAGGATTTACAACATCCTGTCAAGACCACTCTGTTAAGAGATTTAAATGATTCACCTGCTAAAATGTCTCATCAATCATCCTTCAATAATTATTTAGTTGGTTGATGTTAGATCACCTATTTTCTGATGTGTACTTAATCCTTTCTAAGAAGATGTAATTCTACTATCTTCTGATTCCTTTCCTCTATTATCCTCTAACTGATGCTGCAATGTAACTCAAATTATAACTCTTGAGTCACCATGAATGCTCTATTTTCACATGCAACTTCTCTCCTTTCTCCTTACACATTCATAAAAAATTTAGGGTTTGTCCTCTTTAATAAGATCTAGGAAACTTAGGGTTAGGTATGAATCAACGATAGTGATTCACCCATATTGCAGCTTAATCCTTCCCTTTTTATAATTGGATGCATGTAATGCATTGGGATTCACAATTAAGATTCATCCTTATCATCTAAGACCATAAAACAATCCTTAAGTTGGCCCAAAAATGGTTTACATACAATCTTGTGCCATTACAAACAACTATGTAAAAATTGTATAACTCAATACTTGAAGTCCCTGATGCTCAACATCAACTAAAACTTCAATGCTATAACTCAGCCTTTGAATGACTTAGGATCCATTGATCACTCAACATTGGTATAGCTTGGCACATACTATCTACTGAGTACTTGAGCTACTCAACACTTCCTACTTACTTAGTACAAACTAAATATCCTTTGCTTGGCATATGGTATCTAACAACTTATTCTCGACATGAAATAAGTAAATGACTTAATTATATTATCACTCATATGTCAAGACCAATCTAAGATTAACAATCTCCCTCTTTGATATGAGTGGAAAAAATACTTGATCATGCATGAATAAATCTATCCTTTCAAGCATAACTCAGATAATATCCACTTACATACAAAATTTCAAAAAATTAAAATTGTGCAAAAACATTATGACTCATCAGTCATACCTAAAAATTCAATAACTCCCCCTGAGTTGATTGTTCTATTTTTTATCTAAACGAAAATCATTCCTCCTATTAAGTAGATTTGCAAAAATCAATATTTTCTCAAAAATATTAGCTCCTTAAGAGTATTATCTCCTCCAACATCTCCACCATACTTATTTCTCCCCCTTTTTGACACTAATGACAAAGGGTTATACACTTATAGTGTGTTTTTCCAAAAATGTTTTCTGGACCTCAAGAATAATTTTCAAAGGAGCATCCCAATTGTGACAAACTATCTCTAGGGATTTGATTTGGATGACCAACTCAGTAGCAAGGTGAGCTAAGCCTTCATTTGTAGAAAGATGCAGATCTTTCTTCATGAGTGTTTTAGCAAAGGCTAGTTCCTTGTGCAATATCTCTATGTGTAAAGCCAGGATAGATTGGATGTTAATCAGTTTAGCCTTAATTCTTTCTTAATTTTTATGTAGCACTGCTAACTGACTCTAGGAGTTTAGGAGATTCTAGAAATGTTTCTCACTCTAGAATAGAGACCTTGGTAGAGTTATACTAGATGATTGCATATGACTCTCCAAACTTAGTATGTGGCTCTTGATTTCTTATGTGAAGAGTCTTGGATTAGAGAATTTGGTTTATAAAGAGAAAATGTTCTCTAGTACCTTCTTTACATTTCCAATTTTGGTTGCTAACTCAACTCATGATAGTGTAATAGAACTTGATATCTTTTCACTGACCTTACTTTGGAAATTTCTTTCAGACCATACAATTAATTTCTCATTTGAATCTAGGTTTGTATCATTGACCTTCTCAACTAAGATAGTTATATGCTCTATGATAGACTTTGTTTCCTCAGGTATTGGTAGGTCAAATACATCAAGAAAAATTTCCTTGATATCTAAAAAAGCTTGCTTCTACCTATGCTCCCTTCTAACTAGTTCTTGTTCCATTTTCATTGCAAGAGCATCTTGTAGTATGCCCATCAATTTAATAGTGATGGTTTAGAGATTAAACTTGTTGAAAATTGGCTAATACTTATATGTAATTATTGTCACTTATGACAACACATGATGTACATGTTGACAAGAAATCTTGGTAATAAAGACACTTAGTGTTTGGTAATCAGAAAATTGTCTAAGTATAGAATTTAGTTTACAAAAGTGTATTATTTTGTTTATTACATGTTGCAAAAGTCATATTATGAAAAATAAAGTTACATGGATATAGTATACATGTTGGTGATGACATTTATAACCTTATAAGTTTGTACAGACTGTAGGGAATAGAGATAATCATGTTCTAATGAAGCAGGATAGCGAAATTGAAGGAAAGAATTGTTTTGTTTACAAGACAATTACTTGTCCAATTAGGGCCAACATCCTAGATGTTTACTCTAACATGGAAAAGTGAATTGTGGTCTTAGCTGACCCAACAATAATTTATGTAAAGGCATGGTATTTATGCAAAGGAATTCTTGCGATAAGAAGAGTGCAATTGTCCAAGTTATGCTATCTTGTAAGATTGCAAAGTGAGCAAACTTTTGTAAAAGCATTATTTGTGAAGTTTTGGATGAGATATCTAGCAATTTGAGATTGAGATGAAGATAAAATATTAGTCAAGGAAAGGAAATGATAGTAAATTACTTGTTTGAGTAGTGAGCTCTTCGTGTAGTTGAAATTGCATCTTTGGGTGGTGGGCTCTTCTTGCATACATTATACCACAAATCCTAATAGGGTTGGAATCTCCTAATAGGGGTTCAAAGTATCCTAATAGGGATCGCTTATACTGAATTTTCTCATTGACTACTAATAGGGTCTATCCTCTAATGAGAAACTTATATATTAGTATATTATCTAGTGGGTATCATCCCCATCAGTGTTTTCCCTTGGCCAGGGTTTCCTTGGTTAACAAAATATGGTGTCATGAGTTCTCTTTGTGTATTTTTATTGTTACTATTCAACATTAATTTATTTCTTTGTTATGCATGGTTTAAAGTAAGTTATAATCTCTTGTTGGTGACTAAAGTTTATAGATTACTGATTCACCCCCACTCCCCTGCCCTACTCTCAGTAATCCCTATTTCTAACAATTGGTATTAGAGCACAATTACTTTGAAGAAGCTTAATAGCTTAAGAAGATACAATGGATATGGAACAATTGATGAAGAACCTCAAAGAAGCTCTTGAACAAATTGATCTCCTTACTTAAGAAAGAGATAAGCCGAAGGATAGATATGAAGACTCCAAAGTATACATTTTCAATTGAAGAAAAAGATTGAACATTTGAAATAAAAGCCTAAGTCTACTAAATTTGGAACTACTAATGATGGCTATTCAAAGTTGAAGACAAACTACAAGATCTTGAAGCATGATTTGAAGAGTATAAATTTGAAATTGACATTGAGAAATGATCCTAGCATAATTGAAGCTAATTTGAAAAATGAAAATACAAATCTAAGAGCAAGTCTAGTAAATAAAATATTTGAGTTTGAAGCATTGAAAGAAGATCATGAAGAACTCCATAAGTACAATACTATTGTGAAAGGTGAATTGACACAATGCAAACAATAGCTTGAGAAAATTTATTCTAGTAGAGAAAGGCTTGATGATTTTATATCTATATAGAGACCTTTGTATGATAAGACTAGTCTTGGCTATCTAATTAACATGTCAATGAAGAAACCTAAGATTAGATCATATCTGAAAGAAAAAGACAAATCTAATGATAAGATTGAATCCATTCAATCTTTTGAGAAACCTAAAGAAGTTGAGAAAAATAGGGAAGTTGACATCTTGGATAATGTCATGCCCAAAACTTGAAGGCAAAAACACACACACACAATTTTTTTTTTTTTAAAAATAACTAATAATTAAACATGCTCTAAGTTTGATATGATTGAGATAGAAGTTTTAGTACAGGTTCTCTACATTACATCTTAAGATTATAACATGAGAACGATCACATCGTTAAGATTTTGAAAACTTTTGTTACAAGATTGATATCGATAACTTATGATATTACATTAATTTACAATGATATGCAATCAAAATTACTTAAATAACAATGTACTTGAGTTCGGAATTAAAATTACTTGCTTTAATGAATCAATCAAACCTACATTAAAACTTATTTAAATAGCCAATTAATCGATAAATTTAAACTATTCCATGGTTAAGGCAGTTAGAGTTTATTTAAATTAAAACTAATTAAATTAGTATTTATAAAATTAACTCCTAACTAAGTAACTAAAAATTATTAACAACTACAACAAAAGTCCTTAAGAAAAACATAAAATATCTTTAAACTATATTAAATCAACTAATTATACTATAACGATTTAAGGTTTCATTTTAAACTAACTATATAACTAATTGGTTATAAGTCAACTTCACACGTAATACTAACTTAAGACTTGATTTGGTTAAACAAATTTACTCTTAAACAAATTTAAACTAACACAACATAATTAAACAACCATCTAAAAAAATACTAAACTATCTAAATTAATACTAAATTATATTCTAAATTTTAACTACATTTAAACTGAAAAAACAATTAAATCATACACTACTAACTAAGCCTACCTATTTACTAGCATTTAACCACTAACCCTCCTGCCCTAAGATCTTACCTACACCCTAGCCCCTAACATCCACTTGGCTACAAGTCAAGTGGATGTGACCCCTCCCTACTCCTCTCCCTAGGCCCCACACGATCCCAAACCTGCACATCCAAGAGAAAGTACGTAGGGGGGAAACAAAGACTAAAGTTTTAAAACAAGCAAAAACTTTTTAACAACAAAACCATCCCAAACTAAACCAACGTCCAATTACAATGTCATATCATTACATAGCTTTCTCCACCCCACTTGCCATGCAGCCCAAGGTAAGGAAAACGCAGCCCAAGAGGTGGCACGTGAACAGAGGAGAGCAAAGGAGGGTTAAGGAAATGAAGGCGACCATGTAAATTTCCTTTCTCAACATTAATGCCACCCTCTCCCAAACTTGCCACTAGGAAAGAAGAGAGATGGGGATGGGACAAGGTGGCAGGATGATGTCACCCACCCATCCCATCCACTATGACATGAAGCAGACACTAAAGACCTTTTTAAGGCAAGCTTAAACTGATGTGCAAGGCCAAGGAGAGCAATAAGTTCATAAAGTTTTATAGGTGAAGAAAAGATATTAGATATTGACTATATTTAAAAATATACATATTTATATATTCAAACTTATGCACCCATGAGATTTACATAATATTTATTTTGTTTCTTTATTCAATTAGGAAGGAATCTGAGCAAGAATATGCTCTGTGGTTTTGGAAGCAATGAATTTTCTCTCCATGTATTTTCCAGAGAGTTTTTACTCCTGGGGGTGCATATATTTTTTTTTTGAAGCATAATTTTAACAAGGCATGGTCATGCTATTTTATGCATTTCATTTATGTTACTAAGGGTTTGAATAATTCTACTATTAACATTCTTCCTTAATACAAGTATTCCAATGCAAAGGGGTATATTATGAATAGTCTCTCCATCTCTAGTTTAAACATGTATGTTTTATATTGGTTCTTCAAGGACATGGTAAGAGTTCTAAGTTCTGATTATTATTATTATTGATTTCAAGAATACAACCTCTCAGTCCAATTGATCATATTTGAAGAACTTAGAAGGTGAATGATACTATACATATAATTAAAAACAAAAAGGTGGTGGATTATCCTCATTCAAATTTGATTATAACCACCATGAAATTTATCAAGAAATGAATTATCTTTGATTTCGTAATATAGCGTTTGCTCTTGATTGAACTCATCATAATACTTATACATCATGATTGAAACTCACTATATCAATTCAACTCTTCATTATCGTAATTAAAACTTGAACATTCATAAATCAAGACATTATCTATGATTCTATTCTCCCATCTATATATATACAAATTTATTTATTCTATTTTGATGAGCACTCATACAACTGAATCATTATGAACAAATATTATGAGAACCAAATACACTCATCCATTACTTTATTGGCTAACCTGATTCAAAGCTCAGCCGGGAAAGAATCAGGAAGAAAACCCGGCTTCGTTGCCATATACAATAAGATTTTAAAATACAATTTACAATAGGATCTCAATCCCAATTACAACCATTTTATCCAATTTTCTTCATGATCATAATCAAGAATTTTGTAATGTTTTCTGAATCTCATTTCAAGAGCCATGGAGGAAACCAATAACTGATCGGGTGACAACCAAGCAGAACCAAAAGAACATCAAGCATGCATAATCATACATGGTTTACACAATAGGATTCACAATGAATCAAGACTAGGGAGAGGTGGATTCTTCCAACTAGAGAAGTCAAGCACAACACCAATTCAGATGCCCAATCGGGGCCAATAACCAAGAACTTCCATTCTTCCATTGAACTTGCCATACTCATACCAAGTTTGTGCTGACGGGTAGGGGCCCATAACACCCTACCCTTTATCCCTCTTCTCATCTTGAGAAGAGACTCTACACAGGTTATAGTCCAACTAAGCAGACCTCTCCCAAAATTGGTCACTTCTGCCCTCTCCTAGGATGAGTAATACCAAAACACCCATGCAAGGAAACTCAAAATTTCAAACATAACAAGAAAGGAAAACAACCAAAATGACATGGTATACAAATCTTCCCAACATACCCACAACCATAAAACAGTGAAACAACAACAAAGTAACAAGAACATGAAACAAAACATAAAAATTGAATAAGGGAGATGGGAGTTTCCTACCTTCACAAAGAGGTAATGGCAATGAACTAGTTTGAGTAGAGTATCCCTCCTTCCTTCAAGCTTCAAGAAATCTTCTCTAATTGTAGAGACTGGGCAACCCCCCAACTAGTCCAAGGAAGGCCTCTAAATAAGCCTCCAACTCAACCACCCAAAAGGAGCAATAACTATCTCCATCTACCAAAAAATCTAGAAACTCCTAACTCAACCTACACCATGGTTAAACCCTAAAAGGAGGTGGGGTAAGACAACTCATGACAACCACTTGCAATTTTCGCACAAAGGCAAAAACGGGACTTTTGAGTGACCTCAAAAGTTAAAACAAGGGGCTTAGGGGTTGGAAAAGACCCCTAACCCATACCCATACCCTTTGGTTAGAAAAAAAAACATGTTTTAAAGCCTTAGGGAAGAGGTTAGAGTCAAATAAAATCTAGAGATAAAATAGGTCTATCTAACAACTCTAACTTGCAAAACAAGCACAAATCCGAAATAGGGATGACTAACCCTAATTAAGAACCTAATAGAAAATTGACACTAACTTGAACCAACTTGAATCCAAAGGTTAAACAATTAACCCTAACTAGCATACCGAAGCACATAACATTTTACGAGTATCAAGCGACACTGAAAGAACATAATTATGAACAATAGGGTTTCCAAATTTTAGCACATGGAGATCAATTTTGTTCCTCCGTAGGGTTTCTCGGCTAAATATCTGCACACTCATTGCACACATCAGTAGTCCCATAAAATCACATGTATATAAATGCATATGTATCAGAAATTTTCATAAATCAAAACATACATCAATAAGAGTTTCTTCATCCTACATAATTCTTAACCATTTGAAATATCTTAAATCAAATCTCAATTTTACTGATTTCGTCAACATACATATACATGATCATTAAATGGCAATCATCAAATATATCTGGAAATAACATCACACAACATGAAATAATAAAATATGTTCTAAGCATCAGATAATGTCTCGACATCTCGAGTCGCAGATAACAAAATAAGAGTAATGTATCACTATGCTACGATGGGTCGAGGCGAGGCCTCCCAAATAAACCGAAGCAAGTGGAAACCCCTAAGGAAACCAGTTATGAATTTAGAGGTAAGTGCTTTTTATGTAATGAAATAGGTCATATGAAAAGAGATTGTACTAATAAGTCATTTAATCATGTTAATGACTTTTATTGTCATACTTGTCATAGTATGGATCATAATGTAATTGATTGTAGGAAACCTAAGTATGATAATGATAGAAGAAATAGTAGAATGTCTAGATATACTAACCTTTTAGATAGAAGAAGATCTCACAAAAGAACATTGAGAGAAAGAAGATCATATAAAGAAAAAAGATAGATCATGTATTATAAGTGTAACAACTTAGGAAACATTGCTTGGAATTTTCATTAACCTAATGATTAACAATATCCTAGAAGCAGAGCACCTATATGTTAGTTATGCAACAATTTTAGACACATAGTAAAGTATCACAGAATGGACATAAACTTTGGAGATAGAAGAAATAATGGAAGAAACTTTAGAAATAGAAGGAATGATAGAAGAAACCATGAAAGGAGCTCTAGAACTAATAGTGTAGTATAAAGAAACCTTGTGAGTGAAATTCAAAAAGAACTTAATAAAGCATTCATGAAAGGAACATATATCTTGAAAGAAAAGGTAGATGATGATGAGACAGGAAGATCAAAGTCAGTTCTTGAGTTTGATTCAATTACGTTGAATTAATCTTGTTAACAACATTAGAGTTTGAGAACTTTAGTCATAGACTAAATTAGAGGTAGATAAGTTGGGAAAAGGTGAATCCAATTATGTTTAGATGGTACCTAAGCTTTCTTGTGAGTTACAGCTAATCTAAACAAGCTATGAAGGAATTCAGAGTTACTGGTATTACAATAAGAATTGATTCGATAACAGAAGATGAAACATAAGTTTTTGCAGAGAATTTAATAATGTGAATTCTTGAGGATGTTTTTTATGATGGAAGGAGGCTATAGTAAACCTTGGGTGACACTTGAAGATTGGATAGATGAATTTAAGAAGTTATTTGATTATAGAACATAATTAATAGCTTTTTCATATTTGTCAATTACACAATTAATGAAAGTTCAAGTTAATGGATAAATGGAGTACAAAATTGAATTTTACTTCATTACAAACACATTTGAAGTGAAGATTATTTAGAAGCGACTTGTCAGAGTGATTTAGAAGCAAACCCTATTTTCAAAAAGAGGTATTTTATCATTTTTTTTGGTAAAAGATCATAATTGATAAAGATCATGGATATGTTTGTAGTACATAGTGTTGAGAATGAGGATAGACCAAAGTTTAAGATAGTTTTCATTAAACCTAATGAAGGAAACCCTAAATCTATGCTATTTATTACTCTGAACAACATAGTTTACTTTTAAAATGTATGAAGTTATTTGAATTGCAAGTTTGAGTCAACTAGCAGTGAATATATAAATAAGGATATGGAACTAGTCTTTAACCATGAGATGACTATGAAGCCCATATTTGAACTTGTAAGGAAATTAGAATTGTTTAAGTATCATTTCTTCTATGGATTAGATACAGATGAATGGACACAAATTATACTTAGTAGGATACATGATAGAAAATTTTGAATGCAAGATAATGTAGTAGACATTTATGCTGACCTTATGCATGAGGTAACTTGTCTTAGTAAAGAAGGTAGTATACCCATAGGAGAGAAATTGATAAACAAGAAACTGGAAAGTTACACTAAGGTAGTATACAATGGGAAGGCTATGGTAATCAACTCCATCGAGTAGATGATGTGAGATTTTTTAGTAGAATAATTGCTTATTCAGTTTGTGAAAGTTCTAAGATAGATGAAATTTCAACAGGATTTATATATGCAGCTTATAACATATGTGTTGAGAAAGAGAAAGTAAATTTGAGTGAAATACTAAGGGGTAAAAGCACAAACTTTTGTCCCCTTGTATAAGGAAATGAGATATTAGAATGTGAAAGTTCAACATTAATGACAAAAAATATGGTATTTGTGTTTAAAATATGAAGATGATGTAAATTGATGAAATGTGTAGAATTGGATGAATTTTATGCCTATAATTTTTTTGAATAAGAATTTATTCATTTTATTTTATTTTGAAGTCCTCTTTTTAACTATAAAAAATATAGGGTGTAGTTCCTATCAAACAAGTATATGCAAATCATCTTTTTTTGTTTTGATTTGAAAGTATCTTATAGATGACATGTATAGCTAGTGAACAAAAAAACAAATAATTATTTTTGATGTATATTTTCTTTTTTATAAGTGATCAAGTTTAGCCTTATCAGAATCCAATTTTTTTTTCCTCCTACCACAACTTCCCTATCAAATCTATACCTTCTTGAAAAAATATTACATATTTGTGAAGAGGATTCTCTCCTCTAGAGATAAATATAATTTTTTAATTTTTTTGGTATGATTAACTATTTTTTCCCCTTTTTTGAGGGAGCATCTTTTGAAATGTTGAAATATCAACTTATAATATTTTGAGATTATAACATATTATAACTAATCAAAACACTCAAAAATTTATATAATGATGATATTGAATTTGAGATCTATAAAAGGGTTGCTTTAGTTTTTGAAAAAAATTGAGTTTTGATAGAGAAATGAGATTTGACCAAAACAAGTTTTGGTATCATAAATGGTGACACAGATATGTGCTTTGATCCTATTAAGAATGCAACTCCTAGAAAACCTTGAAAAGATCAAGAGAACAAATAATGGTGTGTTTAGATTCCAATCATTGATAAATCACACATTCTTTCATGTGTTGAAGAGATTTCCCTACTTTTTAGTAACAAATATAATGAGTAGTGATAGATGAACTATGGAGAAGATTTCAAAAGTATGCAGAAGACCCCTTGCAGACAAATTACTAGACAATGGAAACTTAATAATGAAACATTCTAGAATGAGATGAAATAGAGATTTAGGATTTCACCAAAAATTGCGGATAGATTCAAGGAGGATATATGTATTCTAGTTGTTAAAAATCATACTTAAATTCAAGTGGTGGAACTTTGGGAGACATTCCTAGATCCTTCAAGTTATGAATTGAATGATGATGTTGTAGTTAGCTACATTGATTTATTGTTGAATTATGAGAAAGATAAAGCTGAATACAAATTTGGTACATACATGCTCATCAAACAACCTTGGAGAAGGCATCTCACAAGAATGCTGAATCAATAATGAAGAAGGCATTATCTGAGGCCAAAATGTTAGAGAGTGAATCTAAGGTCATGAGACAGTCAATGAAGCAAGGTGTATTAAACATACAACCCTTTTTAGTTTTAGTTGCTAAGAAATCTTTAGGACATAACATACCATATGTAGTAGTGTTTGATGTTCAACTTGGTGAATAGAAGAGAAAATTAGAGAGATTAGTTGAAGTAGTATCTTCAAAGACTAAGAGAGTACAAATGGCCATTGGACCTAGTAAGAGGTAGAAAGCATTGTTAATAATTGAGTCAAGTGATGAAGAAGAGGAGGAATAGGAAGCCAAGCAAAAAAAAAAGGTGGCTCCACCTAAGCAAGAAGTAAGAAAAGATTATAAACCATGGAAGCAAAAGATTGAGAAGATTAACAAAAAAATTTCCAATGAGGGAAACTTTGTTCAAATGAACAAGTTTTATGAGCTATATAATAGTTTTGAGAAGGATTATATTGATATATCTACTATGAGATATATCATTGCAAATGATCTAAGTAGGAAGGATATCAAAGGAGTAGTGAACCAGAAAGTTTATGAGAGTCTCATAGAGAAGAAGACTCTAGCAAGAGAAGAAGACCTTGAACTTTGAAATTCTATGCTAAGGACCATTTGTAAGACCAATGATGGAGATGAAAATAAGAGATTGTTGAATAAATTCAGACCATACTTAAGGAATAATTTGAATCCATTCTTATTTATGGTTGGTCAGAAGGATAAATTGAGAAAGGAGACTGCAACAACTATCATTAAGATGTTGATAGATTCAAAAGTAGCATCTCCTCTAGCTCATAGAACCTTGGAATTGTCAATAAGTGGTGACACCATCTAGATTGATCAAACTAATGTTACTCTTAATATTGATGATACCAATTCATTTGGTGGTTCTGAACCAAATGTACCTAACAAAGAAGATATTGAGGATAAGTTGAGGAAAATTGAGCAAGAAAAGAGGCTACTAGAAGAAAAAAAGAGGAAGATAGAAGAAGCCAAGAAACAATTGCTTGAGGAATAAATTAAGAGAAACAAAGATGAAGATAAGAAAAAGATTGAAAAAGAAGAGAAGAAAAAGAAAACTAATGAAGAAGAGAAGAAAAGATCAAAAGAGAAGAGAGAAAAAGAAGAAAAAGAAAAGAAAGAAGAGGAAGAGAAAAGAACTAAAGAAGTAACAAAGAAACAGAGGGAGGATGAGACTAAACCATCTAGTTCATTTGCTCTGCTCTCTCTTGCTAGTTTGGTTACTAATGATGATGATCAAGTTGATCTAATTCCATCCTTATTCAAACTTTAATAGAAGAATAAAATGGTGAAAAGTTTTCAAAGATCATTAATGGAAGTGACTGATGAATTGCACAAGACTTTGATAGTTTAACATACTAAGTTAGATCCCAAACTAAGAGCATAGGTAGTGGTAAAGTCTTTGAATGAAGAGTTTACAAATCTACTGAATGTTACAGAAGTGAAGGCACAAATTTCCCATGATGCTAACCTATTTCGCACCATCTGCCAGAATATCAAGAATGACTTAGTCAGTCTTGATACATGCATAAAAAAACTTTAGAAATGCCAGGAGGAAGGGAAAGCTTTTTATGTTAAGTGTACCTTATTATACAAAATGATTAAATATTAGGGAAGTTAGATAGAGACTAAGATGAGTGAGGTAGAGGCTTTATCCAGCCAAATCTAGCATCCATCTAGCAATCTTGATAATTTTGAGAGTCAAGTTGCCAGTGTTCACAATGACATCAAGAAACTGGAACTTTAGAAAGAGTAGATCTTGAAGAGAACATATGATTTAAGAGAATTTATTGCTCCAAAGTTATCTTTTATTGAGAAACAACTAGAGGAATGTGTCAAGGCCAAGGACACATATACAAACTTTTTGTATTCATATATCAATGTAGTTGAGATTGCATCATATGCTCTGTGTGGAATTCTCACGTTAGCTGAGTCTACCAAGGAGTCATGGAATAAAGCTATGAATATCTTGAAGACTATTTTTGATGATAGCATGAATATTATTTCAGCATAAAGGAAGGACAATAATTTTGACAGTTTTTGGATAGTATCTTTACATTTTGACCTTTGTCATTGATGTCAAAGGGGGAGAGATAAATGTGAAAATTGTATACATGTCATTATTGGAAGAGATACAAAGGGGACAAATAAATGTGAAGATTGTAAAAGTGTAAAGTATATTGTATGGGGGAGCATATATGTAAAGTTGAATAAGTTGTGATAGATGTAATGTTATTTTGATAGTTAAGTTTTTGTCACTTAGCCAATTTTCCCTATTTTGTTGCCATCAATGCCAAAGGGGGAGATTGTTGAAAATTGGCTAATACTAATATGTAATTATTTTAAATTATAGAAACACATGATGTCCATTTTGATAGAAAACCTCAATAATAAATATACTTAGTGTTTAGTAATCAAAAAATTGTCCAAGTATAGAATTTGGTTTACAATAGTGTATTGTTTTGTTTATTACATGTTATAGAAGTCATATTATGACAAGAGAAGTTATATGGAGATAGTATAAATTTTGACGATGATGTGTATAACCTTGAATGTTTGGACAAACTATATGGAATAGAGATAATCATGTTTTGATGAAGCAGGACAACATAATTGAAGGAAAGAATTATTTTATTTACAAAACAATTACTTTTCGAATTAGGGCTGACATCCTAGATATTTACTCTAACTTGGAAAAGTGAATTGTGGTCCTAGCTGACCTAGCAATAATATGTGTAAAGGCATGGTATTTATACAAAGGACTTCTTGCGATAAGAAGAGTGCAAGTGTGCAAGTTGTATAAGTTATTTTATCTTGTAAGATTGCAAAATGAGTGAACTTTTGTGAAAGCATTATATGTTAGGTTTTGTATGAAATATGTAGTTATCTAAGATCAAGCTAAAGATTAGAGATCTATCAAGGAAAGGAGATAATAGTGAATTACTTGTTTGAATAGTGAGCTCTTCTTGTAGTTGAAGTTGCATGTTTGGGCAGTGGGCTCTTCCTGCATACACTATACCATAGCTCCTAATGAGGTTGGAATCTCCTAACATGGATTCAAAGTCTCCTAACAACGATTTATTCTACTAAATTTTCTCATTGACTCCTAATAGGGTCTATCCTCTAACAAGGAACTTATATATCAATAGACTGTCTAGTGGGTGTCATCCTCACCAGGGTTTTCCCTTGGCCAGGGTTTCTCTAGTTAACAAAATATGGTGTCATGAGTTATCTTTGTGTATTGTTACTATTACCATTCAATATTACTTTAGTTCTTTGTTATGCATGGTTTAAAGTAATTAATAATATCCAGATAGTGACTAAAGTTTGTAGATCATTGATTCACCCCCCTCCCCTCTGAGTAATCCTTATTTTTAACAAAAACTTGGTAACTCAATCACTTTATCCAAGTTCACATCACCAAATGATGTAACTTCAGCTATCTTGGATGTACTTGAACTTAGCTTGGAGGATGGTAGGTGTATAGCTTCTATACTTGGCCTATGAAGATCTTGACTTGGAGGAGTAGCAATTTTTGGTAAAATCACTAGTGTTTGTATTGAAAGTTGCTCCTCAAGTTTTGTAGTCATACCCAGTTCTTCAATCCTATCCTTTGCTTGGCTTTCATTCATAGATGCACTGTGATCTTGTGTTGTAGGTGTAGGAGTAGCATCCTATCTTGTTTGTTCTTGAGTTCCTTTATGCCCTTCTATTTCATCTTTTTACTCTCCATGTGTCTCACCCTTGTCATTTTCTTTTTCCTTTTCAATTCTAGAGATTGGAGCATTTTGTACTAATATATTGATAGCAGAAGTGGCTAACTCTTACCTTTGATATACTACAATAGGTAATGTAGTAGGTATCAAGGGGGATTGAGGATGAGTTATAGATGCCTCTTGTGTCTCAAATTTCTCCTCTATAGATGTCTTGTCTATCTTCTCAATCTCATCAACACTTACTAGTACAGGATTTTCACATAGTTTGGCTTACGTAGTGGATTCCACCAGTATCTTCTTCAAAACTTCCTCTATAAGGGGATTGATGTGCTGAGTGATAGTATTAGAAACATCCTTTATCTTTATAGTATCATTGTTTATATTCAACTCATGCTGAGGACTGGCACTTAGCATTGCTATATCTTGTATGTTGAGATAATGGGTGTTGCACGTATTGCATAATATTGTTATATTTTATTATTTTATTTTATTATGTAATGTTGTGTCTAGATGGACGTGCAACATGTAAAGATTCCCATGGAATATTCTTGATGAGTTGTATTGTAACATTTTGATAATATTTCATGTAATTATTGAATATTAGGGAAAAGAATTAAATGCCCAATATTAAATGTGGGGTCAGTGGGTTAGGTAGCACATGGTATTAGCACATGGTTTATGTAATACCACTTGGTGGTTTTGTGGGACTTGCTACTATATAAGCAGCCACAAGGGTAGTTGTTGTAGAGAGAGTAAGAGTGAGAAAGGCAAGAGTCGAACGAGACAAGGCTTGATAGGTTAGCCAAGGGAGCATTTGTGAAGGTTGGAAGCATGGCATGGGATGTGTGGATTCATGTTTGTTCACATAGTTTTCTTGGTTGTGGCTATGGCCATGAAGGCTTCCATGGTTGTATGGTAATGGTATTTTTTTTTAATAACACATGGTGATGGATGCTTTTGGAGGCTGGGTTTTTCCCTCAATGAGGGTTTCCCAGGGTATATCTTGTGTCACAATTTTATGGGTATGTTGTCTATTCTCTTGCATGTGGATTTTAATTTCGTGTTTATTTCAAATCTATTATGGGTTATGTGGAAATGGTTATATTCTTTATTGCCAAGTTTCCTTACAAGTGGTATCAGAGCTATGGTTTTATTGTTTGTAACCCTACATTGAATCCATGGGAATGCATGAGAGGATAAAAGGAAAGGGCAAGATATATGAATATTTTATTGCAGATCTAAAGGTTTTGGATTTGTTGTTATGATGGAATGTTAAAAGATTTGGGCATGTGAAATTTTTTGGACAAAAGAATTTTTTGGATGTTTCATTTAAATGAGGGTTTTAGGGGGAGCTTGCAGAAATGACCTCCTGGGTAAGAACAACCCCCACCATTGGATCCAGGTCGATGTTTCCATAAATTTTGATATATAATATGCCCTAGTTCGGCCATGTTCAGAAGAAATGAAAGAGTTTTTTGGTTTCAGCCCGTGATGACCACCAAATTTGATCCCGTCGGAATTTTCGTCACAATAAAAAATGAAAAATCGCAGTGAAAAATGATAAAAAGACTGTCTTAGTAAAAAGGCCATAACTTTCTCTCAGAATATCAAATTTTAGAGTTCTTATAGGTGTTGGAAAGCTAATTTAGAGCACTACAACATGGTATAGGTTTGGTTCTATGATTTTGAGAATTTTTTTAGGTTTTAAGAGCCCTAAAGACAGATGTTGTTTATTTTGAGCATGAATTAAGGCATAACTTGGGCATACAAAGTTAGATTTTGGACTTCAAGTAGTCAAAAAAAAGCTCTTGGAGAGCTCTACACATTGGTTTAGATTTGGTGCATGTTTGACATAATTTATTTGGTGATATATATTGATCTGAACAGTTTATAGATATATTTTGACTATGGTAACATTGTGAGTTTATGGCATTGGAGATTTAAGATTTGATGTCATTGTATACTCAGTTCATTATTGAGATTGGTCTCATGATGATATAATTATTAGTGTTTAGTTTTGGATATGTATGATGACTTGTTGGATCTACAAGTTGTGCAATTTTGTAAGCGGTCTATACTTACAGGTTGCATTTATAGCTTGGTTATGGGTTGTCTTTGCCCATTGATCTTTCATTATTGATGCATATTCAGATTGGTGGCTTGGATTTGGGTTGTCTATTCCCTAAGTCACGTGATTTTATGATTTTATCTTCATTTAGAAGGGATGAGATATTGTTTACCAGGTACAGTCATGGTAGAGGATTGTGGTTGACTATGCTAATAGGTTGGACACTTTGAGAGATAGATGCTTGGTTCATGGATGTGATCATGGTGCCATGGATTTTGGCATGACATGATTGGATATACAAGTACATCCTTGATATTCATTAGCTTGGATTTTCTGATTCAGTTATGGTGGTATATCTTCTTGGTTGAGGATCATGGTTATTTGGTTTCTTTTGAGGAGCTCATGATGTGCACTTTGAGTTCTTTGATGGTTTGATGCCTTGGTTGATTCTCATGGTTAGAGGATGGATTTTTTTCCATCATGATGTCATGGATAGCTTGGATACATGGTTTAGTGGGAGCTTGTGACAGTGATGGGGTGACAATGCAGGATTAGTTCCTAGTTTGTGATGCCATAGGTGACTTGGTACCATAGTTGCGTGGGAGTTGTTGGCATTGATATATTTATTGAGTGTTTGCAGATTTTGGAAGTTTGTCTTAGATCCTATTGCTGCAGAAGCATCTTTGACATTTGCATGGTGCAGTTGGTTATCTTCATGGTGTGTGAAGATGGTTAGATCTTGAGGACTCATAGAGTTCTTAGTTATCTTCATGGTGTGTGGAGATGGTTCTTCATGGTATGTAGAGATGGTTTTCTTCATGGTGTATTGAGATGGTTGCATCTTGAGGACTCACAGGGTTCTTGGTAAAGGTGTGGTTTATGCTTTTATTTGGCATGTTATCCTTGGTATGATGATGGTTTCATTATTATGTCATGGTATACTCTTGATATGCATTTAGAGTTGTGACATGTTATGGTGTGTTTATATGGAGCATGTTATCTCTTTAGTTGAGATGGTAAGATCATGTTGTCATGTTTATGTTCTTGAGGCCATGGTTGGAACTTTGACATTGATCTTGGTTTAGTTTTTTTGTATTGAGCACACTGATCATAAGCTGGATACTTCATGATATTGCTATGTTGCATTTGGAGTTGGCATGGATTGATTGGTTACAGGTGCTCATGGATACTTAGAGACGGTGGTGATGCTGATTTCTCTTAGATTAGAGAAGTATTTGTTGGGATGGTTGATGGTTTCAATAGGAAGTCTAAGGGGCAGTCACTTGATATGGACTTGAGAGGAGATTGTTCTTATATGAGTCTTGGTTGGAGACTTGGGTATCTTGATGATCATTCTCATTCCCCACTCTTGGTCTACTTGGCGGTTTGCTACTTGAGAGGTATAGCCCATTGTTTTTTTTCTCAGGTGCATTATATTTATGCTTGTCTTTCATGGATATGGATCTTGAGCTATGGTATGTGAGTTAGTTCTAGAGGGTTCATTTGAGAGATGGTTTAGCATTGGTTATCTCCGTGCACATATGTTATTATGCTGGTTGAGTTTGGGAGATGGTTTTATATTGGGCATTTTCCTTGGTTTAGGAATGGTTTATTGAGTTTGATCTTCTTGTGAGAGGCTTACATCCATGATTAGTTATATGGTATGGTTTGGGTGTTGTTGAGGCTTCTTTTTGGGGTTTTATGGAGGAGATCATACTTGCACAGTTTACATCTAGAGGTGTGTGTAGAAGGACATGATACAGGTTATGGTTTGCATGGTTTCTCTGGTCTCGGTCATCTTCCTAGATGTTCGGTTTTTTTTTTTTTACATTGGATTTGAGATTGGTTAGAGATTGTGATCACTGGTTTGTGCTCATGTATGTCATGTGAGAGATGACATGGTTATTCATTTATCTCTTTCCTCTATTGGTTGTGGAGAACTTGGGAGAGCATTGGAGACTTGTTATGAGAGTTTTTTTCTTGCAGGATATTGGTTTATGTATTGTGGATGTCCTTGATACTACATGGATTCACTTCTTTGAGATGTTGTGAGTGGATTGGTTATAGATTTGACATTATCTTTTGCAGTGGGAGCTTCTTGGTATATACATGGCAGGTATTGCTCTTGAGGCTTATGATTGCAGGTTGCAGATTGGATATGTCGGTGATATGAGATTCACTTGTTATACCTTTGAGGTATGGATAGTTGGATGGGTTTGGCACTTGCTATGGGTGCTATTTCACCTATGGATATTTTTGACAACTACGGATAGATGTGATTACCTTTGGATCAGGTTATTTGTGCTTGGCATTTCAGTTGGTACAGGATTTTATGATCTTCTAATGCGATAGGTTTGGTGGCTTTCTCTTTGGATGGCTTCTATGTATGTCCAGTGGTAGTGGCATAATAGGAGGTGAGATCATTCATGTTTGAGATGCTGGATACTTTGATTTTTTTGTGGGTACCAGGATAGAGAACTTGGTATATTTTTATCCATGATGGTGGATGTGCTAGGAGGGATTGTTCCCTTGTTTATTTATGTGGCTATGAATTGACCCTATGCAATGTATACAACAAGCGGGAGATTGTTGAGATAATTGGTGTTGCACACATTGCATAATATTGTTATATTTTATTATTTTATTTTATTATGTAATGTTGTGCCTAGATGGATGTGCAACATGTAAAGATTCCCATGGAATATTCTTGATGAGTTGTATTGTAACATTGTGATAATATTTCATGTAATTATTTAATATTGGGGAAAAGAATTAAATGCCCAATATTAAATGTGGGGTCAGTGGGTTAGGTATCACATGGTATTAGCACATGGTTTATGTAATACCACTTGGTGGTTTTGTGGGACTTGCTACTTTATAAGCAACCACAAGGGTAGTTATTGTAGAGTGAGTAAAAGTGAGAAAGGCAAGAGTTGAACGGGACAAGGCTAGATAGGTTAGCCAAGGGAGCATTTGTGAAGGTTGGAAGCATGGCATGGGATGTGTGGATTCATGCTTGTTCACATAGTTTTCTCAGTTGTGGCTATGGCCATGATGGCTTCCATGGTTGTATGGAAATGGTATTTTTTGCTGAATAATACATGGTGATAGATGCTTTTGGAGGCTGAGTTTTTCCCTCAATGAGGGTTTCCCAGGGTATACCTTGTGTCACAATTTTGTGGGTATGTTGTCTATTCTCTTGCATTTGGATTTTAATTCCATGTTTATTTCAAATCTATTATGGGTTATGTGGAAATGGTTATATTCTTCATTGCCAAGTTTCCTTACATTGTACACTCTATTCTGTCTACTGCTCATCCTCAACTAGTGCCTATGTGTCTTCACATGTCTCCATGCCTTCCTCATGTGCAACTATCTCAGTGTCAAATATGGCAACCTTAGTTACTTGTTTTTGTTCATCTTTGTCCTCACCTACCTCAATAGGTGTTTGCATTGTTGCCTTAGGTGTTGTTAAGCTATATAATGATTTCCAAATCTAAGTGGTCTTCTATACAACATCCTCAATACTATTCTATAGTATGTTGAATGCTCTATATTTAGGTGCAAATTTCCCTGCATTTTTCTTTATTTCCTTAGACATTTTTTTTCCATCTAATTTTGGCATCACTTGTGCAAGTGTAGTCTCTCTAATTTTTTTTTCTATATTGAGACTATATTTCCACTTCTACTCAACTCTTTCACATAGATCTTTTGGTAATGAGCTACCAATCTCAATTGGAGTTTGTTTGAATGTTGCCGTCATGGCATATATTGAATCCTCTACTTGGTTCATCTCAACTTTTCCAAGTTTGTCAAACTCAATATTGTGAGACTAGATAAATAAACATTATTCCTTATGTTCTCACATATATTGTCTAAATTTGAGGAAGGATGGTGACTTACCACTTTGAATTGGCTTTTGTCATCAGATTTAGCTAGAGTAATATACTTTTCTCTTTGATCTCTTCTCAGGCTCCTCTTCTTTACTAGCTGATCTTGCTCTCTTCTCTTTTTTCTTTTTTGTCTTTTGAGCCTTTTTGGTAGTAGCCCTTGTACTAGTTTGAGTTTCTTGTATAGAAAGCTTAGGCCTTACAAACTTCCTTGGTTTTCTAACTACTAGGGCTTTAGGTTTCCTCTTCTTTTTCTCAGGTGCCTTATTGGATTCTTCTGCCTTGAAACCTCCATCGATTTTGACCTCTTCTACTTTATCTTCACCTTGACCTTGAGTTAAGGCTAGTGGTGTTTGAACAAGAATATCTTCTTCTTCTTCTTCATCTTCATCTTCATTTTCCTTAACTCCTTCATCAAATTTCTCTTTAAGCTTCTTGACAATTTTTTTCCTTCTTATGACTGAGGTAGTCTTTAGATCCATTGTTATCTTAGATTTTACCATATCATAATTCCAAAAGGAAATAGCCTTAGCATCTACATCTCTTGGAAGTAATGTTGTGATTGTTGCAAAGGCTTTATCCATATTGATCTCATAGCCTAGTGGCCTTAGACACCTTACCATTGGAATAACAACTTGAACATATGTAAAATCAGTGTAAGCTAGAAAGCAAACATCATTGAAATGTTTCTCAACTAGTGAAACTAGTATCCTTAGTCTTTTCTTCATTGAGTACTTGAAATATTCAAAGTAGCTAGTCATTACAGACTCAATTGTTTTTCCAAGTTGGTCAATAAATTCACCTATTTGCACTGCAATAGATCTATTTGTTTTCTATGAAAATTTACTAAAAATAGGAAAAGTATTTTGTACATGAAATAAAATACATACAAGAATTGAACAAATTGACATTGTGCACTCTTGGTCTTCCTTATTGCTCCCAATTTTTTTGACTGCTGTTGCATCTGCAACTCAACAAGGTCATAGGTATGATCCTTCTTAACAATCTGATAGCCCATGAAAACAACATTATTTTTAGAAATATGAGGTATGAAAGGTTACTGAGGGGGTGGGGGGGTGAATCAGGAACCAATAAAACCTCAACTTATATCACTGATTAATCCTTCATATAATATTCTAATCTAGTTGCATGCATGAAAGAATGAAAGCAATAAAAAATTCATAACACTTTGACACAAGATATGGTGACCCAAAAACATTCCAAATAGAACGTAAAACTGGGGTGGGGATGATGCCCATAAGCTTTAGTACTACAATTTAAAGTTGGCCAGTTAAGGCTTACAATTGATCACTTCTAATGATCTACCCTATTGGGAGCAATAAGGACTACTAGGTCCACCTTGTGAAAGGATTTACAAAACATGCAATGAAGTATGCATTTGGTAAATAGATTTCCAAAAGACCATTGAGTCTCTATTAAAGGATTTAGATGATAGACCTATTATGATGAGCCTATGGCTATTCTTTGATCTGTAACTTTGATTTTTTGGTTGAGATTCCTTTGAAATATAAAGATCACCTTGCTGTGATAGATAAATATTTGTTGTCCCTTATACTACTTGTAGCCTTCTTAATTCACACTTTTTCTCATATGCTTACTTATCATCATGTATAGATGCGATACAATACATTACATATATATCAATCCAAAATACAATTGAACAAAGTTGGATACAACACAAGTTTCATCAAAATCCACAAATTCAGCTCAACTCTTGGCACTCGGGTCATGAAGACAAACTCAATGAGGTTCTGATACTCAAAAACCATTGTAAAAACTTGACATCATCATGCTCTTTATAGAAATACAAGCTTGATTCATACTAATCACTTCTAAGTAGTTTGAACTCGGTCAACACTTGTGACTTGGTGAACATTGTGAATCTAAGCATATAAACTGAATCCCTTTGTTGACACTACATGTCTTGGTCAACACTAGCATTGCAAGATTGGTATAAATTGAATTACTTGGTTGGCACTCCCTATCTTGGTCAACACTAGATTCACATCACTGACACTATGAACTTGGTAGACACTGGAGAAAACCATTGACACTATGTAACTCGATTAGTATTACAAAGCTTGGTTTGCAATATCACTGATAAACTTGGTAGATACTGCTTGATGTGAATTGAATGTAGATTCTAAAACTCAGTAGCAACTATAGAACTCAGTAGTAACTAGATTGTTTGGTTAATATTGCAAACTACAAGATAAGTTTGATAGCTACTAACCAATTGACTAAGTGTGTTCGATAGCTACTAACCAATTAACTAAGTGTGAGTCACTAATAAAAAAACTTGGTCTCAATGTCAACAATCTCCCCCTTTGGCATTAGTGAAAAAAACACTTATCAATCCAAAATTGAATACTCAAATTTTTTATGTCAAAACATTCCTTTTATCTCCATCCCATGTCTTCAACTTAATAACATACTCTATTTTTGAAAATTTTCAAAAAATTACTCTTGTAAAAGATGTTTTCCTATTATCTGTACATGTATTTGTATAATATTATGCTGCTCCCCCATTCATATACCACATATAGACACATATTAAACTTCCTCAATATATATATACATACTTCTCCTCCTTCTACATATCTCATCTTATATCTAATCTTCTCCACTTTTTGACATAAATGCCAAAGGTGTATACTACATGCTGATGCCAAAATGTGACAAGAAGTTAAAATGTATCTTTAAAACCAATGCCATTGTCTTGTCACAGTTTTCCTATAAGACCTTACTTGCATGAAATATAATATGTACTTCTATTGATAACTCCATTATGTGATCAACTATGATAAAGTTATTGTTATGGATGAGAGTCTTGGCTTGTGCAATGTGTTTCTACAATGCATCCATGTTTGGTAGAATCATGCCTTGGATGTTTACATGTGTGGCCCTTATCCTAGTTTCTTCCCTTAGTAATTTTTATTGCAAATTTTTCATATATCTAATCATTGAATTGTGAATAGAATTATAGCTTGGGTCAAGTGACAACTGATGTGTAGTTGCCTTTAAATCTTCATCTATCTTAGATAATTTATCTTTCATTTCCTAAGCGAAGATAGATGTACAAAAAAAATTACTAAATAATGAAGTAACTTTACTTTTAGAGATTTCCAATGAACTGAGAATGGTAGACAATTCTACTTGATTTATTACAATTTTCTATGCAACTTTCTCTATTATTTTTTTCTCAAATTTCCTCTTTGCTCTTTGTAGTAACTTTCGTTATCCATTCAGATCTTCATTGAATTTCTAGATCACTTATACTAACTAAAGAAAAATAGGTTATATACTATCATCCTCAATACTTAGTGCATCTATAAATATGTTCTCCACATCTTCAAGCACTTGGTTTTCTCTACTCTTCTCTTCTCTAAGCTTCTGCTTCTTATCTCTCTTTTGCAATAATTCACCCATGATGTTCATTTGATCAAGATTTAGAGTAGAGATATCCTAATTTTGGATAACTATGTCCTCATCTAGATCAATGTCTTCTTCTTTACCTTTATCCTTACTTGAAACTTTAGTACTCAGTTGAGACTTGTTGTCAGCTGTCCTTGTAGTTTCTATATGTACAATAGAAATAAAGAGGATAGAAACAAAAGTAGATATTGCACTAGTAGTAGAAATAACTTATTGCTATATTTCCAAATTTGATGATAGTGGAGGCACTAGCTACTTGGTAGATGAAGTGCTGATCACTTTAGTCAATATAGTACTTATTTGAACAAGTACAAAGATTGGTTGGGTGTTTGGTGTTGTAGTGGTTACCACAACCAACTTGGCAGAAACTTTCTCTTAGCTTGATGGCATTAAATCTTTGCTCAAAGAATGAGAAAATGAGGCCATAACTACTGCTGCTATCTTCTTTAGGTAAGTTTCCTCAATATTCTAAATCTTAGGGAGATTCTCCTCTGTAGCTTCCTATTCTTCCTCCTCATCATCTAGATTTACATCATTTTTTATTTCCACATCTTCTTCAACATCAATGTCATAATCTTCCTTGTCATCTTCATCATCTTTATCAGTGACATGAAAAACAATGTCACTTGGTTGATGAAGTTTGTAAATGTTCTTCCATGTGGTAGTAGTTGTCTTCACTATGGATTCTATGTCTTTCATTAGCACAAGAAATGCATTGAACTTGAGAGTGAGCTTTTCCTCAATTTTCTTCATGGAATCTTTCACCTCTTTCTCACTAAGACTTAGCATGAGTTACCTTAGAGTCTGTTCATATATATCTTTTCTAGTTTTCTTAGCATTTTCCCATCTTGACTTGATTGCTTGCAAAATATTATTTGGAATTTGTTGTACAAGTTGATCAGGAGAGTATTTCCATTTACCTAATTTTGACATCATCATGTATTCAACTTTCTTTTTCTCATTAGTAGTCTTAGTTTTGTATCTAAGTGCTTTGAAGATTTCCATTCTAGCTCCTCTTTCTATTTCATTTAACTTTTCTTGGAATGTAGGTGGAGTCTTTTTGAATATAATTTCCTTTGCATCCTCCTCACCTAACTTCAATTACTTTCTATACCCTGACACTCTTCTTGTTAATACAATAGTAGATGACATGGTAGGTCTACTTATGATAACCTTACCTTTCTTCCTTAATGCCTCTTCTTCTTTAGACTTTTCTTCTTTTTCTTTATATTCTTCCACATCATCTCCTTTTCCTCTACTCAATAGGAGAGTAGAAATTTCTTGCGTTAGCTTTAGTATCCTTTTCTTTCCTTTTCTAACTTCTTGAGAAAGCTTGATTTCAAGTTCTAGTCTTTCCTTAGCTTCATCATAAGTACCAAAATATGTGGCTTTGGGATCCACAAGTTCATTCAATAGTGCCTCAATGATATACTTGGTGTCATCAATGTTAACCTCATAGCTTAGAGGCTTAACCAACACCACTCTAGGTTTGACTACTTGAATGTACACTTTGTCAAAATCTACCATGAAACAAACATCATCCTTGTAGTGTCCTATAGGTTTCTTTGGTATTATATATCTACTATTCATCTTCTCCTTGAATGAATCAAAATAATTGTCCTTGATACTAACAAAGTTCTCCCCCATCTCTATTATATATTCATTAATCTAATATAACAATAGTACATCCTTTCTCCATACAATTGAGCCTTTAGAAGGGTAAAAATATTTTCACATAGAGGAATGAACAAGTCAAGAGTGAACTAAACTTACATAGATTTTTTTTAAAGTCCTGATGCTCTCCATATTTTGTTGAACTGATTTAACATCATCTCGGCAAGGTCAAAGGACATGTTGTTCTTCACTACCTTAAGAGCCAGATCAATTACCTCACATGACACACTATTGAGATGACTAGAGTTATAGATCTTATGGGAAATCACATGAATTTCAAATTTCAGGTCCAATCAATAATATTGCTAATCTTTATTCCTCTTCCATTCCACTCGAAAAGAGTCTTATTTTCCAGTTCTACCTAACTTAGGGTTTTGGTAGTCTTAGCTTTGTTCAATATTGGGAGCCCTATGATTCTATGAATAATTTTATTTGTGATTTGAATAGGTTTCTCCAACCATAACTACTCATTGTGTACACAATTGAGGATAAATCTAATCCATTTTATTTGAAAATCTTGGGGCATGTGCAAAATGTGTGTTAAACCCTCAATCTCCAAAAGTTGATGCTCAAGTTTCAACACACCATCCACACATAACTTCTTCAAAGACTCATCTATCTCTAGGGTTACAAGTTCTTGAATTCAAAAAAAAAATGTAAATGGATATTGTTAATGAGTAATACCTTTGGTAGAATATGAGATTGAGCTCCTATTGGGTCAAGCACTTCTACAATTGATGCAAGGAAGAGAGAGAGAGAGAATAACTAGGCCCAAAGGCACACCCAGCTATCCAAATCACCCTACAAGAGTTAACACAACAGAAAAATTAACACAAGAACAACACCAAGGAGAAAGAGAGAACAAGATATTTATATATTCATCAGATAATCAACATACATGCCTAGCTATAAGGCCTTTTGGGTTATGACCAATTACAAAATACAACTTTTAGATTCATGATCTAACTTCAAGTTAGCCCTTTTTGACACATATTTCTTCCTTTCTTCCTCTCTATTCTACCAATCTCCCTAAAACTCAATCTTAGACCTCCTTAAATACTTATGCAGCCATAGGTTAGCCTATCATCAAACTAAATCTTACATTAAATGTATGCATAGCCACAAGTCTGCTCACATTAGATATTAAATACCTATACAAAAGTTAAATACAAGCAAGGTCAGCCCAAACTAGAACCAGACACAGATAACTTGGCAAACAAAGATTTCACAAAACATTGGTACTCAAAAACCACACGAGTTTAGCATCCAAAGAGTCACTCGGCATCAACTATGAACTTGGCATCCTTCAATGCTCAGCAACCATGGAGGACTTGAGAACAAAAGGATCACTCAAAAACTAAAGGAATCACTTGGAAACAACTATGAACTTGGCATTCACTAAATGCTTGGTGGTAACTAAATGCTTGGGACCCACTATGAACTTGGCACCAACTGGAAAAATGAACAAAAGGTGCAGGATTATGAGGAAACCCAAGATGCTCCTACATCAACAAATGCTGGACTCAACTTGGAGTCTAGTGCCTTCCATTCAATTCCATGAACGAACATCTTAGATCCTTTCCTAATTTTTCTATTGGAAGATGCCATGCTTGGTAGGGTTTATGAAAATGTGAAAATCTTCAGCAACAAATACATAGATCTCTTGGAAACACGTAAATCACTCTTTGCAAATAGCTCTTCAAAAATTCATGGTGAAAAATGAATTGAATTTCCTTCCTTTTAACAATTTTTACTTTACAAATGCCATAAATGCTTGGTATGATCACTTATTTGGTGATAGACTATCTTCCACTAGGTTCAACTTTAATTCTCTATAGAGTCATTCATATCTCGGTGTCCATACAATGTTTTAGTGTAACAAGACCTTGCTTGGCAAGGTCTTGCAACTCAATATAGCTCGTTAAGGTCTTGAATTTCTATAATCACTCGATGATACCTTTGTATCTTGAATGCTAATATGGATCTCTTCTTCTTATTGGCTGTAACTAATGCAATATTTCTATTTCAGAATCTTAGTTCTAGTTATTCCTATGGGAATTCAAGTTGAGATTCTTGAGTTGCCCATCTTTTGAGTGAAATCTTCTTCATGACTAGGACTTGCATTCTTAGAAGATTTTAGAATGTATTATTGCCACATCTACTTTTTGATATTTTTAGATCTGGCTTTCTTTTCATCCTTAATTCTTCTAGTGTTCATGTAGTTCTTGGCAAGGTGTCCAAATTCTATACAAATAAAACATCTTCTAGTGGTGTCTCTTTTCCTCATGTGATGTTTCATAAAATTTTCTCTAATGTGCCCAAATTCTCCATAGTAGTGGCATCTACACCATGTGTTGTAGTCCCATCCAAATATATCTTTCATAATCTATTCTATAGGAGTCAATATCTTGGTTTTACATTCAAAATACTTGTGTCCTTTTTTATTGCACTCGAGACACTTACCTTCAAACTTAGGTTTCTCCTTGTATTCACTTGCTCTATGTGTTGACATATCAGTCAAGTTTTTTTATTAGTGACACACACTTATTCAGATTGTATATAGCTATTGAGCTCTTTGTATAGTTCATAGTGTTTGCCAAGCATTTTAGTTGTTACCAAGTTCCACAGTTGCTACCAAGTCCTTTGGATAAAACCCAATGGTTATTGAGCAGTTGTAGTTATAGTGAAAATTAGTAGTGTAAATCATGCATCTTAGTATATGCCAAGTTTACTAGTGGAAGCTGAGCTATGCAGTATTCACCGTGTTCATAGTGTATGTGATGTGAGTCTAGCATTAACTGAGCTTCTCAGTGTTCACCAAGTGAATAAATTTATACCAAGCTTGGGGTGATAATGTTTATCAAGTATTTCCTTGATAAACAAGTGATTAAATTTATATGATAAGTTTCACAATATCTACCAAGTCACCAATGCAGACTGAGTTCTTGACAAATTGGAAGTGATCAATATGGACTGAGCTTCTATGCCTAACAAGTGCATGATGATGCTAAGCATTGACAATGGATACTAAGTATCAGAACATCATCAAGTCAATCTTTAGAACCTGAGTGTCTTCATGTGGGCCAACTTTGTAATATCTGTGTTAATTTGTATTGTGGTTGACTTTGTAATTTGTATAATTGGATTGGTCTATATACACTAGTACATTTGGGCTCATTTTTTCACATTTATTGGTCCAATTGGTCCAAATTTTTCTTGTCAAAATTTTGACCAACTTATTGGCTAGTCAAAATTTTGACCAATACATTGGTCAAATACTTTTGAAATTGCTAGCACAATTTTTGCAAAGCACTGGTCAAAATTTTGATCAATGCTTGGTGGAAAACTGCTAAGCATTGGTTGAAAATCTTGACCAATGCTTGGTAGAAATCCCCCAAGAATTGGTCAAAATTTGGACCAATGCTTGGTTGAATTTTTTTTAGAGAGAAATTAGTAGTTATGAGATGATCAATCAAGAGGAAACAGTTGAGAGCTTAGAGTGACACAATTTTTACATAATCATATGAAATGAAATGGGCGTATGAGTAGAAAGAAACTAGAAAGACACTATGTACAAATGAAGGCATGAAATGAATGGTTTTGGAGCACTCAGCACAGACACTTAGCATTCAATACATATCATCATTCAAGATCAAATGGGTGTGTGGGATTATACACACAGTGAACAATAAAGGAGGGAATTGAACCCTTCTTAAGGCTCACACTTGTTGAGGTCCACTTCAAAAATGACCCTTCTTATGAAATTGCTATCTAAAATCTTTCTAATGAGATAATGTGTTATGAGCTCTTCATCAGTGGGATGGAATGTGAACCTAGGAGGTAGTTGTGCATCACCCATATCATGACTATAACTAAAGTTAAGAGCCTCTATTATTGAATTCTCTTCCCTATCACCCATAGTCATTTCCTTTTCTATTCATAATTCACATGATGAATTTATTCTATTTATTTTGATTTTCTCAATATAGTTTATGACTATAACCAAAGTGAATTGTGGAAATCTGATATCATAGAATTCACTCTAATTATAGTCATAAACTATATTGAGAAAATCAAAATAAATAGAATAAATGCATCATGTGAATTATGAATAGCAAAGGAAATGAATATGGGTGATAGGGAAGAATATTCAATAATAGAGGCTCTTAACTTTAGTTACAGTCATGATATGGGTGATGCACAATTACCTCTTGGATTCATGTTCCATCCCACTAATGAAGAGCTCATAACACATTATCTCATTAGAAAGGTTTTAGATAGAAATTTCATAGGAAGGGCCATTGCTGAAGTGGACCTCAACAATGTTAGGATAAACCACAGACAGAAATAAAAACTACCTGCAAATATAACCAATAATAGAAAATAATAGATCACACAGAAATGAACACAAGGCACCAAGATTTAATGTGGTTCACCCAATCCTTGGGCTATGTCCATAATCCCTTATAGCTTAATACCACCGCAAGAAGCAATTTTGCATCACAACATAATGAAAATACCCAACCCTAAACCCTTTTATACAAGTATTAAACTGCTTTAGGGTTATAACATGTCAGCCATAAATTAGTCATAACTTTAATGATGAATCTACGAATAGTACCAAATTTTTTTTTCAATTATGAAGTATTTATAGTACTTTTTTGATTAATCACCATAATGTAACAATCTCCCACTTAGGGACTAATCAGGCTCCACACTAAACAACAATCTCCCACTTGGAGACTGAGCCTGTAGCAATACTACTACCACATGGGGCTCCCACTGGATCAAACCAACCTAGACTCTGCTATTCTTTTATTCATGTTCATTCTAAAAAACCAACCGAAGCTGAAGAGGAGTTTAGCTTCTCCCTTGTTACAACCTTTGGCAACATATCTGTTGGATTGTCATTGGAATGTATCTTCTCCAACTTTAACTTTCCATCCTCCAAAACTGATCGAATGAAATGGTACCACAACTGTATGTGTTTGGTCTTAGAATGCAGAGTTGAATTCTTTGCAAGATGAATGGCACTCTGACCATCTATGAACAAATAATTATCCTTCTAAGGATGTCCCAATTCTTCCAAGAAGAACTGAAGCCATATCATCTCATTAGCTGCCTCTATAGTAGCAACATACTCTGCCTTTGTAGTGGATAGAGCATTAATCTTTTGTAACCTAGAAACTTAGCTCACGGCTACCCACCAACAGTAAAGACATAACCTGTAGTACTCCACCTGTATCAATATCTTTTGCCAAATTTGAATCAACATAGCCCTATAAATCAGTAGTAGAGCCCCCAAAGTGTAAAATCTTATTGGATGTTCCTCTCAAATATATGAGAATCCACTTGACAACATTCCAATGCTCAAATCCTAGATGACTCATATACCTGTTAACATCTTATCCTCCTCTTCCTGTGTCTTAGGACACATCTCCTTAGTCAATTTCAAATGACTAGGTCAAGGTGTGCTAATAGCTTTAGCATTCTCCATAGAGAAATGTTGCAACACCTTCTCAACATAATCAGCCTAAGATAGCGTCAATGTTTTGTTCTTCCTATCTCTGCAAATCTTCATACCAAGGATTTTTTTTGCTGCCCCCAATTCATTCATAGCGAATGCATGTGCTAACTGGCATTTCAACCCCTTAATATGATCCATGTTAGACCTAGCTACAAGCATGTCATCAACATATAAACATAAAATAATGTAGCTATCATCATCCAACCTCTTAAAATAAACACAATAATTTGCATGACACATGTTAAAGCCATGCTATGCATAAACCTATCAAATTTCAGATACCATTGCCGAGGTGCTTGCTTCAAGCCATATAAGCTTTTCTTCAATTTGCACACTAAGTTCTCCTTAACTTTGATCTCAAATCCCCATGGCTGAGCCATATATATTTCTTCATCTAAATCACCATGAAGAAAGGCTATTTTAACATCCAACTGCTTTAAATGCAAATCTTTAGTAGCCACAAGACTTAAAACAATACGGATAGAAGTCATTTTAACAATAGGAGAAAATATCTCATCAAAATCAATTCCCTTTTTTTATGCAAATCCTTTTACAACTAACTTGGCCTTAAATATTTTCTTACCTCCTTCCTCTTCTTTCAACCTATAAACCCACTTATTCTATAAAGCATTTTCACTTGCAGGCAACTTGCATAGATCCCATTTCTTGTTCTTCAGCAAAGAGTCCATTTCATGTTTCATGGTAGACTCCCACTGAATCTTAGTGTTCACTTGCATAGCTTCATCATAACATAACTTTCAGGTTCACCAGCATCAGTAAGTAAAATAGAATACAAAGAGGGAGAAAATCTATGTGGAGGTCTAATTTGCCTCATTGATCGTCTAACATTCATTGGTGTGTGTTGTATTTGTTGTTGTGGTTGTTGCACATCATGAGGAATGGCTGGAACATCAGCTTTTGGAGTATCATCCAACACTATATAATCATCTTCTTTCTTCTCATGTTGCTGCAACAGATCTTTGTACAACACTTTCTCATTGAATATGACATCCCGACTTCTAACAATTTTATGATTTTCAAAATCCCAAAGCCTATAACCAAATTCATTAATGCCATATCCAACAAAGACACATTTATTTGATTTAGCTTCTAGCTTGGTTCTTTTTTTAGAGTCTATATGAGCAAAAGCTTCACAACCTAATGTCTTGAGAAAAGAATAACTCACCTTCTTACCAATCCATGCCTCCTCTGAAATACCATAGCCCAAAGGAGTAGAGAGACCTCTATTAATCAAATATACTACAGTATTGATAGCCTCCGCCCATATGTGTAAGGGCAACCCAACATGCAACCTCATGCTCCTTGTGCACTCCATTATAGTCCTGTTCATGCATTCAGCCAGTTCATTTTCCTGTAGAGTCCTTGGAATAGTTTTCTATCGACGAATACCATTAGTGGAGCAATAATATTCAAATTAATGACTGCAATACTCACCACCATTATCAGATCCGAGACATTTTAATTTCTTACCAGTCTCATTTTCAACCAAGCATTTCCATTTCTTAAAAGTTTTAAATACATCAAATTTCTATCTAAGGAAATAAACCCATAATTTTCTAGTTGCTTCATCAATAAATGTAACATAATAATGAGAGCCACCAAGGGAAGATACCTGAGCTGGTCCCCATACATCTGTATGCACAAGTTCTAATTTCTCCTTTTTGTTTTCCTTCCCATTCTTTACAAAACTCACTCTCTTTTGTTTTCCATACACACAACTTTCACAAAAATCCATATTAACACATTTTAGACCTAGTAAAACTTTCTTTGAATGAATTACTTTCATAACTTTCTCACTCATGTGCCAAAGTTTGTTGTGCCACAACACTGTATTAGAATCTATAGCAGCTAGTTGTTCTCCCTGCTCGACTACAACAATTGTTCCTGAACATTCATTTTTTTCTCTAAAAAAATAAAAGTAGAAGGAACAATATGACTTGTACAAAGATATAAGGTGCCTAATTTCACACCTTTTGCTACTACAAGGAAACCTTTTGAAACCTTCCAATTTTTATCAATAAAAGTTACTACGTGCAACCCTCATCACCGAGTTTCCCTGCTAAAATTAAATTCCTACTCAACCTTGGAACATGTCTTACCTCATGTAGTAGCCAATGATTCCCATTCTATAACTTAATCTTAATTTTTCCCTTTCCAACAATTTGACAGGGTTCATTATCCCCCAAATAAACAAGGCCAAAATCCCCTTGGACATAATCAATGAAGTAACCTCTATGAGGTGTAGCATGAAATGAAGCACCAGAATCTAAAACTCATGAATCATCAACACTTTCTAAAGATAGAAGCAAAGCATCCTCTTCAGATTTGTTACTTACCACATTTTCCTCCTTATGTCCATCTGATTTATCTCCTTCATTTTTCTTTTGATTCCAACAATCTTTCTTTTTGTGCCCTAGTTTCCCATAGTACTAGCAATCATTGGGTCCTCTCAATTGAGACCTCTTCCCCTTTGACTTTCCTCTTGATTTCCCATGATTTCTAGAGTTACTTCCTCTTTTAGTCATTCTGCCCCTACTTTGTGCATTCAAAGAACTTCCTGATGTAGATCCACCTGAGGATTTCCTATGAGTTTCCTCACTCAAAAAAACACCGATCACATCATCATATTTTAGGGTACTAGATCTAGGAATAGAATTACTCATAGCCATTACCAAGCCATTCTAGCTTTCAGGCGAAGAACACAAAATCAAGAGAGCCCTAATTTCTTCATCAAAATTGATACGCACAGAAGATAACTGACTAGTAATAGTATTAACCTCATTTAAATGATCTGCAATAGATCCACCTTCTGCCATTTTCATATTAAATAAACACTTCATGAGAAATACCTTGTTTGAAGCAGAGGGCTTTTCATACAGTGTCACTAGGGTTTTCATTAAATCTTTTGTCATCTTTGCTTTTGTAATATTAAATGCCACCAATGGTGCCAAGCATAATTGAATGCTTCTAAGTGCCTTTTTGTCCAAAAGATCCCATTTAGCATTTGACATAGTTCCTTGATTCTTGGCTTTTCCTTCCAACAGCTTCCATAAATCCTTCTTATATAGATAGTCTTTCATTTGCATCTTCCATAATTGGAAGTTTTTCCCATTAAACCTATCAACTCTCACCTTACCCTCATCTGCTATCGCTCCCACTCAACTGTGAGACTGTCCTGTAGAGGATAACTGAAAGACAACCTTGCTCTGATACCACTTGTTAGGATAAACCACAGATAGAAATAAAAAACTACATGCAAATATAACCAATAATAGAAAATAATAGATCACATAGAAATGAACACAAGGCAACAAGATTTAATGTGGTTCACCCAATCCCTAGGCTACGTCCACCAAACAACAAGTCCAATATTATTACAATCCAGTGATTACAACTTGATTACAATCCGTAATCCCTTAAAGCTCAATACCACCAGAAGAAGAAATTTTGCATCACAACATAATGAAAAATACCCAACCCTAAACCCTTTTATACAAGTATTAAATTGCTTTAGGGTTCTAACATGTCGGCCATAAATTAGCCATAACTTTAGTGGTGAATCTATGAATAGTATCAAATTTTTTTTTTTTTATCCCACTAATTATGGAGTATGTGTGGTACTTTCCTAATCAGTCCCCATAATCTAACATCAAGGACATCTTTTTGGATGCCTTCAGCTTGCAAACACCTAATTAGAACAAGCCAATAATGGAACAACTATCAGATATAGTTGAACATGTGACAAATGAAGACTAGGAAACCAATGTAAAACTTATGGAATGGTCTAAGAAGAAGTTTTAAGGAAAATTCAATGAGAAAATATCTAGTGATATAGTACTCTCACAAGTTGAATTGGCCAAAAAGATTGAAAAGGTAAAAACTATACTTGAGAATGTATTCTCATTGTACAAGTTGTGTGGTTTTTTTATATTTCACATAGGAGACATGCCAAAGAATACTAAGCTTGGAGAGAAATCTAAAGATTTCTAGCATGTAGCTACCTAAAGACCCAACTTAGAGTGAGAAGCATTTTGCTCAATTGCTTCACACATAGAAAAAATTAGCTATAATAATAACTAAAGAGGCCAATATCAATGCCAAATTGATGAAGATACAATCTTCCATAACCCCACATTTAGAAGTACTCTATAAATAACAAGTCCATGTAGAAACTGTTCTTAAGAATGATCCTAATCTTTCTACCTTAGATGGACTTGTACATCTTGCAGCAGAAACTACCATCCAACATAAGTCAATAGAAATTGCTTTGGAGAATTGGGATGCAACTCTCAAGATGATCATGGAGGTAAACAATACATATTGGTGAAATATGGTATTACCACTTAGCACCCTTTGACATAAGTGTCAAAAAGGGGGAGATATAATAAAAAGGGGAGATATAATAAAGGGGGAGATAATACATATTTTGGGGGAGATATAATGTTTTTTCGGAGTTGTAAATAAGAATGGAAGGTAACATAGGTACAGAGTACAGAAACAAGGCAAAAGAAAAGAGTATTAGATACATCAGCATGAGACAAATTCAACACAAAATTTTGGCTATAGGAATGGAAATGGCACAATCAGCTTAGGGGGAGTTATGAAAATTTTGAGGTATATTGTTCCTTACAATCAGCTCAGGGGGAGTTATGAATATTGGACTTGCTATTTGGTGGATGTAGCCCAGGGATTATGTGAACCATATTAATTTTTCCCTTTCCAACAATTTGACCGAGTTCATTATCCACCAAATAAACAAGCCCAAAATCCCCTTGGACATAATCAATGAAATAACCTCTATGAGGTGTAGCATGAAATGAAGTACCAGAATCTAAAACCCATGAATCATCTACACTTTCTAAAGATAGAAGCAAAGCATCGTCTTCGGATTTGTTATTTACCACATTTTCCTCCTTATCTCCTTCTGATTTATCTCCTTCATTTTTCTTTCAATTTTAGCAATCTTTCTTTTTGCGCCCTAGTTTCCCATAGTACTAGCAATCATTTGGTCCTCTCGATTGAGACCTCCTCCCCTTTGACTTTCCTTTGATTTCCCATGATTTCTAGAGTTACTTCCTCTCTTAGTCATTTTGCCCCTACTTTGTGCATTCAAAGCACTTCTTGACATAGATCCACCTGAGGATTTCCTACGAGTTTCCTAACTCAAAACAACCTCAATCGCATCATCATATTTTAGGGTACTAGATCCAAGAACAGAATTACTCACAACCATTACCAAGCCATTCTAGCTTTTAGGCAAAGAACAAAAAATCAAGAGAGCCCTAATTTCTTCATCAAAATTGATACCCACAGAAGATAACTAACTAGTAATAGTATTAAACTCATTTAAACGATCTGCAATAGATCCATCTTCTGCTATTTTCATATTAAATAAATGCTTCATGAGAAATACCTTGTTTGAAGTAGAGGGCTTTTCATATAGTGTCACTAGGGTTTTCATCAACTCTTCTATCATCTTTTCTTTTGTAATATTAAATGCCACTGATGGTGCCAAGCATAACTGAACACTTCTGAATGCCTTTCTGTCCAAAAGATCTCATTCAGCATTTGACATAGTTCCTTGATTCTTGGCTTTTCCTTCCAGTGACTTCCATAAATCTTTCTGATATAGATAGTCTTCTATTTGCATCTTCCATAACTGGAAGTTTTGCCCATTAAACCTGTCAACCCTCAGCTTACCCTCATCTGCCATCACTCCCACTCAATCGTGACACTCCCACTTAACTATGAGACTCCCACTTAACCGTAAGACTTTCCTGCGGAAGATAACTGAAAGACCATCTCGCTCTGATACCACTTGTCAGGATAAACCACAGACAGAAATAAAAACTACATGCAAATATAACCAATAACAAAAAATAGTAGATCACATAGAAATGAACACAAGGCACCAAGATTTAACGTGGTTCACCCAATCCCTAGGCTACATCCACCAAATAGCAAGTCCAATATTATTACAATCCAGTGATTACAACCTGATTACAATCCATAATCCCTTATAGCTCAATACCACCGCAAGAAGAAATTTTGCATCACAACATAATGAATATACCCAACCCTAAACCCTTTTATACAAGTATTAAACTACTTTAGGGTTATAACATGTCGGCAATAAATTAGCCATAACTTTAGTGGTGAATCTACAAATGGTGAATCTATGAATAGTACCAATTTTTTTTTGTTGGGGTGATGCCCCAAACCCCACTAATTATGAACTATGTATAGTACTTTCTTAATCAGTCACCACAACCTAACAAATAAATGTGAGCCTTAGGAAGGGTTCAATTCCATCCTTTATTGGTCACTGTGTGTATAATCTCATACACCCATTTAATCTCGAATGATGATATGTACTAAATGTTGAGTTTCTATGTTCATACTCCAAAACCATCCATTTCATGTCTTCATCTATACACAATGTCTTTCTACTTTCTTTCTACTCACTCAGCCATTTCATTTCACATGATCATCTAAAAATTGTGTCACTCTAAGCTCTCAACTATTTCCTCTTGATTGATCATCTCATAACTGATGATTTCTCTAACATAATAAGTTTTTCCTAACATGTCACCTACTAATATAGTGATTAATAGTAAATACTATGATTTATCTCAATCCTAGTTTTAGTGTTGGCTATGGTATTGTTATTTTTCTAAGCCATTTTATTAAAGACTATATCTCTCAAAATAGTGGCATGTACTAGATAACCTATTCATGATGTATTTGAGAGACAATGGCCTTCACATAAATATAAGTCTCTTCTTATCATTGCTAGAGAAGAATGTAAGGCAACTTGGGAAACAAAAAAATTGAGTGTAAGCTAGAACCATACCCGGTGTTCTCTTCATGAACAAAATAGATCAAGTAACCACCTTCCTCCTCCAAATCTAACTCAGAATCCTTGGGTATAATTATTGCCTTAGAACCAAATCTTCTAGCTCCAATGTTAAAAACCCCTAGCACATTGCCTCCTGTATGCACCCTAAAATGGTCGCCTAGACTATGGGCCCCCATTATTCAATTTGTCAAATTCCATGAATCAATGGTTTGCAATATTTTATTAAATCAATTTCCTTGATCAAATTCAATTTTTTATTTTATTTTTAAGGTTGATCATTTTATCCTAAGTCTTATTTAATTAAAAAAAATCTCCTTTTTAATTAAATAAAATAAGTCCCCATTTAATTAAAAGAAAACCTCTCTTTTAATTAAATAATTCATCCACATTTAATTAATGAAGAGAAAAACACCTCTTTTAATTTAATTAAATATTTCCTATTTAATTAAAAGAACTTGCTCCCCTTTAATTAAATAAATATCCCACTTAAATCTCTTTTTGATAAAAAAGGAAATAAAACAAATAAAAATTTGAATAAATCTATTTTTTTTGTTTTTTTTACACTTAATGTGGGATTTATCCTTTTCCTCTTTCCATTTTCTTCTCCATTTAATTCTTTTCCTATTTTCTCATTGGTGGATTTTGTTTTCACATAGATTATTCTTTCTCCACCCTTGATTAAATCTTTTTTCCTCTTAATCTTGATCATCCAATCTCCTTTATAAGGGAGAGCCCTCTCCTCCTTTTAGATATCATCCATTTTTATGTTATTGTTATGCTATAGGTTTGAAGAGTGATTTTTGAAGGAGTTTTGAATACTAAAGCTTTTTGTGGAGAACTTCTATCTTCTTGTCTTATTCTCTCTTGCATGCATGGCTTTCATCATGATTTTTCATCCTTGCATTTGCATATTAGTTTAGAATCATATTTGTTTTCATAGATTAGCTATGCATTGTTATTACGTTTCCTTTCTTGCATTGTTATCATTTAGATTAGTTTTCATCCTCATTTACATGCATATTAGATCATTGAGTCTCTCATTTCATGGTGTACTTGCATGGGTACAAACTAGGCCAGACTGGGGGCCTCCATTATAAACCCCTGCACTCCATGAATAGAGAGCTATGAGTTGCCATTCGAGACCTCATTTTTGAGCAATCTTGAATATAATGACTCATAGAAGTGTGCCCACATTTTAGGCATACACCTCCAACTTTAATTTGAAAATTTCCTTCCTTAGGTTCTACTTGAAGATCAAACTTTACGAGTCCCTTGACCTTAGCTACTAAATCTAGTTTAGTACCATACACATAATGCTATTTTCTACATGCATTTTCAATCATAAATTAGAATTAGATATTTCCCAATCAACCTTGTATCCAAGGCAATCACATCGAATAGAAATGGAGACATAATTAGAGATATATAAGACTATTAAGAGATATCTTAGCTTGTTTTTAGAGTGATTGACCAGCCTATGTAGGATAATCATAAAACTGACAATAGTAATATGAACTTATCCACTACTAGTTGTAAAAGATAAAAATGTAAGTTTATTAAATATAACATTAAAAAATGCTAGGAAAAATGAGTCTTGAAGGAAAGTTAAGGCAAAATAGTCTATAAGTTATCAAGACAATACTAAAATATTATGCTTATGTCTTAACATTACCATTTTGAAAGAAGTAGTAGTTTGGTAGCTCAAACCATCTCATCTAAGGATCATTTTTGGCATATCGAGGTAGTATACCAAAATGTGCTTTCACTTTAGTATCATAAGAAATAATGAATTTTCCATCCTTCACCATATCCTAAGATATCAACAAGTAAAATTGAACAATTTGATTTATTCTAGAGAGATGTATAGACAACATTTATCCTATATTTTCCTAATGAAGAACAAAAAGGATCTAAAGTTCTAAGGCTTTAAATACATTATTCATACATCTAAATTATTTGAGTTCATATAGTTTCCAATAACTTCACCACACTCTTCAAACAACAAGGCAATGATGTAAGACTACTCTGAAATAAAAATACCTTTGGGGCACAATAGAGAGGAAGATCCATGAAAATTGCATAGTTATCAATTATTGCAAAGTCATGCATCATGGCAAGCTTTGAAAGTGTTATGGGAAATGGATCAAGCATTATTCCCTTCTTTGTGACAACTTGATAGGTAGCATAGGGAGGAGTATGTTGGTATCCAAATGTAAAAATGGAAAAGGTGGTCAGGAACACAAATCTATATTTTAAAGTAGTCTATAGCTTTCTTAAACATCCTTTATGAGTAATTACATTAACTATAAAATCTGAACATGTTCTACTATTGTGATTTTTATGCACTATTATATGGTAATAAGACATAACACTAGGTATTAAAATTTTATTCAATCAATTTTATTATATTCAAAGGGTCACTAGATCAAATAGTTTCTATTCCTTGGCTTAACTAGTCATAAATACTGTAATGGTGGAGGGAAGAAAGAGAAAGTATTACAAGGTAGTAAGCCGAGCATGCTTTCTTCTTGGCATGAATACTAGAGCTAGTCTTCCTCCTTTTGCATGCTGAATTATTGATGTGTAAGTTGGCTTGGTAATTGCTTGGATTTAAGCTTCAAAGTTGGATATATCAACACCCTAGATATGAATCTCTAATGGTACCAGATAGACACTGGGGGGGAAATTAAAAAGGCCGTGTGTAGTAGCTCCAATCCACTCACAAAGATCTTTAGCATTTGCAAGTGAAGTGGAAAGAGCAATAGTGCAAATATGATTTTTAGTTTGGCTTGAAATATACCTCATTCTGGAAATAATTACTTCCAATATGGGGCCACCGTCTCCACCATTTAAATGAAGTTCATCAACAATAAATAAGCTGACTTGCTACACTTTCTTATGTTGTCTCCATCTACGAGATAGAGAATCCCATTTCCCAAGTGTACTTATAACAATCTAACCTTTCTCAAGTAGCTTCAAATCAGTCATAGTCTCACCTGTCAGTTCAATTACTTTCCATCCTAGACCTTTCCCAAACTTTTTCTCCCATTCACAATACTTTTCCTTTGCAAGTGCAGCTACAGGAACAATGTAAATAGATCAAGATGTAAATGGATCATATTACACTGCATATAGATTTAAATTGGAAAAAAAGTATAGTAAGTTACAAAGAAGTTCTTTGGAGCATTATGATTTCAGGATATGCATATGAAGAATTGATCAGGCTTTAGACCCTTTCAAATAAAATTGGCAAAAAAGATGACGTATTGGGATGAGAAGATGAGAGGTAGATGGATTTGGGTTTTGCGATTCCTTGGTATGTTAGTTTGAGCTTCACTTGGTTTCAAGAATACTATAATATTCTCTACTTAACAAGGCAAACCACATGAAGATGGAAACTCATCTGGCCTCACCGCCCTCCCCCTAACATCAATCTAAATTCCCCATTAACATCTAATTACATACTTTATTCATTTCATTCATCCATTTATGAACTATAACATTCATTAATATGATATAAAATTGATGGGGACACAACCCAAATATAGAATGGACACAACAGAAAAGGGGAATTGTATTAACTAAAAAATAAGCTAGTACATTCAGTACAGAGAAAATAAACTTCAAAAACATGCCCTAAGGGCTTACAATAGCATAAATGTGGAGATAATTTCTCCTTTCAGTACCTCCTCTCAAACTCCACTCCGAATTTCCTTTTACAATGCCAAAAATCTCCTTAAATAGACCCCGAAGGGTTAAGGACTAGGAGTACATTCTAGAAAGTGCTAGTAGGCATCCACCAAAAAAATAGAAGGTTTCAGAAGCTATGTTAGAAGTTGGCACAAATCTAGAAGAATCCAGAAATGGTAACCGAACTTTCGAGAGGCATAACTTTTGAACCGTAGCTCCGATTGACGAACCGTTTACATTTTTGGAAAGCTCTTGAAGCGCTCTATAGCCCTATGGACCAGCTTCACTAATCCCCCATTTTTTTGGCCCTTTTCAAGGTCATTTAATGCCGCTAACTTGACTTTGAAGCATTCTTAGGAGGTCTCCAAAACTCGAAAAACTGCAATAACTTTCAAACCATGGGGTCTTTTGACCTGATTCTTTTTCTGAAATGCTCTATATCACAATTACATTCATTTGGCCAATTCACACCTTCTAGTTCACCAAAATGATGGCCCAATTACATGCTCCTATTTTTTCAGGATTTTCTAGCACACCGATAGTGGAACTGTGAGAGTTGGAAACTTTATTTGACCCAAATGGGTATCCAAAAATGAAAACACATGAAACAGAAACTAAGTCTAAGTATATTTTTTTGGGTGACACAGGATTTCCCTTATACCTCTGGATGCTCCTGCATCAGACACCCAGGGTAGATTGAAAAGTGACCCTGTCACTTTATGAATGGTAGAGGAAATCCCAAATGGGAAACCTCAGCTGCTGAAATCCAAGTTGAGTCCTCGATTGGTCATCCTTTCCATTTGGCCAAATACTCTTCATACTGCCTATTTCTGGTACTCCTACCCACACAATGATCTAGAATGTCTTCTATCTCCTCCTTCTTAGAAGTAGGAATTGAACATGGCTCTAACACCAGCTCCTCCTCTGCACCATCATCATGATACTCTGTTAAATCTACAATGTTGAAAATGAGAGAAATGTGAATACCATTTGGCAGCTCCACCTCATATGCATTTCCTGAGTCATGTTTCTTCAAAATTTTGTAGGGGCCAAATTTCTTCATTTTCAGCTTGTTGTAAGTACCGGCTAGAAATCTTTCTTTTCATAAGTACACCATGACTAGATTCCCTACTTAGAATTCCTTATGTCTTCTCCTTTGATCAGCCCTAGCTTTATACTCTTGATTCATCTTGGTAATGTGTGCCTGAACCTCCTCATGTAGATGCTTGATATGTTCAGCAAATTCTTCTACTTCAGCACTTGTCCTCTCACCTTGCTCTATCTTCCTCAATTCTGGTGTAGTCCTTGGGCTATTCCCATATATAATTTGGAATGGTGATTTTCCATTACTCCTATTTATAGAGTTATTGTAAGAAAACTCTGCTTATGGTAGAATCAAATCCCATCCCTTGGGCTTATCCCCAACTAAACATCATAGCAAATTGCCTAGACTTCTATTTACCACTTTTGTTTGGCCATTAGTTTGTGGGTGATGCGTGGAACTGAATTTCAAGTCTATTCTCAACTTTTTCCACAATGTCCTCCAGAAATACCCCACAAATTTAGTATCTCTATCAGAAACTATACTCCTTGGAAGACCATGTAGTCTTACCACCTCTTTGAAAAACAAGTCTACAATATTGACAACATCATGAGTTTTGTGGCATGGAATGAAATGTGCCATTTTGGAGAACCTATCAACCACCACAAATACTAAGTCATTACCCCTTTGTGTCCTTGGCAATCCAAGAACAAAATCCATACTTATGTCCTCCCATGGCCTCGATGGAATAGGAAATGGCTGATATAGACCAGTATTGTGACTAAAACCCTTGGCAACTTGACAAACCTGGCAACTCTGTACAAAATTCTTCACATCCTGTGAAATTTGAGGCCAAAAATAATGTTCTCTAAGAATGGCAATGGTCTTATCTTGACCAAAATGTCCTGGCATCGCTCCACTGTGTTTCTCCTTAATCAAATTTTCCCTCATGGAACTCCTTGGAATGCACAATTGACTACCTTTGAACAACATGCCATCCTGAATCAAATAGTCTAACCACTTGGTTCTATCCACAGCAACAGGTTCTTTACAAGATTTCCATGCTTCAGCAAAATCAGGATCCTCGGGGTACAAATTTTTGAGTTCATCAAACCCAACTACTTCAACCTGCATTACTGTAAGTAACAACTATCTCCTACTTAGTGCATCTGCAACCCTATTAGATTTTCCACTTCTATGCTTCAACACAAATGTATAACTCTACAAGAACTCTACCCACTTCATATGCCTCTAATTCAATTTACCTTGGCTATTTAGGTACTGTAATGCCTGATGATTAGTATACAAAACAAATTCCTTTGGCAATAAATAATGCCTCCATTTCTTTAAGGCCTGAACTATTGCATAGAACTCTTGATCATAAATAGAATAATTCTTCTTTGCATCATTCAATTTTTCACTAAAATATGCAATAGGCTTACCTTCTTGGCTTAATACAGCCCCAATAGCACTACCACTGGCATCACAATCTAGCTGGAACACTTTTCTAAAATCTGGAAGTGCCAACACAGGTTGTTTTGTTACCTTCTTCTTCAGCAATTCAAAACTTCTCGCAGCTGCTGTAGTCCATTTGAACTCTTTTCTATCCCCTCTTATTGTATTAGTTAGGGGTGCACATATGCCATTGAAATTCTTAATAAACTTCCTGTAAAAAATAACCAAACCATGAAATGATCTTACCTCAGTAGCAGACCTTGGAGTAGGCCATTCCAAGATGGCTTTTACCTTCTCTGGATCCATTTTGAGACCTTTGGGTTATATAACAAACCCCAAATAGACTAACTCCCTTTTTGCAAAGATACACTTCTTCAGATTAATTAACAGTTTCTCTTCCCTTAGCCTTTCAAGGACACTATGAATATGCAGTAAATGTTCTTCCAAAGTCTTGCTGAAAATTAAAATATCATCCAAATAGACAATAACAATTTTTCCCAAGAACTTCTTAAGTACCTCATTCATGAGCCGCATGAAGGTGCTTGGGGCATTCATCAATCCAAAGGGCATGACTAACCACTCATAAAGACCCTCCTTGGTCTTGAAGGCTATTTTCCACTCATCTCCTTCTTGAATCTGTATCTAATGATAGCCACTCTTGAGATCTATCTTTGTGAAGTACTGAGCTCCACTCAAGCAGTCCATAAGATCATCCATCCTTGGCAAAGGAAATTGGTACTTGATGGTTATCCTATTTATAGCTTGAGAATCTATACAAATCCTCAACTCTCCATCCTTCTTTGGTGCAAGTACTGTAGGTACTACACATGGACTCAGGCTCTCTCGAATCAAGCCCTTCCTCAATAGCTCCTGAACCTATCTATTTAGCTCCTTTGTTTCAGTAGGAGTCATCCTGTGAGTGGCCTTGTTAGGAAAACTAGCTCCTAGAATTAGAACTATCTGATGACCGATTTGCCTTATTGGTGGCAATCCATCTAGAACATTATCAGAGATAATATCTCCAAACTCCCCTAGTAAATCTGAAACTTCAAGTGGTATTTCACTACTACCTTCTTTATCTTTCCTAGGAATCAAAGCATAGCACATATGCTAATGTTTCATGCCATATAAAAACTTCCTTTCATCAACAAGACAAATCCTAGCACTGCTACATACATTTTCACCTTCCTTTTTCATGGGCTTCAATTTGTGGCAAACTCCATCCTTTGTCAGAGAGTATGTGTTTTCATGTCCATCATGTACTGCATGTCTATCAAACTACCATGGTCTACCCAACAATAGATTGCAAACATCCATCAAAATAACATCATAGAGAACTTCATCATGGTAACTCCCAATTTTGAATTTCACTAAACATTGTTCACTTACCAGGACCTTATGATCATCTTTTACCCAAGCAATCCGGTAGGGCTTGGGATGTTTCTCCCTCTTGAGCTTCAGCTTAGAGACCATCTCTTCTGATACCAAGTTATTAGTGCTACCACCATCAATGATCACGTCACAACATTTATCCTCACACTTGCATCTCTTACGGAACAAACTCCTCCGTTGTCTTGGTTTAATCTCACCACTTAGTAGGACTCTTTAATTTACCAAGGTCTCTCCTCTTTCTACATCCTCTGAATGTGATGATTGTGCATCCTCATCCACATGAGCAACCCTAGCTTGGCCCTCACCTCTCCTATCTGTCCTTCCTTGTCATTGAGGGCATTCAAAGGCACGATGATCTTCTTCATTGCAATGGAAATAGGTACCATGAAAGCCTCCTCTTCCTTGTCCACGTCCTCTACCTCTTCCTCTTTGATTTCCAAAGTCTTGATCATGGGAACGGTTGAAACCCTCATTCCTCTGGTTCGTGCTAGTACCCACATCTTCATTTTTCTTTTGGGTTTCATTGCAGCCTCCAGATGATCTACCGCTTTCCCTTCCTCCTTGACCGCACCCTCTTTGTCTTCCTTCAAACCTTTTATTCAGATTCTCTTCAACTCCTAGGGCAAACTGGTATGCCTCTTCAACGCTGGTCATTCTTACCAAACTTAATTCCTCCTGGATGCTAGGTTGCAACCCACTGATATAACGAGAATCCTTCTCCTTATTTGCTTCTGCATGCCCCACTCTAATAAAGAGTCAATAAAATTCCTCTATATATTCTTGGACTGATCTTCCTTCTTGCTTTAACCCATGCATCTTCTTAAACAAATCAAGCTCATAGTCCACAAGAATGAACTGCTTCTTCAATTTGTTCACCATGCGATCCCATCTTGTGATCTTCTCCTTTCCTCTTCTGTCTCTTTCCAATTGGACCTCTTGCCACCAAATTTTTGCATGGCCATTCATTTTGTCCTTTGCAAACTTAACCCTATCTGGGTCCTTGATATCCTCATACTCAAAGTATTCTTCCAATTCATTGATCCAATCGATCAACTCGTCTGGTTTCAGATTTCCTAAAAATACACCCACTTCAATTGTAGGTCTTTTCCCAAACTTAGTAATGGCCCTAAAAAGCCTTTCTTCTGCATGATTCAGAACTTCCCTATCAAATTCCCCTTCTGGTCCAATTTCATCTTCTTCGTTGTCATCTTCACTTTCATCACCTGCGGCCACAGTTGCTCCTCTACGGAGCTCCTCCTACAATGCTTGTACCTACCTTTTGAGGGCTCTAACCTCCTCAGGATTAATAGCTTTGGCCCTTCCACCAAACTCTGTTTGTGGAGGCATCTTCTTAACTCAAACCCACAACCACACAGTCCTGGTGCAAACTGCCTCACAGTCAGTGTTCTGTCTACACACTCAAGAAAACTAGCTCTGATACCACTTGATGGGGACACAACCCAAATACAGAATGGACACAACAGAAAAGGGGAATTGTATTAACTAAAAAATAAGCTAGTACATTCAGTACAGAGAAAATAAACTTCAAAAACATGCCCTAAGGGCTTACAATAGCATAAATGTGGAGATAATTTCTCCTTTCAATACATCCTCTCAAACTCCACTCTGAACTGCCTTTTACAATGCCAGAAATCTCCTTAAATAGACCCCAGAGGATTAAGGACTAGGAGTAAATTCTAGAAAGTGCTAGTAGGCATCCACCAACCAAATAGAAGGTTCCAGAAGCTGCGTTAGAAGTTAGCGCAAATCTAGAAGAATCCAGAAATGGTAATCGAACTTCTGGGAGGCATAACTTTTGAACTGTAGTTCCGATTGACAAACCGTTTACATTTTTGAAAAGCTCTGGAAGTGCTCTATAGCCCTATGGACCAGCTTCACTCATCCTCCATCTTTCAGCCCTTTTCAAGGTCATTTAATGCCCCTAAATTGACTTTGAAGCATTCTTAGGAGGTCTCCAAAACTTGAAAAACTGTAATAACTTTCAAACAGTGCGGTCTTTTGACCTGATTCTTTTTTTGGAATGCTCTATATCACAATTACATTCATCTAGCCAATTCACACCTTCTAGTTCACCAAAATGATGTCCCAATTACATGCTCCTATTTTTTTGAGATTTTCTAGCACACAGATAGTGGAACTGTGAGAGTTGGAACCTTTATTTGACCCAAATGGGTATCCAAAAATGAAAACACATGAAACAGAAACTAAGTCTAAGTATATTTTTTTGGGTGACACGAGATTGCCCTTATACCTCTGGATGCTCCTGCATCAAAAATTCATTAATACACAATAGTAATCAAGACTTTATATTATATTATCAGAAGATTTTACAAAAGTTTTTCCCTGTTCAACTGTAGGTACTAGGGGAAAAAGAACAGGGCAAAGAAAACCCTCGTATAGCCTAGGACTGAACACCTGTATACATTACAAATGCCCTTTATAAGGGTATTTAAGAAGGCATACCTCCTTTTATACAAGTGGAGGATTTCTGATAGAAGAACCTCCAAAAAAAAATACACGGTTGGATCAAAATCCATCTCAGTCAAATTCCCTTCCCAACATATTGGGGATTACAAATAACAACGGTTGAGAGGGTTACAAATATTAATGTTGAAGGAAATTGGAGCGACAAAATTTTGAGGAGATCTTTGGTGTGGTTAAAGAAATGGTGGACCCTAGAGGTAAATGTTGTAATCCTTGAATAATTTTCAATAAAAAAAAAAAAAATTCCATGGCAATGAAAAGAAGGGGGGTAAGGGGTTAATAGGTCTTACCCCCCTAAAAAAAATATCTGACAAGTCACCTGTTCTCAAACTAGCAATCTATAAAACGATTTAACACCTTACATTTCTAGCTTTCGTCACAAATAGAAATATACATATATAGAGGAAAGTGTATGAATGATTTAGATCTACATATGTATACATATATAGGTATATATACTTATGGGAGACAGTTTGTATATATATATATATAGACATACATACATATATACATATTGAAATATACATTTAAACATATATATCTACATAAATACAATTATATATATATATATATATATATACATTTATATATACATATATACATATATAAATCTCTATACATATATACTTTTTTTTAGAGGACAAACAACAATTTATGCTAAGAAGAATAATAAATTGTTGTTTGTCTCTATAATATATAAATTTAATCTAGCATCCACAGAAGAGGACAAACAAATTGGCTTCAAGCAAGGCTATAAAGTAGTGATTGCCCACCATGACACCTATTCGAGTGGCCAATGAAATGTATAATATTTTGGTGCATTGGTTCATACAAAGGTAAATAGGCTTAATAAAAAATAACTAAAATTGAGAGAACTTCATGAGAAATAATCTATTTGATGTTAATTTCAAACAATGATAACAATGTGCATGACATTTCACTACATCCTTCTACTCCTGACATAGATCCTACTCATGATTATGAAGGCTAATAAGCACATCATGGCTATCTTTGGCATAAAAGCTAATAGGGACATCGTGACTATCTTTGGCATTCTCTTATGGCTCTTGTGGTTTTAATCTTATAACATGAGGCTTCCTCTTCTTTTTTCAAGTATAAGGCTATTGCGCCCTTGTAATAAGAAATAAATGGGTTTAATTCTAAACATTTTTTTTAATGTTATAAGTATTTCATTAATCTAAAGAACATAATAGGGATTTTTTCTTTACTTGATAGTGCCACTTCATTTACCACATTTTGTTCAGCCCCAACCTCATCATGCTCAACACTAACATCATGCTCGACTCCATTACCATGATGTTCTCCATACTCAAAAAATTATCACATAAAGGTTACACCAATTGCAATTTAAGATGCCAAATTTTATTAAAAATTACATAATTAATTTCCAATAAAAATTTAATAAGTACCTCTATCACTATGATGCACATTAGGGCCTTGGTCATGTGTAGGATATGTACCTTTATAATCATGACTAGGATCTATGTCGAGAGATTTTCATATTGGGCATGCCTTGAACAAGATATTAAAAGATTTTATCAACATATATATGGTTCTTGAAGGGTATAAGGTGCACTATGTGCCTGGTTGGGATTTCCATGGGCTGCCCATCGAGCTCAAAGTTCTGCAGTCCATAGACCAAGAGGTAAAGAAAGAGCTCACACCATTGAAACTAAGAAAGAAAGCTACTCAATTTTCCCAGAAAACTATGTGTTCATATATGTTTAAACACATATATAACATGTGTGTTTATATTCAAGCAAATACAATTAGCAGGTATAAAGCTAAATCACACAACCTTTGCCAGCATTATTAATGTCTGTGCCAAAACAAGAGCTTTGAAATAAGCTATGGACATGCATTAAAGCATAAAGAATTTTTGTTAGATGTTGTAGTCACAATTTCCATGGTAGACATGTTTGAAAAATGGAAGCATAGACAAGGCATGTGAATTTTTTGACAATATTTATTGATAAAACTATATTTATTTATTTATGTACAATATTTATTTTTAAAACTATATGTTGAATGAGGAAGGGAAACAAAAAGAAGAAAATGACCTCTTGAACCAAAAAGTAGACATAGTATTTCAATTCAATTATTTCACGTGTAGTAATCTTATTGATTTTTACTATTATTATACAATTATGGATAATGCTTGGAAGCTTTGTAACAAGATGTTGAATAATGGGATATCTCTTGACATGTTTACTTAAATGTGCTTATCCAAGAATTGTGTTAAACAAGGGATAGTATGAAGAAAAGTAGAGCCTAATTAAATAATGGTAAAAGGCTCCCCACTCAATAGAAGAATTGGTGGTGTCTCCTCTAACAAATCAAAAATGTTGTTAGTAGTATTACTGAGCCCCATATTTGGATCTATGTGGTGTTAGCATTCATTCCAAATTCTAGTGAAACTCTTTGATAATTTAGAGTTATTCATGCAAAATACTATTGAAGAGATTTTGAAGATGAATGAAATTTTTGAAGATGCATTCATGAAAATGTTCATCTCCATAGCGCAATAGCTTTTGAAGATTGTGATAGCAAGACAAACTTAAAAGTTCCTAGAAAGAATAGGGGCAATTAAAAACAAATGCAAATTCATTTCCACTGAATGGGATTTTTTTAAAGCTTTCTAGTCTAAAATAAGAACTTAGAAGAGAAGGATTGATTTTTTCATTCTTTTAATATACACAATCAATAGGGCCTTGGCCTTTTACCAATTCAAAAAAAAAGGCAGAGGATTGGCTAAATATTCTCTGAAGGGGATGCATTTTAGTTGTGCAATGAATTCAAGATTTAAAGGGCGATGGTAAATCAAGTAATAGGAGGTGACTCTAGCCCAATGGATAGACATTAGTCTTAGCTAAAGTTTCTAAAGTTCTCTACATTCTACCAGATAATGCAACCCCCATCAAATCCATTTGTTGTTCACTAATTTGACCATGAATTTTTTTTAATTCTATCCCCAATTCTCACACTCTCAATTAAGATTTCTATATAAAGCACATAGAAGAGGCACCAAATCTTTGGTAGAACACATAAAAGTGGCCACTTTATAGAGTATAACATTAGAATATTTAGCTATGAAGGAAATTCCAAAGAGTACATAGTGTTTGGGCACAAGATTAAGGAATGGTCCAAAATTCATAAACTTCAGAAGTAAATAGATGGGAAAAATCACAATCCTAACATATCAATGTGTTATTTAATAATGTGCCTGCAATATCTATGGTGGTGACTTCAACAATTGAGAATGTTGAATATCTTTAGTGGCTTGTCTTCCATACACACCAATGATGTCAATCATGGTGCCATGAAGACTTAGTTTTCTATGAATAACTATAAGGGAGAAACAACAAAAGTGTAGAATGTAGATCAATTTACTTGGCACAATGCATCATATGCTCTACTATGAAGCAACTACAAGATGTGCAAACACATAGCTATTACTTTGAAAGTTCTTAGAATATGAAGAGTGTTGTTAAGATTTAGAACCCAAAGTACCACTCAATACTGAAACATTTAAGTTTCCATATTCCTTAGCCATACCCTGTAGTTGGAAGCAGTCTTCCTAGATGATGATCTTATGAGTTAAAAAGGCTTCATGAGACTTTTCCTCTAAAGATATGCATCAAAGTGGGACTGGTGCCATTGAAACCTATTATGAGGCATTTCATTGCTACCATAAATATCTCAAATTATTCGGCATCAAAATTCATTCTCACTTCAACATAGATGTTTGTGGGTGGGCCTATTTTATATGGAAGAAAGCTTAATTGACAATCTAATATCATTATCAAAAGCATAGGAAAGTTGATCAAATTCTCTAGAGGTTAGAAATTTTTCCTTCAGGTTTGCTTACATTCTAGTTGAACCAATTGATCCTTAGTGGCATCTACTGAGATAAACCTATTACTCAAGCATTGATATGTAGCTGATAGATGGTTGATTTTTCATGCATTACAATGGGAGCATGAAACCATGGTTGATATTAGCAATGAACTAGTAAAAACCAATTTAGGAGAAGTATGTAACTTATTCACATCCAACTATGGTAGTAGTTGTTAACTAGAATTTGATTTAAATCATCACAAAGTTTCCAATGCAAGTAGAAGCAATGATGCACCATAGTCTTATGGGGAGTAAATCTCATATTCTAAATGAGGCCAAAAATTCTTACATAATACACTATGTATGCTTTCTAAAATGGTATAAGATAGCAAATGCTTCTTAGTCATGGAAGACAAATAAATCCTGTGTCACTCTTTTAGCTTTCATTCATATCTAGGAATTTGTTTCCAATCATACCTAACAATACTCATTGTCATTGAACATCTAATTTTAATCTCCAAACAAATAAAAACATAATCTGCTAATCAAGAATTATAGCTTTACTTAACAAATTTATATAGGGGAAAAATGTTTGAGGTACGAGAAATGGAAGCTCCCAATAGAGGAAAAATTGAAGCTTTTGTTTTTGGAGAAGCAATGCACACATTGTAGAATAAAGAAAAGATGTGACATAATGAATAGTGGGCCAACTTAGATTATGAAAAGATGGCTTTTCTAGATATAGCATTAGATGATTATCAAGGGAACCCTAGTCATGGTGATTTGATATTGGAGAGTTGAGGGGGCTCAAACTACTCCTTTTAACTTGTTTTTTGGGTGGTTTCCAAAGTCAAACTCCAATTACTATGTTTAATCTTAGTGGGATTTGTTTGCAAAGATTATCCCTTCTGAATTGGAAAGTTGAAGAGGCTTATTTTCTTTACTTAACTAGAAAAGTGAAATTCCTTAGGCTTTAACAAATCTTTCAAATTTTATTCAGTGAATGACTAGATAGGCATCTCAAGGAAACAAAGGATGCATATAAAAAAATAGGCATTGATCCTTATTATTACATTCCCATAGTGTATTTTTTTATTGGATTTAAGTTGGATAACATTTAAAAATAACAACAAAAGTTACAAAGAAATGTTTTATTAGAAATTACAAAGAGCTACAAGTTAAAGGTTGCTCTATAAAATGTCTAGAAGAAACCCATTAAAGTCAATTATAATGGCTGCAAGAGAAACAACAACTATGCTGACATAACTAAAATAGCACTTAGTAAAACACAACAGAGAGTTACTCTAAAGAAAAGTAGGGCACATGCAGTCCTATAGCACCAAAGGTGAATGAAAATGATAAGCCAACACATTGCAACATTTGTGAAAAATATAACAATTTCTGTTCTGGACCATTATTCTGTCCAAACTCTCAAAGTATGACTATTTTCACTGGATTTTTTAATATGTAACAAATATAATTTTGATTAACAATATATATAGTGTTCAATTAAAAAGACAAAAAAATGTCGACATTAAACCTTACGTGTCGGTAAGGTTTGTGCCCCATATAATTTTAAAGCATAAAAGGTATGGTAGGTCTCAATACCAACAAATGACAATAACCATAGTATTGTAGGAACTAGAAGAAACAAGAAAACCAACCAGATTTTCTAAAGAAAGTCACCCAATAAGCTAAAAAATCCATATAATATGGTTAGCTTCCAAGTAACTAGAAAGGTGAGATTCGCTAGAGTTTGGCAAGTTTTCTATATCTATTCGGGCTAGCTATAAACTCCAATTATGTAGTAAAATTGTAGAGCCTAGGGCTTGTAAGTAAGAAAAAAAACTAACCATACTAGAGCCCCTCTATATCACCTCTTTTTCTAATCTTAAAAATATTGAGATGTATGTTTATGGGTAAGTAAGACGACTTCCTCCCTCCATAGCCAGTTTGTTTAGACTTGCTAGACTTTAGATGGAACTCCAAGTGACATGTCTCTTCTATTTATGATGTTTAAGGTGACAAAAAAAGAGACTAAATAGAATTTTACAGTTATAATAAGAGATCATATAAAGACTAGTAGAAAAGAAGATAAAGTAAAGAACATAATAGAAAATTTCACCCCACAATTATTTTTGTCTCATGCCTATTTAAACATTGTATGCTCTCAAATAGTGAGATGATGGCTCTTTAAAAGAAGGCCATTGCTTCATACATTGATAGATTTAATTTAACTATCTTGACAAACAATGCTATTGCATGCAATCCTTCTCAAATCTTAATAAATATTCTTAGCTCAAGTAAGAAGAGAGATGGATTCCAGTTAAAATAGATTTGAGCACTTGTCAAAGAGGCTTGTCTAAATCCCCATTCTTATATTTCATAATCAAATTGTAGATATTTTATATAAAAGAAGCCCTAAAAAGAACATACAAAAAGGGTCATAACATAGATAATCACTATCATCAAATGTAATTGGAATGATTGGTATAGTAGAAAAGGAGAAACCCCTTACCAATCTGGAAGATGCAAAGTGGCATAAGGGAGAGATAAGTTTAAAAAATTTAAGTTACTATCATAGATGAATAAGTGAAGTTCAAGACATCGAGGCTAATTTGGATTATGTACAACACAAAGAAAACCAAAATGTAATAGCAATTTTTAATAGAGAAATGAACTATATAAACTTATAAAGCTCATAATAATAATAGGCCATAAACAAGAGCTAAATTCTGAGTAGACAAAGTTTGGACACATGAAGCATACCTGATTGATCAAAACCAAATCACTACCAAGCCTTTTAACCACTCCTTAATAGAAAATCCATATACTATAGTTAAATTTCGAAAAAGAAAATGTTTGCATCATCAGCTAGGACTGTAAATCAAAACAACCCACAATGAGATGTAGATGATGCAAAAACATGAAAAACCTACAAAAGAGATATAGCCAACCAACACTTCAAAGAAAGCATATACATTGCTTACTTCAAATACTCTGCTAATACTCTCTCAATGGTTAATCTAGCCAATGTTTCTTGAAAATCTCTCAAATATTATTACCAACAAGACAAGATCTATAGAATTCCTCTAACAAAAAAACATTGCACTAAAGAAAAATGTGTTGCATACACATTTCTATGTTGCCACTCATGATTGTGATAATTAGAAATGACTATAGTTGATGGATGTACCAGATTTTGATATTATATGTTGAAATTTCTATGTCATGTTATTGTTAAAACTTAATCTTCTTTAGTCAATAATTAAAGGGTATTCTAAGCCTATTAATGTTTGGATGTGTATGCTACTCTTAAGATAGACATGGTTGTTTAGGGTCTTGCTAGTCCTCATGAAAATCATGACACTATTTGGTAGATAATAATTATTATAGTTTTGTCCATGATTGTGTCTGGTCCACGATATTTGGCCTTCCTTGATAGCTTATAAGCTTATAGACTTACAATGTTTATTGATACTCCTATAATATAACCTTAACTATCTATTTTCATGAAGTAGAAAATGATGCTCAATGACCATTGACAAAAGAAACCTCTATTAATGGAAAATAGACGAATAGGCATAGAACAATAAACAAGATTACGTAAATGATGCATCCCTTAAGATGGACTAATTCCAATTCTGCATAATGTAAAACTTTACATAACAAGTTTGGTATGAAAGTGCAAAAAATTCTATGCGGTGATGAACTGACTTGTAGGAGAGTTCTTCTTGACCATATCATGACATCAAGGCTAAATATATTAAGGAAACACTAACAAAGAACTAAGAGTCACAACCTTCTACATAAATCCTATCATTCACACAAAATTAGGCTAACAAATCTTGGGCAAAACTTTACAATTGTCCATGGTCACCCACTAAGGCTAGGCTCACAAAAACAAATATCCTTGAGTGCATTAGACATATTATTCTAATTGCAAATTAAATTTAATGGTCATCAATTGAAAATGTTTCAACCATGTTACATGGTAATTAAGAAATATCACAAAGGAATGGTTAATGTTTGTCAAATTTATTAGTACACTAATCAGTAAATCTTTGAATCTCTTTTTCTATCACTATCATTTGTACAAAATTAACCCTAATACAGGCATACCAAGTTGTACAAAGTAGCATGTGTCCACTGTAGAGTGAATTGGGCATTAATCCTTGGTATGAAATAAAGTAATAACTATGAGAAATTATGACATTCCAAAAATAAAGATAAAAATATACATCATATATGCAGAATAATTGGTATTAGAAAAATCCTGAATCTCTTTGTTCATAAATTGTTGAGCATAATATAGTAACAAAAAGTAAACATCCACTACAGAGCAAGCACAAATATTCCTTTTCGGGGTAAAATAATTGACAATAGGAAAGAATGGAATTCCACCAATGTGAATCATGTATCCATGATAGTATAATTTAGGAATTCTAGAATTGTTTACCAATCATGAGGACCATATTTCTTCACCTTGTACCTTATAATCATTACATCATTAGAAATAATGTGTGAAATTTGGGTAAACTACCCTATAGAAAAGGATATAGTGCTTTTAGATAGCAATTAATCTCATCTCAATATGAATCACTTTTCTCAAAGTTGGATCTAGTTGTTTGAAGTAAACCAATCTATCTAGTTTAGCACAAACTAAGATCATAATTGACATACATGTACTAAAGCTCAATGATCATATCCACTCTTTACCAAATCATAACATACTTTGCAAATCTGTCCAATAAAATCATGATCAATCATCAAAATGTATTTGATTAGTTTTTAAGAGAAGCAGGGATCAAAAATGTAAAATTGGCAAATTGTTAACTAGGTGTGAAAAAATTATTCCTGAAGAATAAGTACAATTATAAATGCACTTCAATATGAACTTGTGACAAATGCTTTTTCCAAGAAAATGCCCACCACTTGTGAAATATGATGCACATGTAAACATTTTAGAACTCTCAGTTCACATAGATACAACTAAACAAATTTTCTGATTTTTTTGAGCATCAAACACTCAGTGTTCTACTGCTAAGCACTGACTATATTATTCATGTTCAAAAAACCAACTTCAAAGATTAGACATAGAGAAAATCATTTGTTGGGGGATATTCACATATTGATAGTGGAAGGCAACCTAGTAACATGGAAAATCTAGCCTATAGCAGCATCACCCCAACATTATGAGGTTCTAGCTTATTGCAAGTTCAACTCTACCATCGAAGCAAGAAAGTATCAACACTATCACCTTTGCATAACACTAGTAAGTGGGCTTTCCTTACAAAACTAGTCACTAACTCAATGACATACCCAAATATATATTCATCAACAAATATGGGATCTAAATCTTAGGCAATTTATGCTCTTTTCAAAACATCAGAACCTCTATGAGGATATAACTAATGTTTGGTTCATGATTATTTTGGCATGAGGAAAAATTTCTTGTGGACTGTTAAAGCTCAAGGATTAGATGTTCCCCATACTTTTAGGAGATCCATGATCGAACCTCAAAGACATTAAATTTCTCTAGCAGAGGATACATACCAGTTAGAACTAGCCTGCTATTTCCAGTGAGCCATAGAATAAATCCAATTGGAGAGAATCATCACAACCTTGTCAACCCTAAGGCCCTAAAGTTTCACTTCTTAACACTCAAGAAGGTTTCCCCTACCCCAGTGAACACTACCTTAATATCTTGCCAACTAAAAGAACATGGGCATGCTCCTAAAATTACATCCCAATTTTCTGCAATCACTGAAGCAAGAAAAGAGGAAAATATAACAAAGTATATCCTACCTTTCAAATTTCCAATAACCTAATATTCATTGGTACCTTGAGATTCAAAAAAATGGCCAAGAGCACCCAAAACTCATTCACCACCAATACAAAGAGCCAAGAACAAGCCCAAAAATAAAATAAGTAGGAAATTATAAAATCTTGCATAATCGACAATGCTGAAGAACACAAATAATAATAATAATTAGTTTACTTGTTCTAGAAAATGGAATACGGTTTGAAATGTTGATGTTAAAATTCTCTACAATGTTTTATCTACCAGAAACATTCATATTCACTAAAGTGGATTTGGAACATCGTGTTTCTAAGAAAAATCAATTAAGAGAACTTACTATTGGGAGGACCATTGAATTCCACATAGAACTCATGCATTCCATTATTTATCATATCCACCTTGTAGTCCCCCATCATCCTATTCAATCCATAGATTTTATTTAATAGACACAAACACACCTAACTCAATAAAATACCCATTGGAACAACATTAAGATCATAAAGCTAACATCAAGAAAAATAATAATAATGACTTACAGTTTCATAACATCCATCTCTTGCCTCTTTCTTGGAGAAGACATTGTGGTGCTCTGAATCTTGCAACAACCCTCAAGAAAAAAATCTTACACCCAACACCCACCCCCAAATTGATGAGTCAAAGTGTACCCAATATCAAAATACCAAGTTTATTGGCCTCTGTAGCCTCTCATATTGCTTTAGAAGAGCTCTCGTGTGCATGTGTTAAACAAAATAATGAAATATTTGAAACCCTTTTTAATTTTAAAATGTTAAGCTCATGTTGGTCAAAATATTGACCAACACGGGCATGGATTTATAAAACAAAAATATTTTTCCTTCCATATTCCAACCAATCTAAAACATTTTAATAGATGGTCAAAATTTTTGGGGTCAAATGTACTAGTGATATGTAGTGTATTGTATCATATCCATGCATTAGTATGATGAAGATGTGAATACGAATGCAATGTAAGTGACTATAATTAGAGAAGAGTAGAAAGAGTGAATTAGAAATGCTATAGCAGTACATGGAGCAGCAGAGTCATATCTATCACAACAAGGTGATTTGTACATAGAGGAATCTCATTCAGCAAACTAAGTTGCAGATCAAAGATCACCTACTATTTCATCCTAATAGGTGGATCAATCAAATCCTTTAACAAGGTAGACCTAAAAATCTTTTGTAAATCTCTTTACCGAGTGCATACTTCATTGTATTTTTGTAAATCCTTTCACAAGGTGGACCTAGCTATCCTTATTGCTCCTAATAGGGAAAATCATTAGAAGTGATCAATGTAAGCTTTAATAGGCTAACTTTGTACTACAGTACTAAAGTTTGTGGGTATCATCCCCACCCTAGTTTTACTTTCTATTTGGAAGGTTTATGTATCATGAAATCTTTATGTCATGGTGTTATGAATGCTTTCATGTTTTTAGTTTCTTATGCATGCAATTAGATTAGTTTATACATGATGGATTGAATGCTAATTGGATTGTTGGATTAAGAGTTGAAATTGTTGAAGTTCTAGAAGTTACTAATTCACCCCTCCCCTCTCAGTAACTTAGCATAGTCTTGAATATTTCCAACAATTTGTATCAAAGCTTTGTGGTTGTTAGAAGAAAATTTTAACAACTTGAGAAAAGATCAAGGCCATGGAGATATTAAGACTTGACAAATCTATTGAAATTGAGAAGCTAGATTTGGAAATTGCCATTGCCCAACTCAAGAAAGCAAAGAAGCAACTCTCTCAATCCCTGAAGAGAAGAAAAGAACTTGCAATTCAAATGAATGATCACCTCTATATTGAAGAAAGAATTGAAGATCTTCATTCAAGAAATTTAGATGAAGCCAATGAAGCAATCAAAGAACACTTAGAAAAGAATGGTTCCATACAAGAAGAAGTAAGAAAACTAAGAAGAGAATAAGAAATTCAGTCATTAAGGTTATGCGAAGTCATGGAGTAGAAGAATAGGATAAAAGAAGAGATAGATGGAAGGAAAAATGAAATCTAAAACCAATCCCTTCATCAAGTAGACCTTATTGATCAACTCCGCAATGCAAATGAGGAAATCATGAGCCTAAGTTTTGAAAATGAAAGAATAAGAAATGATCTAAATACTAAAAGGAAAATCAATGAAAGATTGCAAAATGATCTAAACTCTAAAAGGAAAATCAATGAAAGAATGATGAAATCCTAGGAAGATATGAACCAATTGAATGAAAAAAACCTCTATAGACAAAAGAGAAAAGCAAGAATTGGATAAACAAAAGAAGGAGAATCATCTAAGCAAGGAGCTCAAAAGAACCAAAGACCCACTTGCAATCACTATGGTAAGATAGGTCATACATCAAACAAAGGTTGGAGCAATGGAAAAGAAAAATTCAATGGAAAGTGTTATAGTTGCAATCAACATGGTCATAAGGCTAATGAATGAAAATAAAAACAAAGATTTGAAGGCAAATGTAAGAAACATGGACATAAGTCATCAGAATGCAAAAAACCAAGATACTGAATCTAGCAAAGAAAATTGTGAAAGCAATATTTGGTTGGGACTACAACACCTAGTGTAGATGTCATTATTATGGAGAATTTGGACACATTTGTATTAATTGTGTGAAGCATCATTTGAGAAAAAGGGACACTACTAAAAGATGTTTCATTTGTATAGAACTTGGTCACCTTGCAAAGAACTGCATGAATACTAGTAGAATTGAAGATGAGAAAAAGGTAAAAGCTGATAACATCCAAAAATAGATCAGACAATAATGGGTTCAAAAGTCTACCAAGGATACAAGTCCAAGTAATGATGATCAAGTCACTCAAGAATTGGGTGACTCTACCATTTCTACTTAAGCTCTCAAAGGAGAAACTAGAACTATGCTATCAAAGAAGATATCCAAAAATAGTTCCAAATTGAAAGAACAAAATGATCCAAATTAGTATTCAAGATACAAAGGGATCACCGAGTACAAGTGTCTACCAAGTTATCTTCTCTACCTAATGAGTTTGGGTCACAGACTCTACTGAGAAAGGTCAGGAGTAATAAAGATGCTTATGGTTGCTGAGTCACAAAGACTTCGTCGAGTGATCAATGCAAAGTAGTGGATGACAGTCTTTCAACATGATGTTAGTCAATCTACCTTTTGTACTAAGAATTTATGGAAATTTTTAAACAAAAGATGTGAAGTAGAAGTCATTTCTTACAGTAAAATTTTGAGTGCTATTGCGAAGTGTGATCTTTAGAGCTTTCAAGTGATTTGAGTGAATTTCCAGAAAAAGTTGTTTAATTCTCTCAAACCCTACCAAGTGAAGATGGCATCCAACAGTAGCAAGGTTAAGTGAGAATATGACATGTTGGTTCATGGAGTGGAATGGAAGGCACTAGATTATAAGCTAACTCCTATGATTATTGAAACCCTAGATCTGAGTGGAATGCAATCTCAAATCCCTCTAAAGGTACTTCTAATCAATGATATTTACACTCATTTCAAATGTGTTATTCAAGAGATTGGTAAATTAGAAATGGATGATGCCCTAGGCCAACTGTATGTAAATAGAGTTTTAAAACCTAAGCAACCAAAGGGTTAACTCACATTCCTCACATGCCCCATAAATTTCAAGTTAAATGGATTAGGTTTATCCTTAGTTGGGTGCATAATGGATAGCTGTGGTTGGAACAACCAGTGTTGATCACAAAGAAGATAATTCATTGAATCATTGGTCTTCCAATGCTAGCCAAAGCCAAAATAACAAAAACCCTAGGTCAGCTAAAACTTGAAAAGAAAACCCTAGCAAAATAGGATGGTAGAGGAGTAAAAATTAGCAGTGTTTTAGATATGGAATTGAAGTTTGGTATTCACATCATTGCGAACAAGATATACAACTCTAGTAGGTTGAACAATATGTCATGTGAAGCTGTGGACTTGGCATACAGGGTGGTAAAGAAAAATTTATCATTTGACCATGCCGAGCTATTGTTGAAATAGTTCAACAAAAATATGGAAAACATAAGGACATCAAATAATAACCCATGTAAGTTTGGCTCCTTGTTAACTTTCCTATTCTTTTATGTTTAGAAATTCTTTCCTTCAAAAGAAAATGTTGTTTGGAGAAAAGATGTGCCTGTGCTATATCAGATAAATGAGTATATTGTTGAAATGGGTGAAAACTATAATAGTATTATGGATAATTATTTTGATGCATTCAAAGAGAAAATGAACAATAGGTTTTGATTCCCCAAGAAACTAGTTGAGGATTATAAGGATGATGTATGTTTCATGGTGGATAGTAACATAGTGTATATTCAAGTAGTTAAGCATAGAATTGCATGGGTAAAACCTCTTGGATATGAGGTTAATATTGATGAAACTAAAGATATCATTGAAGCTCTTGTAATGAGCCAGTTGATCCTCAGGTGGCATATTTTGGCACATATGATGAAGCAAAAGCTAAGATTGAACTTGAAATAAAGCTTCCTCAAGCAGTAAACAAAGGAAAGAAGAGAATTGCAAAATTGAAAACTAGTTCTACACTTTTGTTAATTGAAGGAAAAGGTCATGAGGATGAGGAAGTAGAGGATGAGGTAGAATCTAAGGAAGAAGAGCCATTAAGGAAGAAAGGCAAGGTAATTATCACCAAGCCAGAAAAGCCACCCACTGCATTATTCACAAGGAGATATTTAAGGAAGAAAAATTGACAAGGAAGGAGGAGACATTATATTCAGAAAACCTCCACCCGCCTTCCAGGACATATTGAAAGATCTAGAAGCAAGAGTTAGATTAACAAATTTCAAATCATTAAAGTATGGAATTAGGACAATAGAGGAGCAAAAGTAGATTGAAGACTAGGTGATGGATAAGATGGGAAAATAGAAATACTCACCAGACCAACTTGCTTCTCAAATTCCTAATGATCTATTGGAAAAGATAAAGCCAAGATGGGAATTTTCTATGAAAACTATCAAAGACATATATGGGCAAACCTTAAGGTAGCTATTACTGCTTCTGTTAAAGATGATGATGATGATGAATATTAGAAAGATGAAGAGGAAAATATTGAAGAAGTAACTCATTTTGAAAATGAAGAAGATGAAGAGGATCAAGGAAAAGAGGCTATCGAGGAATCAAAGCAAGATGATGAAGAAAATGATCCAGTTAAGATAGCTACAATAGTTACTACCTCACTTCCTCACTCTTCAAGCAAACTAGTGGCAACATCAAGTGCAGAGATAGCGCGATCAAGTTTGATTATTACTACTAGTGCCAATCCAAATGTCCAAAAACTCTTTGATCCTACTCATCTCAGCACATCATTAACAAAAGTGACCTCCACTTCATCTATCTAGCTGCAAACTCTTCCTTCATCAATCGAGTTGGCTACTTCAATTTTGAGCACATCAATTTTGGATTCTTTAGGTACTTCTATAAATATTCCTTCAATAAGCATAGTATTGGTTTTCACAACAAGTCCTAGCATGTCCACTATTATTTATATTTTGGGTACAAAAGCAATAAGTGTAAGGACAATTGAGCCCAAGGTTCAACCAAGAATAAAACTTTTGGGAAAAGGAAAATAGTTGGAGGAAGAAATTGATATAGATGAGGAAATTCTAACCCCAAATTGGGAGATTTCCAAGCTTACACTAGGCCGAATGCAACCATTTGGTGAACTGCTCCAGAAGAAGTCTAAACAAAAAAGACTAAGAGAGGAGAGAGATAAGGAATTCAAGATAATTCCAGATGCAAAGAATATTTTTGGTAGAGGCCATAGGTATTAAGGTTGATTCTTCTCAACCAATTTTGTATCAACTAGCAGAGGTACTCCCAGAATTTAATGAAGATACTAATGGACAAGATAAGCTAGTGTAGAAGGCAAAAAAGAAGTTTGATAATAAAGTGCTAGAGCACATTGCTCAGTAGATAGCTATATATCAAGTAGAACTTTCTATAATTTTGGGAAATTTAGAAGCATCTTGTACACATGTGTCATCACTTTTTGTTAGATATGCAAGTAGAATTGCTTAGAGAAGAAGTAAGTATTAGATCCATATTGATAGATATACAAAATATGATTATTCCCAACAAGGATGCAATGTAGAAACATATTAGACATTCAAAAACTCTTATCTATGACAATAACTTCTCTATTGCAGACCATATGATAGAATTGTTAGCAGAAGTCCAAATTGCACTTCACACATGTAAGGTCCTATTAGACAATTGGGATAAAACCTTGGAAATCATTCTCAAGATACATTCAAATTTTTTATCTCATTTTTTTGTTACTATGTAAATAAATAGAGTAAATTTTTGGCATTAGTGTCAAAAAGGGGGAGAAAGACATATGTTTAGGGGGAGAACATGCAATAAATTGTAAAAAAAATGGTGGAGTAAGATATGTATAGTCATATATGTTGCATATAGCAAGAAGATGTATAGTATACTATATGAAAGAACCTTACCATGTACAGATATATAACTTACAAAATCAATTTTGAAAAATCTCAAAAATAGTATACTCTACCATGCTAGTATCACAAGGTAATGGATAAAAAGTATTTAGGAAACTTTTTGAATTCAATTTTGGTTGATAAGTGTTTTTGTCACTAGTACCAAAGGGGGAGATTGTTTACATATCAGTCAAGTTTGTTATTAGTGACACACACTTATTCAAATTATATATAGCTACCGAGCTCCTTGTATAGTTCACAGTGTTGGCCAAGCATTTCAATTGTTGCCAAGTTCTATAGTTGCTACCAAGTCCTTTGGACAAATCCTAGTGGTTACCAAGCTATGTAGTATTCACCAAGTTCATAGTGTATGTGTTGTGAGTCTAGTGTTAACCAAGCTTCTTAGTGTTCACCAAGTGACTTAGTTTATATCGAGTTCAAGGTGATAGTGTTTATCGAGTATTGCCATGGTAAAAAAGTGATTCAATTTATATGACGAGTTTGATAGTATCTATTGAGTCACTAGTGTAGATAGAGTTCAAGTGTACATGGAAGTGATTGGTATGGACCAAGCTTCTATGTCTACCAATTGCATCACGATGTCAAGTATTGACAGTGGATGCCATGTATCAGAACCTCATCGAGTCAATCTTAAAAACTTGAGTATCTTCATTTGGGTTGACTTTGTAATATTTGTATTAACTTGCATTGTGGCCAAATTTCTAATTTGTATAATTGGATTGGTATATATATGCAATGTATCATATCATATCCATGCATTAGTATGATGAAGATGTGAATATGAATGCAAGTGAATATAATCAGAGAAGAGTAGAAAGAGTGAATTACAAAGGCTACATCAATATATGGAGCAACAAAATCATATCTATCACAGCAAGGTGATTTGTACATAAAGGAATCTCATTCAACAAACCAAGTTATACATCAAATATTATCTATTGTTTCATCCTAATAGGTGGATTAGTCAAATCCTTTCACAAGGTAGACCTAACAATATTTTGTAAAGCTTTTTACTGAGTGCATACTTCATTGTATGTTTGTAAATCCTTTTACAAGGTGGACCAATAGTCTTTATTGCTTCTAATAGGGTAAATCATCAAAAGTGATCAATGGAAGCTTTAACAGGCTAACTTTATATTGTAGTACTAAAGTTTGTGGGTATCATCCCCACCCCAATTTTAGTTTCTATTTGGAAGGTTTTTGGGTCACCAAATCTTTGTGTCATAGTGTTATGAATGCTTTCATGTTTTTAGTTTCTTATGCATGCAATTAGATCAGATTATATGTGATGGATTAAATGCTAATTGGATTGTTGAATTAAGAGTTGAAATTGTCGAAGTTGTAGAGGTTACTGACTCACCCCTCCCCTTCTCAGTAACTTAGCACAGTCTTGAATATTTCCAACATTATGACCATGCTTATTTCAATTGTAACACTTTCCATTGAATTTTTCTTTACCATTACTCCAACATTTGTATGACCTAACTTACCACAATGATTGCAAGTAGATATTTGATTACTTTAAGCTCCTTGTTTGGATAATTCACCTTCTTTTCTATATCCTATTCTTGCTTTGCCTTTGTGTCTATACTAACTTTTTTCATTCAACTTATTCATGTCTACTTGAGGTTTCAACATTCTTTCATTGGTTTTCCTTTTAGTATTTAGATCATTCAACAATCTTTCATTCTCTGATCTTAGATTCATGATTTTTTTATTTGCATTAGTAAATTGATCAATGAAGTCTACCTATTGAAGGGATAGATGTTGAATTTCACTATACTTTCCTTCTATCTCTTCCTTGGCCTTTTCTTTTCCTTCCATTACTTCATATAGTCTTACTGACTAGATTTCTTTTTCTCTTTTCAGCTTTCTAACTTCTTGAAGATTGCAAATATTTCTAATTTAAGTCTTTGATTGTTTCATTAACTTCATTCAAATTTCTTTCTGGATAGATATCATCAATTCTTTCTTTAGTGTAGAGATTGTCATTTGTACTACAAAATCTTTTCTTCTTTTCAATGGTTGAGAGAGTTTCTTCTTTTCTTTCTTTAGTTGACTAATGGCTAATTCAAAATCCAACTTTTCATTGTCAATAGCCTTATCTATCCTGTATACCTCCATTACTTTTGATCTTTTCTCAAGCTACTAAACTTTTTCTCTAAGAACCACAATGCTTTGGTACCAATTGTTGGAAATATGAGGTGGGTAAGGTTTTTGAGATGACCAAGGTGGGGGGTGGGGTGGGGGGTTGGCTGAATTAGGAACCAATAAAAATTCAACTTATATCACCAATTAATCGTTCATATAATATTCCAATCTAATTGCATGCATGAAAGAATAAAAACAGTAAAACATTCATAACAATTTGACACAAGATATGGTGACCCAAAAACCTTCCAAATAGAAAGTAAAACTAGGGTAGGCATGATACCCACAAGCTTTAGTACTACAATATAAAGTTGTCCAGTTAAGGCTTACAATTGATCACTAGTAGTGATCTACTCTATTAGGAGCAATAAGGACTGATAGGTATACCTTGTGAAAGGATTCACAAAACATACAATGAAGTATGCACCTATTAGGATGAACCACTGGTTGATCTTTGATTTGCAACTCTGATTTGCTAGTTGAGATTTCTTTGAAATATTAAGATTACCTTTCTGTGATGGATAAATCTTTGTTGTCCCTTATACTACTTATATCCTTCTTAATTGAGACTTCTACTCATATACTTACTTATCATCATGTTTGGATGTGATAAAATACATTACATATATATCAATCCAAAATACAATTGAACAATGTTGGCTACAACAAAAGTTTCACCAAAATCCACAAAGTCAGCTCAACTGCTAGTACTCAGTTTTTGAAGACAAACTTAGTGAGGTTCTGATACTTGAGAACTATTATAAAAAATTAACATCATCATGCTCTTGGTAGACATAGAATCTGGGTTCATACTAATCACTTCCAAGTAGTCTGAACTCACTCAACACTTGTGACTCGGTTAACACTTGAAATTCAACATATAAATTGAATCACTTGGTTGACACTACATGGCTCAATCAACAGTAACATTGCAAGCTCAGTATAAAATGAATCACTTGGTTGACACTCCTTCGCTTAGTCAACATAAGATTCATATCAATAATACTACAAACTCAATAGACACGAGAGAACACAGTTGACATTGTGCAACTCAATTAGTACTATGAAGCTTAGTTTTCACTGTCACTAATCAAAATAGATACTGCTTGGCATGAACTAAATGTAGATTTTGAAATTCAGTAGCAACTATAGAATTTGGTAATAACTAGATTGTTTGGTTAACACTAAAAATTGCAAGTTAAGCTCAGTAGCTACTAACCAATTCACTAAGTGTGAATCACTAATAAACAAACTTGAGCTCAATGTCAAAAAAATACAAGATACACTATTGAGTTTTCTAGATTGACAAAATTTCTATGCTATAATCCTTACTACAAAATAAATTGGGGAATTTGAGATAGTGTCAATTGTCATTCCTCATTTGTTCCACACTGCCCCTATATTCTTCTTAATAACTTCCTTATATGCACTCCTCATGGTTTTAGGTTGGTGAAGGGTTGGATAACCTGTTACTCTGTGTAGAATTTTCTTTGTGATCTTTACTAGTCCATTACCCAACCATATAGAATTATCATGGATTCTACTCAAAACTATCTTTATCTATTCAGTTTTGAAGACATTGGGGAAATCTAGGGCATGGGTTAACCCTTTTCTCTCTACAATTTTGAATTCTTCTTTCAAAACTCTATTTTCACATAATTTCTCATAGGTTCCTCTTATATCCATGTCAGCTATGCTACCCACCTTGCATGTGTAACAAGATCTGACATCTTGAATCATTTAAACTGGATGTGGTATAATCAATAACACACTAGATGAATCTTTCTTATAAGCAATATCAGGAATTTGTTCTAAAATTTAGTTATTTGATCTCATTGCTTATCAATTGTACATTCAAAAATTCTTTACCTTCTTTAACCTTAGGAACTGAAGAACTAGACGCCATTTTGAAAAACTAGGGTTTGTAAAAATTCAAATTGTGTAGCTTGGCACATGATAAATACCTTTGTAAATCTGTTGAGATTATGTTGAGAAACTATTGAAACATATTTGCATATTCTTGGAATGATCTCTTTAATTCACCTTTCACTCTTTGTGCTTCTCTTCAAATTTGAATGATGTCAAATGAGTAAAAATTGACCAAATAGACCTTAAAACCTCACATTTAATGCTTAGTGCTTACATAGCTATAAGCTCTACTTCAATAGAAATTTCAACTCACTCAACTTCCATGAAGTTTCCTTTTTGCTTGGTAACCAATATGTGCTTGGTCAACACTATCACCTTTGATAGCTTGGCATCAACTAACATTTCACTTAGCAATGATAGTTAAAATTTTCATGCTTGATAGTAACATGAAAAATGACAAAACTTAAAGATTTCTTCCAAGTTATAATCAACACCTTTAATCTTTCTTCATGAATATATAATATTTTTAGAACTAAATCCTTGTAACTGATGTATAGTATGTCTTTTAAATATTAGTCCCATACATATCTCTTGATTGCTTAACTAGAGGTGGTGTGATCACCTGACCCATCTGCACTTGATGTGCTACAATCTTCCATTCTCTTCCATGTCACATTCATCTCATCTTTGACATTTTCAACATATGCCTTTAATTTTCCTTTGTTGAACTCACTGCTTGGTGCCTTTGACCTTGTTGGACAATTTTTATTTATGTGACTGGTCTTCAAACAACTAAACATGTAGTTTGACTCAACCATCTTTTGTAGTCACTTTTAAAGTGCGTTCTTATGAAATTTTTAGCAGCATATCAATACTCTTGACAGTAGTGACTACTATACATAGTATTATAATCCCAATTATAAGGGTTTCCATTGTGCTTTACCTTTGTCTACTTATTTGATGACCATTTAGGCTTGAATATACACTCATATGCTCTATGTGCATACTTCTAATAGTTATAGCAATATCCTTCAAATATTTGTGTGCTTATGGTCTTGGTTATGCATTCATGTGCTTAATGTCCTTGTTTTTTGCATTTGTGGAAATGACCCATGAACTTTTTCTTAGGATTCTAATTTGTAGTCTTGCTCCTGCAAACATTGGCAATATGACCTATCTTACCACAATTACGAAAAGTATGTTTGGAGTTTATCTTTGTTACTTCTTTTTTAACTACTTTTGGATGATTTTCCTTCTTCAGCACTAGTGTAACCCAATCTAGAAGTATCACTATTGAATCTAGGGGATCTCATCAATTGCTCAAAGTACTTGATGGCTTCACTAGGTTTGTTGAAAATTTTTGCAAAATCTATTTCTATTTTTAGATAATTTCTCAGTTATCCATTTTGTAACTTTAGTGTGGTGATCTCAATATCCTTTGCATTTAGTTCATGATTTGCAATCACCATTGGACTCAATGTTTGCAATTTTATGTTAGCAATCTTATTTACCTCTGATGTTTTCTCTTCCATTTTATTGGTCAAAATCCTTTTGTCATCTTCAATCATGACTTTTTCTTCTTCAACTTTCTTTTTCAACTTGGTCACCTCACATAACAATACTAATTGGACTTCTTATTCTTTCTTGAGATTTCTAACATCTTCAATTAGGGTTCTATTCTTTTCCATTAGATATGCAACTATTGCATCAAATTCATTGGTTTTTCCATCTACAAACAATTTGTAGTGTCAATCTCTTGGTAATGTGTCATTCTCTTCAATAGTTATTTCCTTTCTTCATTTTAATGATCACTTTAACTCATTTCTTGCTTCATGTAGCTGATGTAGGGAAATTTGTATTTCAATCTTCTGGTTGTCAACAGTCTTTCCCAACTTGTCGACTTCCATTTCTAGGATCTTTCCTCAAAGTTGCAAAGCTTTACTTTCTAGAGAACTCAACTTAGATACCAATTGTTGGAAATACAATAGGAAAGTAAAATCTGAGAGGGAGGGAGGGGTGTGTGTGAATTAGTACTTAAAAATTTCAACCTCAAAAACCATTCACCACACATCCATCTCACAATCTATTCATATAATCTGAAACAACAAATTAAGCATATACATCCATAGCATGAAAGTAAAACATTCCAAGAAGAAGGTACAACTAGGGTGGGGATGATACCCACAAATATTTACTACTATAATAATAAAGTGTATCCAATGAAGGTTACAATCTTTTGATTATGCAATATGATCTACCCTATGAAATGTCTATCGATCGTACCTTGTTAAAGGATTTCAACACCCTATTAAAAGTGTGCCTGGTAAAAGTTCTATGACTTACAATGATGTAAGCACCCTGTTAAAGGATTTACAACATCTTGTTAAGACTACTTTGTTAAGAGATTTAATTGATTCACCTATTAGAACGTCTTAGTAATGATCCTTTGGTTATCACTTTATTGCTTGATATTAGATCACTTCTTTTCTAATATGTATTTGACCCTTTCTGATCAGATGTATCTCTGCTCTCTTCTAATTCCTTTGCTCTATTTCCCTCTAATTGATTTTGTAATGTAACTCAAATTATAACTCCTTAGTCACCATGAATGCTCTATTTTCACATACAAACTTCTCTTCTTTCTCCTTACACATTTATACAAAGTTTAGGGTTTTCCCTTCTTAAGAAGACCTAGGTGAATTAGGGTTAGGTATGAATCAACGATAGTGATTCACCCATATTACCACTTAATCCTTCCTTTTTGTGATTGCATGCATGTAATGCATAGGGATTCATAATTAAGATTCGTCCTTATCATATACAATTGTAAAATAATCCTTAAATTGGCCCAAAAATGGTTTACATACAAGTTTGTGCCATTACAAACAACTATGTCAAAATTGTATAAATTGACACTTGAAATCCCTGATGCTTGACATCAACTACTAGTTCAATGCTATTACTTGGCCTCTGAATGACTTGGAATCCATTGATCACTCAACATCTATATAGCTGGGCACATACTATTTGCTCAATAATTGAGTGACTCAACACTTACTAGTTACTCGACACAAACTAAATATGCTTCGCTCGGCATATACTATCTAACAACTTATGCTTGGCATACATTACTTGTTCAAAATGAACTAAGTAAATGAATTAAGTATATTGTCACTCATATGTCAAAACCAATCAAGATTAACAAACTTGTCTTATGCTACTAGCTTCTTTTGTCTGAGTGAACTGTTGTAATAAATTTCCTGAAAGGGCACCCAATAAATGCAGAGAAAAGTGCACTTCTCAATGATGAATAGGTGTAATAAGAGGAATAAGGGGATCTATACACACATGATTTTTTACTTTATTGCTCAATTTGGCCTCTGGCTTGTCCTATGGCATACCACAACTAACCCCCTAAAACTCTCTCATATCTAAATAATTGGGTTTTTTTACCCAATTTAAACTCAATCCATACTTCTTTAAAAATTTAATGGTTACATCATGATTAATTGGTGGTAAATGGTTAAATACCATCCACCACTACTCGCAAAAGTGCTCAAATATCTTTGGGTTGTGGCACCATCTAATAGAAATGTAAGACTTTCTTTTATTGATATCTTCTCCTACTTTGGGGTTTTTAAGGTAGTTTTTCAAATCACATTTTATGATTTTCAAATCATTGACCTCTTTCTATGAGTGGTTGTCAAAATAGAATGCATGCATAGAGGTTCTCCATGTGCAAAAGCTATCAAATTTTGAATCCAAAATTAAGTTTTCAGAGAGAGAGAGAGAGAGAGAGAGAGAGAGAGATTTGTTTTTGTTTTCTATTTTACATTTCTTTGATTCTATTTTAGAGTTTTTAGTTTTAGACATTCTATGGTTTTTTTTTTTTTTTTTTGTTTTTCAAACCTAGGGCTTTTATTTTTGGACCTCAAGCCTGGAATTTGATGGTCAACCTTGCCTTTTGAAACATTTTTTGGGAAAAATATTAATTGTCATTTTTTAAAAATTTATGAATAACTTAGTGAATTGTTTTGAATTTAAATATTTTATGAATATTATATACATACATACATACATACATACATACATATATATATAATAGAAAAAATATTTTATTCTTTGCAAATAACCTAACTATAATTAATTTAAAACATGTATTATTATATACTTTTTCCTTCTGTTTGAAAACATTATTGGGGTACTACAAAACTAATATAGCAACCATGTGTAAAACATTATTCTATACAATCAAAAGAAAAATATATAAACAATTTAGAATATAATTATAAAATAAAATAAAATAACCTTAATTCTATGTGAGTGATTCATTATGAGGGAAAATAAGATTGAGGATATAAAAAAAATTAAGATTGTAATTGTATGTTGACAAGAATTAATTTTTTTGGTGATATGAACATTTTACATAGATACAAAGAATATAAAATTAGAAAATAAGTAAAAATTAGTAACATGTGCAAATTTCTAAATCTATATATTTTATTTAAAATTATAAATTCTGCATATAATACAAATCCTAAAATTAATTATGTATATTTCTCAATCAATATGAAATTATAAAAAGAATATAAAATCATAAAAATATTAAATCAAATAGTATGAAGGTTTCTAAATTTAAATATTCTATTTAAAATTAATTCTAAATTAATATAAATATAAGTAATTTCATAAATATCAATATGGTTTATATATGAAAACTAAAAATAATATTAATATATAAAAATACAATAGAAACATAATATTATATTTAAGAAAGGCTCTATATTAATGTTAGTATATATTTAAAAAAGAAATATATTATGAATATGTGTCATATATATTATAAAATAAAATATTTGTATAATTAAATAGATTTTTATATTATTTATAAGAGATTTTGATGGTTTATTAATAAATTGAAGTGTCAAAACCTATGGTTTTATTAAAAAAAGTTGATCAATGTGTATGGTCTAATAATTTTCTAGCCTATCACATATGGTTCAAAAATTGGGAAATGATCAATACAACCATCAAATTCCAAGCATGTTCTTGTGTCTTTCCAAAATGTTTACTCATTTACGAGGAAGTGAAAACTGACAAATATGGTGGAAGAAATATGTTTCTACAAAATTGGGACCCCTTTCTTAAAAAAATGGGCAATCATTTCTAGAAACATGTACCCATTTGATAAATAAGGTTAGGCACCCAAACCATAATAGATACCTTCTTCTTAAAAACTGGGTGCCCATTTCTTAGGACACTTTGTTTTACCCAATTGTGATTTTGGTATGCATCTCCATGCTCTTAACCCATTCATAGGCTCACTAATCTAGTAAATGAGTTTCCACATTACGGGCATACAATTACTCTTTTTGAAGGTTTCCCTATTTGGAGTGATTTGTGCCTTGTTATAAGTACAAATAGATATGATATGATCTACCTTGATAAAGGATTTCAACTACTTGTTAGCTTAAAGAATAAATTTGACAACTAAGTGTCAATACACTTAACCAAGATCAAGAGTAAGTGCTGAGTAAGATAAGGTGCCGAGTGATAACAAGTGCCGAGTGCAACAGGTGCCGAGTGATAACAAGTACTGAGTGCAATAGGTGCCGAGTGTTAACAAGTGCCGAGTACAACATGTACTGAGTAATACAATTTTGTTCATTTGCCGAGCTATCCAGGAAACAGCATGTGCTGAGTATCAAAAATACTTTAGGAGCCGAGTAACTCAGTAGATCAGAATAAAAGTTTGAAATTCCACAAACTATAATGCAAACAGTTTTTGCAGCTGATAGAAGGTAAACTTCAAAGGATTTAATGATATAATCGAATCTTTTATTTTTCCCATGCAATTTTCATGCAGCCAATAAGAAAAATGATAAAGGCATGCAACCAATTAGAAAAAGATAAGTATTGAGCGGGAAATTGAGAATCAATATGGATCGTAGATCTAAATCAAACCCTAAGTCTTTGAAGTCTTTATAAGGAAGAAAAAATTTCATTGTAAATATACATATGGAAGGACATACAAGGGTGCATAAGAAAAACTATTTTCAGAAGCAAGAGTTATCAGATCGCAAAGGATCAAGATCAGGAGAAGGCGAAAAAAGAGCCTGTATTCAGCAATCAAGGATTGCAATCTATCAGGTTTATTGTATCTAATACTCTCTAGCAATTGTATTAGAATGAAAATCCTATGGTGATAGGTTAGCTTTATAGCTATTTTGTAAGATCCTTTTGATTAGGTGATTAAAATCCTTTAACCGGGTGACACTTCATGTTAAGTGTTTGTAAATCCTCTAACTAGGTCACTATTAACACAGTGTAAAGCCTTTAACAGGGCAAACCATCAAAAGTGGTTGAACAATATTGCTGCAGTAAATTTTTGTGAGTATCATCCCCACCCCAGTTTTATCTTCTTATTCCTGGAGGGTTTCTGGGTTACCAAAATTCCGGTGTTATGAGTTATTGATGCATGAGTTTTGTTACATGTTTATTTGATGTATTTACATGCATGCAACTTACTTTCAGTTAAAAGTTTTATTGGCTAAAGTTTGATACTTATGATTCACCCCCCCCTCATAAGTACTCTTTCCATATTTGAATATTCCAACAATTGGTATCAGAGCAGGTCAGGTTCTCACAAGAAAAAGCCTAATAGCTTGGAGGGAAAGATCTAAAGATGGAAGCTTTCAAACTTGGAAAGATCATTGAAAATCAGGTGATAGATGTGCAGCTTGCTCTACATAGCTTGGAGGAATTCAGAAACAAAGTGAGAAGCTCATTAAAAAAAAGAAAGGATCTAGCCATAGCTGAAAATGATATACACTACAAGGAGATTGATACCACCAACATATTTTCCAGTGGAGACACTAAAGAGTTTGATGCAGCAATAGCAGAACTGATGGAGAAAAATAAAATTCAAGCAGATGAGATAAGAACTCTCAAGATGGAACATGAATCACAAGCTATAATGATATGTGAAATTATTAAACAAAAGAAAAGAGTAGTTGATGATAAGGTCATGATGGAAAATGACAAAAGGAATCTTGAAAACATACTTGAAGAAAAATGTACTGAATTGACAAGGATCTCAAACATGCAAATGGATACACTTGCTCAAATGATGAATCTTCATCATGAACTCAATATGAAAGATATTGAGATCTCTACTTTGAAGATGCAGAAGGAACAAATGCAGAATGAATTAAATAGAGAAAGAGAGGTGGCAGGAAATCTCAACAAATCAAGTGAAGCCATCAAATATTTTGAGCAAATATTGAAATCTCCAAGATCAACTCATGATACAACAGGGCTTGGATATAACAACACTGAAGTTGGAGAATCATCAAAGAGTGCTGAAAAAAGAAGTGATAAAGGTAAGAATTCAAAACCCACTTGTCATTTTTGTAATAAGAAGGGACATACAGCTAATGTGTGCAGGAGTAGAAGATTCAATCAATCAAACATACCCAGAAGTTTCTGTCACAAGTGCAACATGCAAGGACATAAGACACAAAATTGTGAATCCAATGTCACAAGGACTCAAAGATTTGATGGAAACTATTATAATTGCAAAAAGTATGGACATAGAGCTTTTGAATGCAGATCAAAACCTATGTGGATAGTAAATCAACCAGCAAAGACATCAAACCATGAATTTTGGGATTACAACACCAGGTACAGCTGTCACTATTGTTAAGAATATGGACATATCCCACAGAATTGCATAAGAACACATTTTAAAAGGAACTACAAAAGATAGTTGAGTCAAACCACATGTTTCAGTTGCTTAAAAACTGGTCATGTCAGTAGGAATTGCCCAACAAGGTCAAAGGCATCAAGTTCTAAGTTCAACAATGGAAAGGCAGAGATAGATGTTGGACATATCAGAAGTGAAATGAATAAGACATGGAGGAAGAAAGCGTCTAGCTTATCAAATACAGATATCACTTCACCTAATAGGTCAAGTAATCACACTTCATCAAATTAAGCAAAGAATGAGTGTGTGGGATTGATAAACCTAGTCACATCATAAATCAGTCCCAAGACATATAAGAACTGCAAAAATGAAATCAGCATAAACAAATATGCTAAGTCAAAATTGAGAACTTTTTGAAGATATGTTAAAGTTGCCTTCAGGACCCGAGTTGCTAACAATGACTGAGTTGATAGTTGATGCCGAGCTATGAAATATCAATAGGAGCCGAGTAAAGTAAAACATAATGGGAGCCGAGTCATGATGAAACTTTTCAAGTGCCAAGTAGAGAGCTGGCAGCGTACTAAGCATTTATTACTCTATTTTGAAGGGTACATAAATCTGATTTTTGATCATTTTCCCACCATTCGAACAAGAAACAAAACCAAAAAAAAGTGAAGAAGATCAAGATCAGCTCAGAAGCCATTCGTGAAGATTTCAACAGCAATTCAAGACAAATTTCATCGATCTAAGGTATTTTACTTAAGTGCCGAGATACGTAGGACTCATAAACTTGTTTAAATCATAAACCCTAGTTTGGAAAACAATGGCATCTAGGTCAGGAACCACTAAGGGTATAGAGAGTCATGAAGTTCAGTTGGTCAGAAACGAAGTTAAACAACTTGAATTTAAGCCCATTCTAGAAGTAGCATACAAGAATGACCCTGTAGGTGCATTATCAATTATTCCGAATAAAGTTGTTATGGTCCAAGATGTTCGCAAATGTTATAATTGCAAAATTGGTGCCATAGGAGACTTAGAAATTCATAATGCATATGATAAACTATGTGAAAACAAAGTACTAAAAAATGAGTTTTCAATAATTGAAAGAAAAGGGTTAACCAAAACCCTAGCATTTTCGACTGTTTTCAAAACTGAATGGGTACAGATATTTTTGAGCCGAATACATGATGGAGCTTTTTTGTTAGAGTCAGGGGCAGTAAAATTCACCAAGAAAACTATTCATAGGGTTACTGGTATTCCAACCCTAGATCGGCCAAAGACCCTGCGAAGTGACAAAAGGGAAGTAATAGAGAAAAATACAGGTGCCAAATGGAACAATAGAGGAATGACTATCAACACAGTCACAGATCCCCTACTAGATTTTGTTGTGAGAATCATTTCACACAAATTCTATCAATCAAGCAGGTTGAACAATATACCTTGTATAGCAGTTGATGTTGCATACAAGATAATCAAAAGGGATCATACTTATGATTTTGCAGAGCTCATGTTTCAACAGATTAATAAAAATTTGGGAGCTATACGGAAGAGCAAGGGAGCTCAATGCAAATTTGGATCAGTTTTGATGTGTATGTTTTCCTATCTGATGAAAGAATTTCCTTCTAAGAGTAAAGTAAAGTGGAATCTAGATAAAACAATTGTTGAACAGATGGGTGAAAATTTTGATGCCCAAATGACTGGTTATTTTGAGGACTTCAAATAGTCCATGAAACAAAGAATGAGAATTCCAGTCTCATTGACTGAGAAATATGAAAAAGATATTTGTTTTCTTGTAGATATAGATTATACTTACATATAAGCAGTTATACCTAGAGTAAGATGGGTTAGGCCACTAGGTTATGAACTTGATGTTGATCAAGCCTTTGCAGCAATAACAGACTTACTTGCAGAAGAAGCAGATAAAAATGCAAAAAAATTTGGAACTTATGATGTTGTCAAATCAAAGGTAATAACAGGTTTGAAGACTACTTCAGCAATAAAGAAGAAAGAGAAAATGGTGAGACAAATCAAAAGAAAATTTGGCGTGGAAGAAGAAGAAGGAACAACATAAGAAGAAGGAGAAGACATTGAAGAAGAAGGAGATAAACTTCAAGGTCAGACTCAAGGGTCAGGAGAAGACAAAGAGGAAAGTGATGAGGTAGAAGAAGCCAAGGAAGCACCTGTTAAGAGAAAGACCACAACTCTTTCTGCTCCTAAATCCAAGGGGAGGAAAGTAGCTGCCCTTGCACCTAAGAGACCGACCACAAGGGCTGCAGCACAAAGAGCCCAAGAGGAGGCAAAAGGAAAGAAGAAAGACTCAAAGAAGACTACTGCTGAGTCAAAGAAAAGGAAATTTATTCCCCATCCTAAAACAGATGAGGAGAAGATAGAGTCAGAGGACAATAGTAAATTTCAAGTGGTAAGACACAAACCCCAGATTGCTGTTGATAAATTATGTTAAAAAATTAGAAATAATGATTTAAAAGGTCTAAAGAACCTGAATTTTTCTAAGCTCACCAAAGAAGAGCAAAATAAATTAGAGGAATTTGTGTATGATATGATGGCTGAGTATAAGCACACACCTCTAGAATTAGATGAATCTATGCCAAGAGAATTGTATAAAATTATAGAGGATAAATGTCATTTTTGTTTACAAATGGAAAAATAAATAAGGGAGTCAACATTGGGAAGATTGTTGCCTGATTTGACTAAAGATCAATTAATAAATGCTGTAAAAAGGCATAATAACATATTCACTCCCAAATATAGAGAGTTCAACATATTGTAGAATAAAATTCAGGAGGTAGTTACTAAATCCACAACATTGTGGAAAATAGTTTACAAGAAAATTGAAGATGTATATAATGAAGAATATAAGGCAGAGGCAATTGCCAAGACAAAGGAAAAGAAAGTATCAGAAACCAAAGAAAAAGAGAAGGAACTAGAGGAGGAGAGTAAAGAAGAAAAGGAAGAAGAGGCACATAATGAGGAGAAAGAGGAAGAGAAAGATACAGCTGAGCCACAAGATCAAAGTATGCAAGACATACAGGTATCTCCTCCTAGTCCTCCTCATGCCACCATCACACCTACAGATATCATAAAAATAAAGGATGTTAGAGATACTTCAAATCTAAACATCAATCCATTAACTGCAGAGGATTTGAAAATCCTTGACCAATCATCAGAAGTAGCAAAATTAAGTTCAAATCCTGTATTGGTCAGTGTTGATGAATTACAGAATATATAAGTCAAGGTAAAAGCACTAGTGCCATCCTTGACCATACAAACTACTGGTATTCTATTCCTTCCACCACCACCTCCACCAAGTATAGTCACTTATACACTCCAAATGCCAAGTACAACAGCTGGGGAAATAAAAGAAACATCTGAACAACCAACAAGTTCAACCCCACCTAGCATTCATAAAATGGATATTCAAGCTAAAGAAAAAGAGACATAGAAAAAGGAGGAGACAACAATACAAACATTGGTTGCATTACCAAAATCCGGTACTCCAACACAAACTCTTCAGCAGCCGAGCACAGATGGATTACAGCTGAAAATCAGAACACCAGGCTCGAGCTCATCAAAGGCAGTCAAGAGACTTCACTATGGAGTTCCTGAGCTTGATGAAGAAATAAAGATTCCATATTATGAATCTAGCACTCTTACTAAAGAGAATATTAATGAAATTCAGAGTGCATTGGACAAAAGAAGGAGACAAGAAGCACTGAGAAAGGAATACAAGGATAAGCTTACATTAAACGAAATTAAAGACATATTTACAGAAGCTTTTTGCTTACAAACTCCAGATGAGTCAAGACAAATTATGGAACAACTATCTGATATAGTTGACTAGGTGACTAATGAAGACCAGGAAACAAATGCCAGATTGCTTGAATGGTCAGAAAAGAAGTTCCAAGGAAAAGTAAATAGTAAAATATCCAGTGATATAGCACTGGCACAAGAAGAACTGGAAAATAATGTTATAACAGTTAAAATTGTACTAGGAAACATCTTTTCCCTATACAACAAGTTGTGTGATTTTTTCACATTCACACAGGACACTAGCCAGAAAATACTGAGCTTGGAAAATAATCTGAAAATTTCTAGCATGCAACTCCCCACAGATCCAGCTCAGAGTGAGAAGCATTTTGTCCAATCACTTCACACACAAAGAGAGTTAGCTATTTTTGCAGCAGAGGAGGCAACCACAAAAGCCAAATTGATACAAATTCAATCGTCAATCACTCCTCATTTGGAATTACTTCACAAGGAGCAGATAAATGCAGAGACAGTCCTCAGGAAAGACCCCAATCTTTCTTCATCTGATGGACTTGTACACCTAGCAGCAGAGATTGCCATCCAACATAAGACATTGGATGTCACATTAGCAAATTGGGATGCAGCTCTGAAGGTACTCCTTGAAGTAAATAGCACATTTTTGGCCAAGTATGGTATTTCATTATAAAGACCCTTGACATAAGTGTCAAAAAGGGGGAGAATAAGTAATAAGAGGGTAATAAGAAGTGATTAAGTAAGGGGGAGTTAAGTACATGAATGAAATGATAAGTATGATAAAAGGGGGAGATAGCAAATTTTGAGATAGAAAATTTTGAGATAGCAAATTTTGAAATTTTGGGGGAGATAGCAAATTTTGGGAGCAAATTTTGAATGTAGGATAAATTACTGAGTCACATGGATCTTAATTAAGTGTTTTTGCCACTCATGTCAAAGGGGGAGATTGTTAGCTTAAAGAATAAATTTGACAACTGAGTGTCAATACACTTAAACAAGATCAAGAGTAAGTGCCGAGTAAGATAAGGTGTCGAGTGATAACAAGTGCCAAGTGCAATAGGTGCCAAGTGATAACAAGTGCCGAGTGCAACAGGTGCCGACTGATAACAAGTGCCGAGTGCAACAAGTGCCGAGTGTTAACAAGTGTCGAGTAAAACATGTACCGAGTAATACAGTTTTGTTCATGTGCTGAGCTATCCAGGAAACAACATGCGCCGAGTATCAAAAATACTTCAGGAGTTGAGTAACTTAGTAGATCAACATAAAAGTTTGAAATTGCACAAACTATGATGCAAACTATTTTTGTAGCCGACAGAAGGTAAACTTCGAAGGATTTAATGATATAATCGAATCTTTTATTTTTCCCATGCAATTTTCATGCAGCCAATAAGAAAAATGATAAAGGCATGCAACCAATCAGAAAAAGATTAGTATTGAGCAGGAAATTGAGAATCAATATGGATTGTAGATCTAAATCAAACCCTAAGTCTTTGAAGTCTTTATAAGGAAGACAAAATTTCATTGTAAATATACATATGGAAGGACATACAAGGGTGCATAAGAAAATCTATTTTCAGAAGCAAGAGTTATCAGATCGCAAAGGATCAAGATTAGGAGAAGGCAGAAAAGGAGCCTGTATTCAGCAATCAAGGATTGTAATCTATCAGGTTTATTGTATCTGATACTCTCTAGCAATTGTATTAGAATGAAAATCCTATGGTGATAGGTTAGCTTTACAGCTATTTTGTAAGATCGTTTTGATTAGGTGATTAAAATCCTTTAACCGGGTGACACTTCATGTTAAGTGTTTGTAAATCCTCTAACCAGGTCACTATTAACACAGTGTAAATCCTTTAACAGGGCAAGACTTAAACAGGGCAAACCATCAGAAGTGGTTGAACAATATTGCTGTAGTAAATTTTTGTGAGTATCATCCCCACCCCGGTTTTACCTTCTTATTCCTAGAGGGTTTCTGGGTTACCAAAATTCTGATGTTATGAGTTATTGATGCATGAGTTTTGTTACATGTTTATTTGATGTATTTACATGCATGCAACTTACTTTCAGTTAAAAGTTTTATTGGCTAAAGTTTCATACTTATGATTCATCCCCCCCCCCTCTCATAAGTACTCTTTCCATATTTGAATATTCCAACACTACTCTTTTAAAAGATTACTTGGTTAAGTGATTTACAATGAGAACTTGTTAAGGTTCACATAATTAAGGGATTTAACTATTGCAACTATTAGGGAACAACTAAATCATGTATTTGTATATTGATTCATCCACCCCCCCCCCCCCCCCCCCCCCCCCCCCCCCCCCCTCCCCTCTCAGAAGATCTCTTCCCATTAAGACATTCCAACAATTGGTATCCAAGCTAAGTTCTCTCAAGGAGAAGCTTAACAGCTTGGAGGAAAAGATTTGAAGATGGAAGTCTTCAAACTTGTAAAGATCATTGAGAACGAGGTGATGGATGTGCATCTCACTCTACACAAGGTAGAGGAAGCTACAAAGGAATTAAGAAAATCCTTAAAAAGAAGGAAGGAAATTTAGCTATAGCCAAAAATGATATTCACTATAAGAAGATTGACACCACACAAGTATTTTCCAAAGGAGATTCCAAAGAATTTGATGCAACAATAATAGAACTGATGGAGACAAATAGAGCTCAAGTAGAAGAGATAAGAACTCTTAAAATAGAGCATGAATCATAGGTCATGATGCTTTGTGAAATAATTGAACAAAAGAAAAGAGCAGTTGAGGATAGAGTCATGATGGAAGATGACAAAAGAAATCTTGCAAACAGACTTGAAGAAAAATGTATCGAATTAACAAGAATCTCAAACATGCAAATGGATACACTTGCCCAAATGATGAACCTTCATCATGAACTCAATATGAAAGATATTGATATCTCTACTTTGAGGATGAAAAATGAACAACTACTGAATGAATTGAACAGAGAGAAAGAAATAGTAGAAAATCTCAACAAGTCAAGTGAAGCTATCAAGTACTTTGAATAATTGCTAAAATCCCCAAGATTAGCCCATGATACATCAAGACCTGGATACTCTAGCACTGGAGTTGGTGAATCATCAAAGAGTGCTTCTTCTTCTAAGGAAGTATGGTGATTATGCTATCAAAAAATTGGGTGTAATGGCCCCATGTGCTAAATAGTGGAGATAATAGGGCAATTTCCTTTGAACATTTGTATTCCACTCCTTCTAAGGCAATATAACTGCCTTGCACATTTTGTGATACTATCTTCAATGCATTGATCTTATGGACTAATAAACTATTCAAAGCTCTGATCTCTGCATCCTTGATGGCTTCTAACTTTTCTTCATCAGTGTCTATAGCCTAGCATGATGTTTCCCTTGTCTTGAATATATGGCCCTTTGTTTGCACTTCCTTTTCATGAACCTCTATAGCAATTTTGACATTTTTCTTCAATGAAGCCACTTCCATTTCCAATTCAATAAAATTTTGTTGTAGGATATAGGTTTTCTTCATTTCCTCTTCATAACTCCTCCTTGTCCCAATAAATTTTTCATAGGTGTTTTCAAGTTGAGCTTGAAGAATGTCCATTTTATGCTTACCCATTAATGCTGTCGAGGTATGCATCCCCAAAATTTGGTTACTGTATGTAGATTACATGTACCAAAATATAGCATTTCCCTTGGGGACTATTTTATTTTCATGAGAGTGGGCTTATAATCCTCTAGAGATAAGGTCCATATAGCCATTATCTGAGCATCCACATTAAACCCTAATTCCATTATCTCCCGATATTGGTTTTCATCTTCAAAAGAAATTGATTTCTACTGTCTTCTTGTTTGATCAAGTAAAAATGAAGAGCTCATTTCCCATCCTCGAAAGATAATCATCCCACTTCTTCTGACTAAATCTCTAGCCTCTTCAGTAGTGAGAGTTTCATTAGTAGGGTCATATTCCTGCAACTTTTATACAAACTCAACAAACTTTTCATATGAATCTCCAGGTTTCATACATAGTTTCAATTCATTTCTTTTTATTTTAAAAAGGAAGATTTTGAATTCATTTGACTTAACAAAATTTTCATCATCCATAAAATCCTTAGCTTCAATGATTCTATCATCAACCATTTGTGTCTTTAACTACAATTTATTTTCTCTTTTCTCACTTTTAGACACTTGAGACATTAGGAATCTTCTTCTAATATCATCAAAGTATCTATTTCCCTTTGGAAAAATCTAAAGAGCCTTCTACTGATCCTAGTCTTTTATTTCTACCATCTTTTGCTTCTTTTCTTTGTTCTACCCATGGAGAAATCTCAAGAACATCTTGAACATCTTGCTCAGGCTAGTCATCTTCAGATTGATCCTCTTCATCATATACCTCCACCATATATTCATCATCAATATACTCTAGATAAATCTTCCTCTTGACTTCCTTAGGAACTTGAGTTACCAACTCATCAAAATTGTTAACACACTTATCCAGCTTGATCCAATATTCCTCATTTGGAAAAAACCCTTTGAAAGATGGGTCTGCCTTTCTTGTTTCTCGCACATTGCTGATAATGTCTCTAATTTTTACAATTCTTTCCCTGCAAACATCCTCAATCAACACATCAACAATAATATCCTCTTCCCACATAGGTTTGGTAGGGAGTAGATTGTATGCTCTCATAATTTTCAAAGCATGCCTTACTACATTATAAGAGTCATAGGTTCTAGCTAGACTAGTTGGCAAGAAAGAATTTGTTTGTTCAATATAATTTTTTCCAATATCAAAATCCCCCACTTTAGTGCATCTACACAAAAATGTCCCCTTCTTGACACCTTTTCCCAAATGCTCCCGATTCAAAGAAATTAGCTACCAAAAAATTTCTACCAATCCTAACCTCTTAGAAACATACTTGGATAGAATGTGAGGTGGCTGAGGACACCCAATGATTCTTATAATAATATAATCTTCAAACAAGAATACACTATTCCAAGTCATGAGTCAATCTTTTCCCAACATCAAAGCACCATTTAGGTCTAACAATCTTCCTAACGTTTCTAGGAACCCTTTCAACCATACAACCTACATTTATAAAACTAGTAAAAAAGTCATAATAGAAAGAGATAACATTTGAAAATGGATAGTACAATTGCCATACCTATGTCCATCTTTGTAGTGGCAGCTTCTCTCCCCATTCTTGTGTTGACTCAAAAAGGCTTTAATCAAATATATCAACATTTTGTGCCAGAATAAGGTGCATGAGGAGGGAATAATGAGGGACCTTAAAATCATTCAGTTCTCCTTGTTGGGTAGTATAAATTTATTTTTGGATACTCTCAATGATGCATTCTACAAAATCATGACCTATGTAATGATTTGTGTCTTGAATATATAAAGCCATAATATAATATGCCCCTAAAGCATTCATGGTCCCATTTATAGCTAGGAATTTGTCAATACCAAATAGAATATTCTAAAAATACCTCTAAAAGAAACCCAAGGCCATGACTTCATCAATATCTTTCCTTTTTGGAATTTCTAGTACATCCTTCTTCACCTTGGGAATGTGTCAGGTCATGTTTTTACCCATATAGAAACTCTTGTGTTTCTTAAAATTCTCATCAAGATCTTTAATATCAATGGGAAATGACATAGGTCCACCCAAATCAAATGCTTCTATGAATGTATCTCTATCCAACACTAGAAAAATACTTCTATCCTTCCTGTGAAATGACTTATTTACAATATTATAACATTTGATTAATGATTTTAACAAATCCATGTCCACAAATACCTTTGGCGCTATCGATTTTCCCAAATTTCTTACCCAAGGGTTATAAATTAGAACTTCTTTTACTCTGTTCTTATAGAAAAACCAAAACAACTCATACTCATTTCTATTAGGGACAATTGCATCTCTACACATTGGATATGGGTCTTTGAAAGTGAGGTCATTTGCATTCTAAGCATTTGTGGAACTAGGCAAGATGTGCATCCATTCTTCTACAAATGTGCTTGGAACCCTTGGGGGAGAGTTTAGTACTTCAATTACTGCTTGTGTGATCAATTGTCCTTCTCTTTGGGCCATTTCCAAAAATACCCTTTTTGATTATGTATGCTCTATTCTGCAAAAATTACTCAAAAATCAACTCCGCACTTGCAATTGCTCAAAAATTTAAACAATTTTTAGAAAACGATAATAACAACCTATTATCTTCCAGGTTTTATCAACTTTTGTGATGAGAGTTTAACCTTTAATTGGAATTTTAGGGTTGGATTCTTGAAAATATATCAATCTTCATAAAATGGATTAAAACTATGCATTTTATAGTTTTCATACATCTAGCTTAGATTCTACTATTGAAAAAGTCATTTTATGCTTTAAAACTTATAAGTGCAACTACCATGAACAAAATCATTTCATCATTTCACAAGTAAAACTTTCTCTATCACAATAAGAATTTTGAAATTCTGAACCCCTAGCTTTTTATTCAATCATAAATTCACAGCTATATTTATTTTCACCTTCATGATCACAACCATCTTGCAACAAACCCTTAGGCCTTAACACTTTGCAACCTTGTCACGGTTAAGCCTTAAGAATACTTTATGCTTGCAACCTCGTGATGCTTCAACTTTCATTTTATCACTCCTTCACAACTCTGAAATTGGGTATCCATCTTAATAGTGCAATAGTGCACTTAACTGACTGAGCTTGACATTCCAGTTACCTCGTAGCTTCTCAACTTAAAAAATTGACATTCAAATAAACTTGTGATGGTGCACTTAATTATTTATACTAACTACTTTCCTTTGTGCACACATTCACAACTATAAACAACTTAAGCTGAAATAAACATGTGGACAAGCACTCTCCTTTGCTTTCACATAGACACAACTTAGCATATTTTAAACATTATTGAAACATAAAAGAAAAATTATTTCAAAACTTAGAGCAAGGAATTTATGCATAGAAACTATATACTCATCCCCCTTTTTTAAAATAAAATTACAAAAGAATTTGCCTAGGGTTTTCTCAAGGGCTAAATTATTTTAATAAACCATAAATTAATCTTTCATAATTCTTCCTAATATTTTAAGGATTTCATACAAAATGGGTGAGAAAAAAATTAGGCTATCAAGAGGATTTAAGACGTCCAATAAAGTACAGTCTTTGTTAGGAGATTTAAAAAGATCTATTAAGACCACTTCGTTAAGAGATTTGCCTTGGTTCATGTTGATTAGAATTAATTTAGTACCTGACTCTTGGTTTTCTCTGTAAGGTTATTTTGAGTCTTCTCCTTGCTAACTGATCCTCTCCTCTGATCTAACATTACTTATCTTACCCTTTCCCTTCACTGCCATGAATAGGTCACTTTCTCTATTATATGGTAACTGAACCCTTCAGTGACTTCTGATCTGTTCATAATCATTTACTATATATTGCTCCATGTTAGTACATGTACTCTTCTCATCTCCCTCTCTTATCCATACTAATCTATATTAAGATCATCTCTATTTAAAGAGTGTCATAAAGAGTTTTTTAGATGCTTTCATATTTTGCATCTTCATATGAATCATTGATCACACAACATAGAGATCTATGGTCCATAACATTTAAATATTTTGTAATAACCTCTTCATGTGTTAAATGTTTTGTAACAACCTCTACAAACTTTAAATGTTCCTTCCTAGTTGACTTGTAAAATGTGTTACCTCAAATTTTGTTCCATTTTTGACTTTTATGTAAACTTTTCATTTCTTGGCCTTTACTATTTTTTGATGCTCATCATTGCTATTACTTGGCCTATATTGTGCTCTTGTGATGCTTGACATGTATTGTGCTTAGAACACACTATGTAACTTGACACTTGTATGCATGAAACTTGCTCAGTCGCTATTGAGCTTGACTCGTATAGAAAATACTTAGTGACCATAGACTTAACTCCTATAGATCTTAATAAATAATTTCTTATGTACATGATTCAACATATATAGAGTATCTTGGTCACACTGATGACCACTCGACTCTACCTTGTAAATGACTAAGTGGTTGACACTAATAGACAACAATGGTTAGAGATACCAACAATCTGCCCCTTTGCCATCAGTCAAAAAACACATTTTCATATATACATCTTTAAAATTCAATATGATAAATATGCTCTCCCCCAAGTCTTATGGGTATGAATAAAAAATGTAAAAATGAATAGAAAATCTATTTTACCTTTATTCAAATCTATATTTCTCCCTTTTCTTTTATTTCACATCTCATTCCCTTTCATTTTTGAACACTAATGTCATTATTTTTGGGGTTGAGTAAGTGAAATTAATCTATATTTTTGAATGAATTCCTTATGAACTTTGGTGATCATGGACAGGGTATAATCACATGTGGTTCTTGCTGGCTCAAAAATAGCAGTCTATAGATGTAATCTTGTAGCCAAATCAATTAAACTATCAACCACTAAGAGATTATGATATTCTATGATAAGATCCTAGGATTTTTTCAATTCTCTCTACATGACCTCCAAATGAGGTATCATCATTTCTTGTATAGAGATCAATTTGGATCTCATATTGCTGCCAACTACTTGAAGCTCAGACAATGTGCCTTGAGCATTTAGTAGATTATTATAGTTTATAGTTTTTGTCTCTTTCTCTATTCCCTTGGTGGATAAACCAAAAATGATTTTCCAAAGCAACTCACTTTATTGTTATACAACTTCCTCTTTATTCTATAAGATTAAAAAATGTTCTATACTTTGGAATAGATCTGCTCCTATACTACTCCAAAAATGTATTCTATTTATCTTGGGATAAATCAAGCTTTACTCTAACTAACGTGTCAATCCTTATCTATTTCTCTTCCTTCTCTACCTTTTCCCATATTATCTTCAATCTATCATATAAATCTTGAGGTGCCTTCTTCTCTCTTTCACTAGGAGCTAGTTTATGATTTGAAATCATGTCTACCATAGCCTCCTTAACTCGTTTCTCTCATCATTATCTAATGTATCATACTTTACAAATCTAAAGCTAGATAATCTTGGGGAGCTTCTCAAATCAACACATACCTCATCAATAGAATTAGATTTCCTTATAGGTGGTCCTCTAACCAATCTCCTTCTTCTAATTTTGAGGGTACTGGGCTATGTAGCTTTTGCTACTCTTTTCTTTTCATTCTACTTAGCACTAGTATCTACCTTATGTAATCACCTAAAATGGTCATCTAGACTATTAGTCCCCTTTCTCAGTATTTTGGCTAAATTAATTTATCATTTCCCAAGACAAATTGCTAAAATCAATTTATTTGATTATAACCTATAGTTTCACTATATTTTCCTAATTCCATATTCAATTAAAAGAACATGTCCCCTTTTAATAAAATAAAAGTGTTGATCATAGATTGATACAAGTATGAGAATGTGTTTTGATCATTGTTTTTCACTAATGTCAAATGTGCCACCTCTTGGTAAGATAATTGCTTAGATAATTTAAGTACTATTATTTGTTTGATTGATGAAGAGGATTTGATCAAACGAGATAACAAGAGCACCTGGAGGAAAGGTTGAGTTGTATTATGTAAAAGAAGTAAAAAGATCAGTTAAGATAATTATGATATAGTGGACTGATTATCTACTTAAGGTTGCAAAGGATGGATATACTAATTAAGTCTAGAATAATAATGAAGAAGACCTGTATCTACTAATTTTGACAAAATGCATAGTAGGTGCTGAGTAATGTTAGTGCAAGCTGAGAGAAGTTGAATTTCAGTGTATGTCGAGTGAATTGTAGATAGTATGTGTGAAGCATCAGAAGTTAGTCAATGCTAAGTGACAACATTATGAATTTGATCATGAATTTGATGAATCTGAGTTGATAAGGTTGATTTCTTGGATTGTGTGAACCATGTGGAAGATAACCTTAATGATTTGATGTAACAAAATTCAAGGTAAAATATTTTGAGGCAAATTCAAAGAGGATTGAGAAGGAAGTTTTTGGAGGGAGCAAAGAAAAAAGATGGTTAGATTCAATGAATCCTACCCAATCCTAGAATGGATGTTTGTGATTAAGAAATAAAAGATCCAAATTCTCTTTATAAGGGAATGCATGGCCAAAAGAAACTGTTGACATGTGCAAGAACCTAAGGAAGAAAATGAGTCTAGGGTGTTGCTTCATATGGTGGCCTAAGGAAAGAGTCTACAATTGACATGCAAAGAAATAAGGCTCAAGGGGATGAATGCTTGAAGGGTGAACAAGCTATCAGAGATGAAGTGAATGAAGCCAAATAGAATGGAAGATTTAAATAGAGATCTTTAATGTATAAGTGAGTTTTGATTTATTATTAGTTTAAAGCATTACTATTACTCTCTAATAATTGTATCAATTTAGGATAAATCCTTCAAATTAAGGTTGACCTAAAAGTCATTTCTAAATCCTTTAGCTAGGTGGCATTATAATGGAATGGCCTAAAGTCTTTTAATAGGGCTCACTCCTAATAGGGTGATTGAAATCCTTTAACAAAGTCACATTTTAGTAATGTGTATTGTAACCTTTAATAGGGTTGGCCTTTCACAGGGCATCACTTTAGAAGAGTGAGAATTAGTAGCATGTTATTGGTATTTTTTCCCAAATTGGATTGTCATGTAAAATCCTTGTGTCATATTTGTGAATGATTATGTTATGTTTCATTTTTACATTTTAGAAAAATGATTTTGACCTAGGACAATAACCTACAAGTTTAAGTTGTGAATGATCTGATGGATACATGCAAGATGTATGTATGAGTTTTGTTAAGAACTAAAAATTTTAATTGGGATTTTTTGGACCTTGAATAATTGATTCACCCCCTCTTAGTTTTAAATAATTCTAACAATTGGTATCAGAGCATTGGTTGCTTGTGAGAGATAGTTTCAAGCTACTATAAGTCAAAGATCAAAATGCCTAAGAGAGAGTTACCCAAGTGTAACAAGGAGAACTTTCTTGCATGGAAAAGTGTGATGAAGTTATATTTAGGAGGATTTAGTGTTCATGTACAAATTACTATTATTGTTGAACATGTTAACCTTGTTCGAGCCCTCACTGTTGAAGATTTGAAAAAGAAGAAAGAACAGAATCAAGTAATGTTGGAGATTACATCTGCCCTAAGTTAGTCTGAGTTTGATGACATCAAAGAGCATGACACTGCAAAGAAAATGTGTGATTCTCTTCATAGCATCTATGGAGGAGACACAAATGTCTTGAGATCCAAATCTAAAAGTCTCAAAGGCAAGTTCAATGAAATGAGAATGGAATAAGGTGAGAACATTGTTCAATATTGTTTTAGAATAAAAGAAGTTGTTAATGCTATTAGAGGTCTAGAAGATTGATGATGACACTATATTGAGAAAAGCACTGAGGACACTTCTACCCATCTATGCTATTAGAGTTTCTACCATACAAAAGCTAAGATGTATACTTGGCACTAACCTAATACTTAAAGGATTGGTAGGTAGGCTTACTACCTTTGAACTCTCAAATTATGATAACTTAAAATTTGAGAATGTTGAAACTGATTTTGAAGCCAAATTGTCACTGAAAGAACTTGATGTAAAGAAAAAGAAAAAGGTCAAATATGTTTCTAGTGATAGTGACACAGAAGAGGAAGAAGTTGAACAACTTGAAGCATTGCTAGTTAGGAGATTTTATAGATGAAAAGGAAAATAAAAAGGTAAGATGCCTATTATATGTTTTAATTGTAATGAGATTGGTCATATTGCTACTAGATGTCTAGAGAGGAAGAACAATAGAAGTGGAGACAAGTTCAAAAGGAAATGAGATGAGAACAATAAAGACTATAAGGAAAAAGGAAATGAATACTACTACATTGCTAAAGAAGAGTCATATGAAGAATCTGATGATCATGAGGATGGAGTTGTCTATGTTGTAATAAAGGATGAATTTGATGAAGATGTGGTAATTGAACTTGTATCTTATGTGAAAAAGAGTGATAGATGGATTCTTGACAATGATTGTTTCAATCACATGAATGGAGACAAAAGTAAGCTCAATTTCATTGTTAGATTTGGGAATGATGCACCATGTCTTATCAAAGGAAAAGGACAAATTTAGTTGATAGATAAGATCATTTGTGATAATCCTTATTATGTAGAAGGACCGAATTAAAAGTTTCTAACTATTTCACAATTGAATAATACTATTTATAAGGTTGAATTTGAAGTAGAAAATCAAAGATCTACGATGCTAATGGAGGTTTAATTGGTAATGGTGATAATAATAGAGGTAATATTTTCTATATTGATATGAATGTTGTTCTTTTTCTAGTTTTACAATTTGATGGTCCGTGGCTATGGCACAAAAGGTTATGTCATGTCAATTTTGATAATTTGGTCACTATTAGTAAGATGAGGAGAGTCATAGGTTTGACAAAACTAAAGAAACCAAAGAATGTAATATGCAAACAATGTCATTTAAGCAAGATGACTAAATCAAGTTTTAAATGAAAGACTCATACTTCAAAAGAAATTCATGATCTAGTTCATACTAATTTATGTGCATAAATCATTGTGCAAAGTATGTTATCCTACTTTTTGATGATTATTCTAGGATGCTGACAATTACGTTTTTGAAGCAAAAATATAATGCATTTAAAATGTTTAAGTGGTACTTGGATAGAGTGGAGAAAGAAATAGGTAAAATCTTGAAATGTTTTAGATTTGATAGAGGTGGAGAATATAAATCGAATGAACTTGAGATATTTTGTAATGAAAAAAGAATCAAAAGATAGACGTCTACACCTAAAACCCCTCCACAAAATGGATTACTGAAAGGAGAAACAAATCTGTGGTGGACTATGCTAGAATAGTCATGATGGAGAAGAATGTTGCTTTGAAATATTTGAGAAAAGTTGTAAGTACAACTATCTATACCTTGAACTGTGTACAAGTCAAGAAAGGTATTCATACTACCCCTTTTGAAATATGGTATGGATACTCACCTAATATAAAATATTTTAAGGTATTTGGAAGCAAGTGTTATATACTCAAGGATCATAGGAATGACAAGTTTGATGCTAAAAGAGAAGAAGGTATATTCCTAGGCTATTCCACAATGGGAAAATCTTATAAGTGTTTGAATATTAACACTAACAAAGTTGTGGAAAGTGCAAATGTAAAGTTTGATGAATATATAGAAGTACATGAACCTAAAACTACAAAAGAATCTAAAGATTATAACTCTTTTGTGTATTTATATGATGATATGATTGATAATGATGTTGTGAATTAGGTTACATATCAACAACAAAAGTCTTTGTGGTTGCCAAGTCATAGACTATGAATGTTGAGTTGCTTTCAAGAACTAAGTTGCATTTAGAAGATGAATTACAAAATGAATCTAAGGTACATTCTGATAATGAAATCAGTACACATGATAGAGATGTTGAGTTTCTTGATAGAGAAATACACAATGATTCTTAAGTTGAAAGACCTATTGAAGAAAATAAAGCAGAACCAAGATTGTCAAAGTATGTCAAGAGACATCACCTTGCTATAGAAATTATTAGAGATAAAGAGAATAGACCTATGTCAAAAAAAAAGTTGCAAAGTGAAACATATCTGATAAGCATCCATGAACCTAAATCAGTCAAGGATTCATGGGAGAATGATGATTAGAGTCAAGCCATGAGATAAGAGACTAAGCAAATTAAAAAGAACAAAACTTGGTCACTTGCAGAAAGACTAGAAGAAAAGAATGTTATTTGAACCAAATGGGTGTATAGGAACAAGTTAGATGAAAATGGTGAAGTCACAAGAAGTATAGAAAGACTAATTTGCAAGGGGTGTGCTCAAGAAGAAGGAATACACTATGGAGAAATATTTTCCCCTATTGCAAAACTAGAAAGAGTAAGAACTCTACTAGATTACTCTTCATACAAAGGTTTCAAAGTTTACCAAATGGATGTGAAATATGTATTTTTGAATGATATATCAGAGGAAGAGGTTTCTATTGAACAACTTGAATCATTTTTTGATGCTAACAACAAGAACATGTTATGTAGACTACACAAAGCTTTATATGGTTTAAAGAAAGCACCTAAATCATGATATGAGAGACTTCATAATTATCTTGTGAAGATTGGATTTGAGAGAATTGATGATAACAAAAATTTATACTTGAAGACTAAAGCTGGTAAAGTTATTTTAATAGCTAAATTTTTGTTGATGATATCATATTTGGAGGAAAAAATATATTTTGCAAGACATTTGCTAATGAAATGAAGCAAGAATTTGAGATGTCCATGTTTGGAGAAATTAATTTCATTGTTGGTTTACAAATATTGATCTCAGATTGGTTTTGGCAATTAAGTGTCAACACACTCAAGTTATTCCCTAACTTCATACTAAAATAGTAATGTATAACGAGTATGATATGTAAATAGAGACTATAGTGAACAGATAATACATGCTGAGTGATTCAAGCATCAAGAAAATAGTGGATGCCAAGAAGTTCAAGTGCTAAGTTAGAGACAAAATTATAGTATGTACTAAGCATCAGTAACCTCAAGTGCCGAGCAACACAGATTTGACATATTTGTTTATGATTGCACAAACAACTATGTAAAATATTTTCAGCCGACCTAAGAATAGAATATGATCTTTTGAAGATAGGGACAAATTTGTATGTAGATTCCCTATGAAATTACATGCAGCCAATCAGAAAAAGGGAAGGATTAAGTGGCAAATAGGATGAATCTCAGCCGTAGATTCATACTTAACCCTAAGTCTTCTAGTCTTCTTGAGGAGGATGAAACCCAAAAAAAAATCATAACAAGCTTGTAAATAATTGAAGGAGAACAAGTGAAGTTTGCATGCAAAAAGTAGAGCATTCATGGAGGCTTAGAAGTTGTAGAAAGTGAATTGCAAAATCGGTTTGAGAAGAACAAAGGATAGAGGAGATAACATTGACATATCAGATCAGGGAGGACCAAGAAGTGCAAAGTATGGATTTGAACTTTAATCAAGCTACCAAAGCTAATCATAAAGTCTATTTGAAACATCCTAATAGGTGATTTTAGATAAATCTCCTAGGCAGAGTAGTCTTAACAGATTGTTGTAAATCCTTTACTAGGGTGACATTCCAAGTGGATGTTCTGAAAGTCCTTTAGCTAGGAAAACTTCTAACAAGGTGTTGAAATCCAACAATGTGGAACTTAATAGTCCTTGTAAGCCTTTAATGGGGCAGGCCCTTCACAGGGCAGATCATGTATCATGGTCAAAACTTTGTAACTTTAATTGGTGACACTTTATTGCTATAGAAGTGAAGAATTGTGGGCATCATTGCCACTCCAATTTTACCTTCTCATTTGAAGGGTTTCTAGGTAATCATATCAGGTGTAAAGTAAGTGTGTGTGTGTGTGTGTGTGTTTAAATGTTTGGATGCATTTACTTTACATGTTATTTATAGTTCAGATATTATATACATCTAAAGAAATGGTAAAAGTTTGAACTTCTGATTCACACCACCCCCCCACCCCCTCTTAGAAGTGTATATTCCCATTTGTAATTCCATCAATTGGTATCAGAGCTAAGTTCTCAAAAGAAGAAGCTTTGTATCTTAGAGGAAAGATCTTGAAATGGAAGTCTACAAGTTGGGAAAGACCATTGATAACCAAAAGATTGAGATACATCTCATACTACATCAACTGAATGAAGCCAAAGATGCTTTGAAGAGTTCCCTAAAAAGAAGGAAATAGATTGCTATAGTAGAAAATGACACACAATACAAAGAGATTGACACCACAAAGCTATTTGCAGATGGTAACTCTAGTGAATTTGATGTAGCAATTAAATATCTAATGGAAAGGAATAGAGTACAAGCTAAAGAGATTAGAAATCTCAAGTTGGAGCAAGAATCACAAGCTATACTACTGTGTGAGCTGACTAAACAAAAGAAGAAAGCTATAGAAGACAGGGCCATGTTTGAAGAAGAAAAAAGAATTTTGGCAAATAGATTGTAACAAAAGTAAATAGAGTTATCGATAAGCTCAAACATGCAATTGGATACCTTAAGCCAAATAATGAATGTTCATCATGAGTTGAATATCAAGGACATTGTGATAACTACTTTAAAGCTGCAAAATGAACAACTGTTGAATGACTTGAAAAGGGAAAAGGAATTTGCTGAAAGTTTCAATAATCCAAATGAAGATATCAAGAAGTTTGAGAAACTACTCAAATCCCCTAGATCTAGTAATACATCAAGATTGGGCTACAAAAGCGTTGAAGAAGGATAATAATCTAAAGTTGCTGAGGAAAGGAACAATAAAGGTAAGAATTCCAAACCTTCTTGTCATAATTGTGGTAAGAAAGGAGATATAGCTAATGTGTGTAGGAGGAAGAATCCAAATCAGAATGCTAAGCCTAAGAACATGACTCATTGTCACAAGTGCAACAAACAAGGTCATCAGGCACATGAATGCAGAACCAGAACCATGCAGGCACCAAAATTTGAAGGACACTGCTAAAATTGTCAAAAGTATGGACATAGATCCTTTGAATGCCAATCCAAGTCCACATGGTCATCAAGCAAGCCAACAAAGGTAAGAAGTTATTTAAACTCCTATAACTAGGATTACAATACAAGATATAGCTATCACTATTGTCAGGAATATGGACATGTACCTAAAAATTGCATTAGGAATCACTACATTGGTAACTACAAGAGATGGTTGAGTCAAAATAAATGTTTTAGCTATCACAAGATTGGTTACATCAGAAAGAATTTTCCAATTAGGTCCAAGGCACCAATTTGTGAATTTGATAAAGGTAAAGGTAAGGTAGATGTTGAACACATTAGGAATGAGATGACCAAGACATGGAAGAAGAAAAATGCTAGAATGGAGAAGGGATCACTTCACCCAATGGGTCAAGTGGTCACACCTCGTCAAACTAAGCAAACAAGAGGTAGGTGGGACCAATACTTAAAGTGTGTTGAATTATACATTAGTTCCTAAAGAAATTAGCACTGAAATGATTACACTAGCATTAATTAAGATGCAAGAAGTAGTGTAAAATTCAAGGTTAAAACTTCAAATTTTTATGATATTGTTGAGCATGAAAAGTCCTCAATAGATGCCAAGTAAAAACTAGTTAATGTCGAGGTGCTGACCAAAGATAGTTAGAACTAAGTTTTTAGTAGCTTTCGAGTGAAGGAAGTCTCTATAGATGTCAAATGTAACATAAATTATGTTGATGCCGAGTTTTATAGATGTACAAGTACTAAGCATTAAATGTAAATTTTTGAAGGGTATAAGGTTGATTTTCACCTATTTTTCATCATTACAAATTCAAAGCAAGAATAAGTAGAGTGAAGAGGTGATTCACAAACTAATTTGAAGAATTTGCAAGGATTCTAGTAATGATCAAGCACTAGTTCACCAAATTTTAAAGGTATTTTTCATAAGTTGAGTTGTGTAGTTTAAATTTGGTAAACCCTAGTTTGACAAAATGGCCTTTAGTTCAAAGAATACAAAGGAGAAAGAAGCTTTTGAGGTTCAATTAGTTAGCAATGGTGTCAAATAACCAAATTTCAAAGTCATCCTAGATATTTCTTATAAAAATGACCCCTTAAGCACATTATCTATGATTCTACCTAAAGTCATAATGGTACAAGATGTGAGAAAATGTTACAAATGCAAAGTGGAAGGTATAGGTGACATGGAGATAAGACAAGCATATGATAAATTGTGCAAAAATAGAGTCTTGAAGGAAGAATTTAAGAATGTCAAGAGAAAGGGTTTGACCCATGCCCTAGATTTTCCCATGATTTTCAAAACTGAATGGATAAAAATATTTTTGAGTAGAATTCATGATGGATGTCTATGGTTAGAGGGTAGACCTATCAAGATTTCAAAGAGAATTATTCATAGGGTGATACATTTTCCAACCCTAGATCGGCCAAAGACCCTATGTAGTGACTCTAAAGAAGTAATTGAGAAAAATACCTTGGTGATCAATGGAACAAGCATGGAATGACCATAGATACCATTACATATCCTTTATTTGAATTTAAAATAAGGGTTATTTCCCACAAGTTCTATCAGTGAAGTAGGTTAAATAGTGTACCCTGTATAGCAGTTGATGTTGGTTAAGAAGGTGTTGATCAAATAAATAAGATTGACAAATGAGTGTCAACACACTGAACCATTTTCACTATACATGCCGAGTACACAATGGAAGCTAAGCTAGAATTTCTTTATATGTTGAGTCATAGATAGTACCGAGCAAACTACAATTGATGTCGAGCAGAACACATTATAGTATATGTCGAGCTATACATAATTCAACATGTATCAAGTAGATCAGAAGACAGTGTGTGCTGAGCATTGTGAAGTTAATAGGAGCCAAGTGATTTAGGAATCAGTAGAAGCTGAGCAATGCAGGAAAACTAACAAGAGCCGAGTAATGAAGGAAACACAGTAGATGTTGAGTAATCCAGAATAGATGATGTCAAGCATCAGTATTACTTCATGTGTCGAGCAACACAGGGTTAGCATAAGAGTTTGTGCCAATACAAACCAAGATGTAAAATGGTTATGCATGACTCATGATAGGATAAGGAGATAAGATCAAATCCTCCCATTTACCTATGCGATCGATATGTAGCCAATGGGTGAATTTCAAGGGTTTGAGTGGGAACATTTAATCCAATGACGCATAATGATCCACTAATCTTTATAAGGGAGTCCTGATGCCATGGAATGAGAGTTGGAGAGAAGAAGGAAAAGAAGAGCCTTTTATTGAGGTTGTTGCAGAGCTTTGGTGTCAAAGATTTAGTGGAAAGGATAGCATTTACATATCTAGTTTATCATAACAGAACAAGGAACACAATTAGCAGATCAAATCTAGTAGAGATTAGGGATAGACAAGAAAATCAAGAGCCTGATATCAGCATTAGAGATTGCATTAGTTCAAGTGTATTATTCTAATAATCTCTCATAATTGTATTAGGAATTTGGAAATCCTATTGAGTTAGGTAGGTTTAACAGCCTTATGTAAATCCTTTAATAGGGTGGCATTCTAAGTTGAATGTTCTTAAGTCCTCTAACAATTGTTGAACAGATGGATGAAAATTTTGATGCCCAAATGACTGGTTATTTTGAGGACTTCAAATAGTCCATGAAACAAAGAATGAGAATTCCAGTCTCATTGACTGAGAAATATGAAAAAGATATTTGTTTTCTTGTAGATATAGATTATACTTACATATAAGTAGTTATACCTAGAGTAAGATGGCTTAGGCCACTAGGTTATGAACTTGATGTTGATCAAGCCTCTGCAGCAATAACAGACTTACTTGCAGAAGAAGCAGATAAAAATGCAAAAAAATTTGGAACTTATGATGTTGTCAAATCAAAGGTAATAACAGGTTTGAAGACTACTTCAGCAATAAAGAAGAAAGAGAAAATGGTGAGACAAATCAAAAGAAAATTTGGCGTGGAAGAAGAAGAAGGAACAACATAAGAAGAAGGAGAAGACATTGAAGAAGAAGGAGATAAACTTCAAGGTCAGACTCAAGGGTCAGGAGAAGACAAAGAGGAAAGTGATGAGGTAGAAGAAGCCAAGGAAGCACCTGTTAAGAGAAAGACCACAACTCTTTCTGCTCCTAAATCCAAGGGGAGGAAAGTAGCTGCCCTTGCACCTAAGAGACCGACCACAAGGGCTGCAGCACAAAGAGCCCAAGAGGAGGCAAAAGGAAAGAAGAAAGACTCAAAGAAGACTACTGCTGAGTCAAAGAAAAGGAAATTTATTCCCCATCCTAAAATAGATGAGGAGAAGATAGAGTCAGAGGACAATAGTAAATTTCAAGTGGTAAGACACAAACCCCAGATTGCTGTTGATAAATTATGTTAAAAAATTAGAAATAATGATTTAAAAGGTCTAAAGAACCTGAATTTTTCTAAGCTCACCAAAGAAGAGCAAAATAAATTAGAGGAATCTGTGTATGCTATGATGGCTAAGTATAAGCACACACCTCTAGAATTAGATGAATCTATGCCAAGAGAATTGTATAAAATTATAGAGGATAAATGTCATTTTTGTTTACAAATGGAAAAATAAATAAGGGAGTCAACATTGGGAAGATTGTTGCCTGATTTGACTAAAGATCAATTAATAAATGCTGTAAAAAGGCATAATAACATATTCACTCCCAAATATAGAGAGTTCAACATATTGTAGAATAAAATTCAGGAGGTAGTTACTAAATCCACAAGATTGTGGAAAATAGTTTACAAGAAAATTGAAGATGTATATAATGAAGAATATAAGGCAGAGGCAATTGCCAAGACAAAGGAAAAGAAAGTATCAGAAACCAAAGAAAAAGAGAAGGAACTAGAGGAGGAGAGTAAAGAAGAAAAGGAAGAAAAGGCACATAATGAGGAGAAAGAGGAAGAGAAAGATACAGCTGAGCCACAAGATCAAAGTATGCAAGACATACAGGTATCTCCTCCTAGTCCTCCTCATGCCACCATCACACCTACAGATATCATAAAAATAAAGGATGTTAGAGATACTTCAAATCTAAACATCAATCCATTAACTGCAGAGGATTTGAAAATCCTTGACCAATCATCAGAAGTAGCAAAATTAAGTTCAAATCCTATATTGGTCAGTGTTGATGAATTACAGAATCCATAAGTCAAGGTAAAAGCACTAGTGCCATCCTTGACCATACAAACTACTGGTATTCTATTCCTTCCACCACCACCTCCACCAAGTATAGTCACTTATACACTCCAAATGCCAAGTACAACAGCTGGGGAAATAAAAGAAACATCTGAACAACCAACAAGTTCAACCCCACCTAGCATTCATAAAATGGATATTCAAGCTAAAGAAAAAGAGACATAGAAAAAGGAGGAGACAACAATACAAACATTGGTTGCATTACCAAAATCCGGTACTCCAACACAAACTCTTCAGCAGCCGAGCACAGATGGATTACAGCTGAAAATCAGAACACCAGGCTCGAGCTCATCAAAGGCAGTCAAGAGACTTCACTATGGAGTTCCTGAGCTTGATGAAGAAATAAAGATTCCATATTATGAATCTAGCACTCTTACTAAAGAGAATATTAATGAAATTCAGAGTGCATTGGACAAAAGAAGGAGACAAGAAGCACTGAGAAAGGAATACAAGGATAAGCTTACATTAAACAAAATTAAAGACATATTTACAGAAGCTTTTTGCTTACAAACTCCAGATGAGTCAAGAAAAATTATGGAACAACTATCTGATATAGTTGACTAGGTGACTAATGAAGACCAGGAAACAAATGCCAGATTGCTTGAATGGTCAGAAAAGAAGTTCCAAGGAAAAGTAAATAGTAAAATATCCAGTGATATAGCACTGGCACAAGAAGAACTGGAAAATAATGTTATAACAGTTAAAATTGTACTAGGAAACATCTTTTCCCTGTACAACAAGTTGTGTGATTTTTTCACATTCACACAGGACACTAGCCAGAAAATACTGAGCTTGGAAAATAATCTGAAAATTTCTAGCATGCAACTCCCCACAGATCCAGCTCAGAGTGAGAAGCATTTTGTCCAATCACTTCACACACAAAGAGAGTTAGCTATTTTTGCAGCAGAGGAGGCAACCACAAAAGCCAAATTGATACAAATTCAATCGTCAATCACTCCTCATTTGGAATTACTTCACAAGGAGCAGATAAATGCAGAGACAGTCCTCAGGAAAGACCCCAATCTTTCTTCATCTGATGGACTTGTACACCTAGCAGCAGAGATTGCCATCCAACATAAGACATTGGATGTCACATTAGCAAATTGGGATGCAGCTCTGAAGGTACTCCTTGAAGTAAATAGCACATTTTTGGCCAAGTATGGTATTTCATTATAAAGACCCTTGACATAAGTGTCAAAAAGGGGGAGAATAAGTAATAAGAGAGTAATAAGAAGTGATTAAGTAAGGGGGAGTTAAGTACATGAATGAAATGATAAGTATGATAAAAGGGGGAGATAGCAAATTTTGAGATAGAAAATTTTGAGATAGCAAATTTTGAAATTTTGGGGGAGATAGCAAATTTTGGGAGCAAATTTTGAATGTAGGATAAATTACTGAGTCACATGGATCTTAATTAAGTGTTTTTTCCACTCATGTCAAAGGGGGAGATTGTTAGCTTAAAGAATAAATTTGACAACTGAGTGTCAATACACTTAAACAAGATCAAGAGTAAGTGCCGAGTAAGATAAGGTGTCGAGTGATAACAAGTGCCAAGTGCAATAGGTGCCAAGTGATAACAAGTGCCGAGTGCAATAGGTGCCGACTGATAACAAGTGCCGAGTGCAACAAGTGCCGAGTGTTAACAAGTGTCGAGTAAAACATGTACCGAGTAATACAGTTTTGTTCATGTGCTGAGCTATCCAGGAAACAACATGCGCCGAGTATCAAAAATACTTCAGGAGTTGAGTAACTTAGTAGATCAACATAAAAGTTTGAAATTGCACAAAATATGATGCAAACTATTTTTGTAGCCGACAGAAGGTAAACTTCGAAGGATTTAATGATATAATCGAATCTTTTATTTTTCCCATGCAATTTTCATGCAGCCAATAAGAAAAATGATAAAGGCATGCAACCAATCAGAAAAAGATTAGTATTGAGCAGGAAATTGAGAATCAATATGGATTGTAGATCTAAATCAAACCCTAAGTCTTTGAAGTCTTTATAAGGAAGACAAAATTTCATTGTAAATATACATATGGAAGGACATACAAGGGTGCATAAGAAAATCTATTTTCAGAAGCAAGAGTTATCAGATCGCAAAGGATCAAGATTAGGAGAAGGCAGAAAAGGAGCCTGTATTCAGCAATCAAGGATTGTAATCTATCAAGTTTATTGTATCTGATACTCTCTAGCAATTGTATTAGAATGAAAATCCTATGGTGATAGGTTAGCTTTACAGCTATTTTGTAAGATCGTTTTGATTAGGTGATTAAAATCCTTTAACCGGGTGACACTTCATGTTAAGTGTTTGTAAATCCTCTAACCAGGTCACTATTAACATAGTGTAAATCCTTTAACAGGGCAAGACTTAAACAGGGCAAACCATCAGAAGTGGTTGAACAATATTGCTGTAGTAAATTTTTGTGAGTATCATCCCCACCTCGGTTTTACCTTCTTATTCCTGGAGGGTTTCTGGGTTACCAAAATTCTGATGTTATGAGTTATTGATGCATGAGTTTTGTTACATGTTTATTTGATGTATTTACATGCATGCAACTTACTTTCAGTTAAAAGTTTTATTGGCTAAAGTTTCATACTTATGATTCATCCCCCCCCCTCTCATAAGTACTCTTTCCATATTTGAATATTCCAACACTACTCTTTTAAAAGATTACTTGGTTAAGTGATTTACAATGAGGACTTGTTAAGGTTCACATAATTAAGGGATTTAACTATTGCAACTATTAGGGAACAACTAAATCATGTATTTGTATATTGATTCATCCCCCCCCCCCCCCCACCCCCCCCCCCACCTCTCAGAAGATCTCTTCCCATTAAGACATTCCAACAATTGGTATCCAAGCTAAGTTCTCTCAAGGAGAAGCTTAACAGCTTGGAGGAAAAGATTTGAAGATGGAAGTCTTCAAACTTGTAAAGATCATTGAGAACGAGGTGATGGATGTGCATCTCACTCTACACAAGGTAGAGGAAGCTACAAAGGAATTAAGAAAATCCTTAAAAAGAAGGAAGGAAATTTAGCTATAGCCAAAAATCATATTCACTATAAGAAGATTGACACCACACAAGTATTTTCCAAAGGAGATTCCAAAGAATTTGATGCAACAATAATAGAACTGATGGAGACAAATAGAGCTCAAGTAGAAGAGATAAGAACTCTTAAAATAGAGCATGAATCATAGGTCATGATGCTTTGTGAAATAATTGAACAAAAGAAAAAGCAGTTGAGGATAGAGTTATGATGGAAGATGACAAAAGAAATCTTGCAAACAGACTTGAAGAAAAATGTATCGAATTAACAAGAATCTCAAACATGCAAATGGATACACTTGCCCAAATGATGAACCTTCATCATGAACTCAATATGAAAGATATTGATATCTCTACTTTGAGGATGAAAAATGAACAACTACTGAATGAATTGAACAGAGAGAAAGAAATAGTAGAAAATCTCAACAAGTCAAGTGAAGCTATCAAGTACTTTGAATAATTGCTAAAATCCCCAAGATTAGCCCATGATACATCAAGACCTGGATACTCTAGCACTGGAGTTGGTGAATCATCAAAGAGTGCTGAATAAAGGAGTGACAAAGGTAAGGATTCTAAACCCACTTGTCATTACTGTAATAAAAAGGGGCATACTACTAATGTTTGCAGTAGTAGAAGGATCAATCAGCCAAACACACCCAAAAGAAAGGGTTACTATCACAAGTGCAACATGCAAGGACATATGACACAAGAATGTAGGTCTAAAGTCATAAGGACACAAAGATTTGATGGACATTTCCATAATTACAAGAAGTATGGACATAGAGCCTTTGAATGCAGATCAAAGCCTATGTGGACACCAAATCAGCATGTAAGAAGGGAGAACTATGAACACCATTACAATTGGGACTACAATACAAGGAAAAGTTGTCACTATTGTCAAGAGTATGGACATATACCCTAGAACTACATAAGAACACATTTCAAGGGAAACTATAAAAGATGGTTGAACCAAACTACTTGCTTCAGTTGCTTGAAAATTGGACACGTCAGCATGAATTGTCCAACAAAGGCCAAGGCACCCAAGATTGAAGTAAATAAGGGCAAAGAAAAGATTGATGTGGAACGCATCAGAATAGACATGAAGAAGACATGGCAAAAAAAGGATGAATCAAGTACATCCAATGGAAGGGTCACTTCACACATGAGGTCAAGTGATCATTTCTCATCCAATTAATCACAAGATGAGCCTACAGGGCTGATACATATAAGGAAGTATCATACATCAGCCCTAAACCATGAAGAAGCACTATAAAGTATAAATTTGCATGAGACAAGATGCCAAGACAAAAATTTTGAATGATGATGCCGAGTTGTCTCTGGATGCTGAGTGAAACTGCAGTGGTGGCCGAGTTATTAACAAAGTTAGTAGATGCTGAGTGAGAATAGTTGTTTAGTGGATGCTGAGTTGAAATACCTTTGGAAGCTGAGTGACAAGTAAAGGTACAAAAATGCATTAAATGCAAGGTTTTTGAGTCACTTAAAGGTGAAAATCGATTCATCTTTGAGCCATTCAAACAAAGAATGATTACATAGAGCATGACTATGTGATTTTCAAGCTTTCATACATTAATTTATAGTGTTTCAAAATCTACCCAAGCGATCTAAGCATTTAACTAGGTATTTCCTTTAGGTGCTGAGTTTCACAATTTGTGAAGTTTTCTTTAATCGTCAAACCCTAGTTCAGTTTCAAATGGTGTCTAGTTCAAAGATGACCCAAGAGAAAGAGAGCCATGAGATTCAACTTGTCATTAACAAGGTTAAGCAACTTGATTTTAGGCCCATACCAGAAGTTGCATATAAAAATGATCCCGCTGGTGCCCTATTCACCATCCCTGGAAAAGTTGTTATGGTTTAGGATGTGCGAAAGTGTTATAACTACAAAATAGGAGCCATAGGAGACTTAGAAATCTTTAATGCCTTTGAAAAACTCTATGATAATGGTATATTGTGTTGGGATGAAAACTTGTGTGCTTCATTTTTAGTCCTATTTCAAATTTTGGGTCAATACAAGCCCTATGAATGCCCTTTTGATGAGATTGTACCCAGCTATCAAGATGATGCATAAATGGTTTTTAATGCTTCTATCACCTTTCATTCAGCATGCCTAAGCATTTCATGAAGTTAAATTGAGTTTCTGAGTCATTTGGCAAAGTCCTGTTTCAAGCATTTGTCAAATTTGCAATTTTTCCCTAGTGTCAAATAGCGATAGGAGGCTGTGTTTGCCAGTGAATATCTCGCACCAAAATATGTGTCATGACTTGCCACTTTGAAATTATCTAGTGTCCATACCTAAGAACCTATGTTTTAGATTTTGAGTCATTTTGAGTTCGTTTGACTAGGTTTTGAATCCCTCAAAGTTGGTCAGTTACTGTTTTCACACATTTGCAAAATATTCATAAATCTGGCAAGCCCTATTTGATGTGCTATAAATTTTAACTAGTTGAACGAAGTGTTGAAATTCCTATTGCATTGTATTGTAAATGTCAGAGACTTGTTATGTTTCAATTTTTAAGTCTTGACGAATCTGTTTGATCAGTTTCCAAACGCGATTCCAAATGAAATTTGTAACTTTTAACTGGTGTTAGCATCTACAGATTTTTTAGTACCCCTGTTTGTGATGTTATAACTCCTAATCTGTGATTTTCTAGATCGAATGGTTTGTTCCCATATATTGTCCACTGAAAATACTACAAGTGTGCTAGTTTTTAGAACTTGATGAATCTGTTTTCACACTTTACCAGGGTCATTCCATTCGCAAAAAATGTTTTCTATCAGTTATTTTAATCTGTAATTTTTGAGTAGCCCACTTTGACTGCTCGCCAAATGCATCTTGTTATTTGTTGTGAGCTCAAATCCCAGATTCATAATGTCCTCATGACAAAGATTTAGTGTCCCAGTTTTCATTTCCGCATGTGCTCATTTGCCTAGTTTTCCAAGCCGATTCTAGAGCCAATTTATTATTTTCTGACATGTTCTTGTGCAGGTAATTTTGAAGGGGCAACTTTGACAGTCAATATCTTTTGACTGGGAATTCTTCATGAGACGAGATTTGACAAGGTGAAAATATGTGGAGCAAAGAATCCGTGGGTCGAGTTTCAGAGCCAAATCAGAAGTTTGGGTCAGTTTTTAAGGCTAGTCAACCGACCTCCTGACTCAAAATTGAGAGTTGACAAAAAGATGTAAATTGATTTTCAAATTCACTTTTAGTGGTCAAATTTGTTTCAAATCAATGCCATAGGGTGAATGGGTCAGTTTTCTAGTTCAGTTGTTCGAAAACAAAATTTTTTTAGCCCGACCCACTTTGGGGTCTGACTGATTACATCATATTGATAAGGTTATACATGGATATTGATGACAGGCTTATATGGAAAGCAAGAAGTCACCTTAAAATAGTTTTCAGTGTTAAGAAATCCATAGAAAGAAATAAACAATTCGAGAAAGAAAAACACGAAGTGCATGCCAATGAGGGTGAAGATAGAAACATGAGAAAATAGTCATATTACAGTGAAAATAGACTACTGATGAATTGGCAAAAGAATCCATGCAAGAAGCTATTTGAGGGAAAACATTTTTAAAAAGGGGAGAAGCCATAGTAGATGTAAGTGGCTCCAGTCAAATGGAGGGAATTCTCAAGCCGCTGCATAAAAAAAAATTGCATGCTAAGAAGGAATCACTTGGAAGTTCTCAACAGTCAACGCCAAATATTAAAAGAATTCCACCTGTGAAGAAGAGGTTTCAAACAAACCATAGGAAAAGATGTTTCTTTGTCAAAACAACTCACCACAAATCATCCCGCAGGGCAGAAGCATCAAGCCATAGAGAAACAACAAGGGCCCACGTGCACAACCTATATGGGGAGCTCCACCGAAGGAGACTATCCACTCAAAAGGCAACTCGTGCAAAAATAGCGGTGTTGTTTTTAAAGCAATGCCATGAGAAGGTCAGGCGGAAGATATAAAGAAACTTGTGCTAAAAGGCACCAAAATCCATCCGTGTCTAAGGGCAGCCAAGGATAAAAAAAAAACAAACTCATGCAAGTCATAAAAACTGCATAGGGAGAATCAAGGACTAAGATGCTGTTTTGAAAAGGAATGAGCCATGGAGTTTGAGCAGGAATGACATGGTGAAGGGTATCTCACCTTAGAGTAGGTTCAGGCACATCAGAGGAGCTTCCATGAAGTTCATGATTCACTAGCAAAAATTAGCAGGCAACGAGAGTTAAGGAACGCCGCAGGCAATTAAAACATAGCAACTCCATGTCCAATAAAGACACATGTATTGCAAATTAAAAAAATGTAGATATTTTTAAAGGAGACATCACCACACTTAAAAAGAGATACAAAACAAAAGGAAGTCAAAGTCTTAATAGAGGAAGCCACTGCCATCGTAAAGAGGGAAGTGTCCACAGTTTGCAACAATATAAATGAGAAGAACTCACTATTTGCCCCCAACAATGCATTATTTTATAAGAATTTGGATCCCAAGTTTACAATGATTCTGCATGAGTCTCAAAATCTCAAGCCCCTGCTAGAAATTGCCACAATTTCATGTGTTGCCCAAGAAAGTGTTTGTAGAGGAATGGACTAATGTTACTCATAGAGTCTTGAACTTGGACGAGTAGCCAAATTTTTCAGTTGAACAAAGTGCAACAAGCCAAAGGGTACTCACACGCATTAGAAGACCTTAGTAAAGAGAATAGGAAAATAAATTGCAATAGTCCGCCCATCATCGTCCATGCTTAGAGGAACTGCTCCACGCAAGTATGAAGAAAAATCTCACATCAATCAAAACCCGTAGTGAAAAGGGAGATAACACAACATGGAAGCATACTGCGTAAAATGAAGGAGAGGAAATTGCATTTTCTTCTATCGTACATTCTTTTTGTGTGGGTCATTTTAGTGGTTTAAATACCATTTTAAATAATATCAATTGTGTCTACAAAGACAAGCAGTTTTCAAAGTGCTAGACCATTGAGGTGGACCTCGTGGGTTGTGGATGACATCAACAAGCACAGATATACCAAATTTTAAATGAAAGTGCAGAGAAGCTAATGTGGCAAGATGTATCTAGAGGTTGACATGTGTCATGATCATGCAGAGGGCGCTTTCCCACAATATTAAGTTGCAAGGACGATAAGTAATGCGGGAATGCACATTTTTGACATGTGGCAGTACGAGTCCCAAAATTAGTGATGTGGCAGGAACGTGTAGGTTAAGGCAGGTGCATAGGATCACGCCATGTGACACGATCATGCAATTGGCGCTTCCTCGCAAAATGGAGCTGCGCGAACATTAAATAATGTGGGGAAGCAAATTTTTGACATGTGGCACTGGGTCTCGGGAGTGATGAGGTGGTGTTTGATGAACAGTGATCAACCAATCAGAGGCTGCCATGTGGTAGAAAGGCTCGGTCAAATAAGGGTTGACCCCAAGTTGGAAGGATAGGGAAATTTGAAAGTAATAAAAAATAATAATTTTTTATTATCTTCTTAAAAGAATGACGTGCATCATTTTTTAAATTCAAATGAGGCCCTTTTCTAAAGTTTGAACTTTAGAATTCTTTGAATTTTGAAATTTTAAATTTTTCAAAAATATTGCAGACCTTAGTTCTATAACAGAGGAGCTTTTTTCAAATCAACTTTTTGGGCATTTTCGAGAGGGTAGATATGTACTCCAATATACCGTCAGAACTGAGAAGATCTAAATTTTCCAAATATGAGGCCAATTTTTGTACAAGTAGCAGTTTGTTTGAGCTATAGGAGGATTTGTCCCAGGTTCTCAAATTGTAACTATATTTAGGTATGAAAGTTCAGAATTGTTTCCTAGTATGGTGATGACCTAAATTTGGTTAAAAGGCAGTAAAAATTTAGTTTGGGTTGAAATTTGTTCAGAATTCATTCAGTAAAAATTGAGATTTCATTGGCATTGCATAAGGCAAATCAGATATTTTGTTGACTCATCAAGTTTTCATCATTCAGAAATAGACATTTGCAATTCGGTTGCAAGAAATGATGAAATCAAATTAGATCAGGTAGGGAGATGGAAGGAAGAAGTTATTCAGTTATAGAGGATTGTATTTCAAATGGACACTTGTCACTGATCAGATCCAAGATTCTTTCCTTTGTTATATCTTTCTATCTTCATTCTTTGTAAGGGTTCCAATTTTTTCTTACTAAGAAACCATTGTTGGTAGCAAATTTGCAGTCATTCTGTGAGACCATTTCTTTGGATCCATAACTATGATTCCACCTTCATTCTTCAACATATTTCTCTCATGTGAACAACAAGTGTAGATAATACAAATAGTTTTGAGATGTTAGGTTGTTTCATGTTTTAATTTCATGCATTTGATTGTATTGTTTCGAGGAAATGAATACATATGAGCAAGGATTTCATTAGTTTCATTCTGGTTCTCATCTCCTATCTCAGTAATCTATAGTCTTATGTGGTCTTGGAAAAAAGAGTTGAGATCCATTTGCTTCCCCTTCAGGTTGTCATGTCCGATATATTTTTCTGTTGGAACAAAGTGCCAAGTAAATGCTTGATGTGTTTGACAGGGTTACTGGTTATGTTGAGAAGGATATTTTGTGAGAATGAGATCTGAATGAAGACCAATGTCTGAATCACAAGGTGATTAGATAGATCTGATGTCTAGGTATACAAAATATCTCTTGATGTCACAGATGTATGTTTTGAATTCATGGAATTGCCCAATGGATTAGGCACTACTCAGTTCTAGGATCACTTGTTATATTGCTGCATGTTTGAGGATTTGTTGAAACTCAACATTAATAATCAAACACTTTTCCCTTTTCATGTTGAAGAGCTATAATAGAATGGCCTCACTCAGCTTATGAGGTTCCTAGATTTGCATTTAGCTACTATAGATTGATGTTATTTCATGAGTTATCAAGAGAAATAAGGGTTTTATCTACTTCATAATAGATTGAGTGTATGCTTTGATAACTAGTACCATATAAAGAATCTATAGGTCTACCCGCCTAGGTTTTGCAGCGCCTGAAGAAGAAGATGGGTCATGCCTTATAGTTGGCTTGGTGTCTCAATGGAAATGTTGAGAATGGGAGTTAGCTGCCCCTAGATATGTTTTGTTCTCATCATGGTAATTGAAAACCCTCCAGCATTTTCAAACACCAACAAAATGGCGACTCCACTGGGGACTGTATTGAATCAAATGTAAGAAAAACCTTGAGAATTTAAAAGAGGAGATTCAATACAACAGAAAAAGTGGATAAAAAATTTGCAGCAGTAGGTTATCTGATGTGTTTTCTAGGTCTCTTACTCAAATATCATGCACCCCAGTTGAGCTTTATTCACGATCAGGAGTAGGTTGTAAAATTGGATGAAAATTGTGTTCTATGACTGTCATAGGTCTATCTTCAATCAGTTCAGTTTGCAAGTACTGTTGAGAACGTTTTAGAGTCAAGAATTCATTTATAAAGTATAAATTCTTTTCAAGATGTTAGTGATCTGCAGGTTTCTCCTACATTGAAGGTCTGGTTCAGATTTGTCAAGTGACAAATTATGTTTTATTTCTCATAAAGTGTGAGTGGCGACTCTCAAATCTCTGTACCAGTTTGTTCCTAATTGATTTCATTAAATTTTTTTGAAGGATTTTTAGTTGTATGGGCAGATCTGAGACTGTTGATAGATCTTGGAAAGGAAGTTTTAAATTCTTGATAAGTTTTAAAGTGTTGTTTGCAATCTGCTGCTATAAAGAATTGAAATGTAAAACTAGATCACTGCAGTGGTTATTTTATTCCTCTTGTAAAGAGGTGGGGGCTGTACAAAGTTTGATTAGTGGTGTGAAGGAATTCTAGTCTTGCACCTGTGCCAAATCAGCATATTGAAGTTTAGCATCAGCACTGGAGGTATTTTGATTTTCATGCTTCTTTTCATGGAAGTCAAGTGTTTAAAAAAGTTGCCTCTATTCAGTGATTTTCAGCACTAGAAAGAAGAGGTAGAAATATTGTCTTATAATGGAGTCAGATCTGGAGTCAGATCTTAGATCTGAGATTAGTTTTCCAAATTCTGAGAGTTTGAAAATTGTGAATAATAACATTGCTATGTTGAATACAATGGTACCATATAAAGAATCTATAGGTCTACCCGCCTAGGTTTTGCAGAGCTTAAAGAAGAAGAAGGGTCATGCCTTATAGTTGGCCTGGTGTCTAAATGGGCATGTTGAGAATGGGAGTTAGCTGCCCCTAGATATGTTTTGTTCTCATCAGGGTTATTGAAAACCCTCCAACATTTTCAAACACCAACATATTGAAAGATGAGTTTTCTATCATAGAGAATAAGGGCTTAACCAAAGCCCTAATTTTTCCAATCGTATTCAAAACTGAATGGATACACATAATACTTAGTAGAATCCATGATGGACCATTCTAGCTAGAGCAAGGAGCAGTCAAGATTACCAAGAAGATGGTTCATAGGGTTATAGGATTTCCAACCCTAGATCGGCCCAAGACACTGAGAAGTGAAAAGAAGGAAACAATAGAGAAGAACACAGGTGCAAAATGGAATAACAGGGGAATGATAATTGACACAGTAAAAGATCCCCTTCTAGAATTTGCTGTGAGGATCATATCGCATAAATTTTATCATTCCAACAAGTTGAATAGTGTACCCTACATAGCAATGGATGTGGCATATAAGCTTGTAAAGAAAGACCTTACCTATGACCTTGCAGAGCTCATGTTATAGCAAATTAATGAAAATCTTGGAGCTATTAGAAAGTCCAAGGGAGCACAATGTAAATTTGGGTCAGTGCTAGTTTGTATGTTCTTCTATGTGATGAAGGAATTCCCTTCATTTGGTAAAGTCAACTGGAGTCAAAATAAAACTATTGTTGATCAAATAATGATTTCATTACACAAATCAGAGATAGATTTGATGATCAAATGTCTATCTATTTTGATGATTTCAAGATTGCAATGAAGAAAAGAATGAGGATACTAGTCTCACTGCTGGAAAAGCATGTAAACGACATATGCTTTTTGGTTGACATTGATTATACTTACATTCAAGCAGTCCTTCCAAGAGTAAGATGGCTTAGACCATTGAGATATGAGCTTAATGTTGACCAAGCTTCTGCAACCATCACAACATTACTTGTAGAAGAAATGGACAAATTTGCAAAGGCATTTGGAACATATGATATTGTCAAATCAAGAGTTGTTACAGAACTCAAGATACCCACAGCAGTAAAGAAAAAGGAAAAGTTAGTAAAGAAAATAAAGAAGAAGTTTGGTGTTGGAGAAACAAGTGCAGCAGGTGAAGCAAAGGAGATTAGTGAAGGAGAAGAAGAAGGTGATGATGAGAATGATGAGGATGAGCTAGAACAAGGGCCACTTGAATTGTCACAAGGCCAAGGTGAAGACAAAGATGAGAGTGTCGAGGAAACAGAAACCAAGGAAGCACCCATCAAAGGCAAAGTCATCAAAAGGAAGGCAAAGACACCGCCTGCCTCTCAACCCTCACCAAAGAAAGTTGCTGTGAAAATGCCGAAAAAGCCAACAACTAGAGCTACAATAAGGGCCTCTACGCAAAAGACCAAAGAGGAAGCTACAAAGAAGAAGAAGATAGTCATGAAGGCACATGAAGATCCAAGGAAGAGAAACAGATATGCGGATCAACTTGATACTGATGAGGAAGATCAGACTAAAAAGGTAAGTCATCCTCCTAAGTCTTCGGTTGATATATTATGTGAAAAGATTAGGAATGGAGACTTAAGTGAAATTAAAAAGATTGATTTCAATAAGTTCAATAAAGAGGAACATAATAGCATAGAAGAATTAGTCTATGCATTAATGGCATAGTTCAAGTACACACCTCTTGAACTAGATGGACAATTGCCAAAGGAATTGTTTAAAATTGTAGAAGATAGATGACATTTCTATCTAATGATTGAAAAGGAGATGAGGGAATCAACCTTAGCAAGCATACTGCCTGATTTGACAAAGGAATAGGTAATTCAAGTAGTCAAAATGCATAACACTAGGTTTACACCTAAGTATAAGGCATTCTCCATTCTCCAAAACAAAATTGAAGAAGTTGTACAGAGAACCACAAGAGCGTGGAAGAACTTGTATAAGAAAACTAAAGATATCCTTGAAGAGGAATACAAAGAAGAAGTTGTTGCTAAACCAGAGGATAGAAGGAAGAGGAGAGAAGAGAAGATAGAAGTAGAGAAAAAGGTTGAAGAAGAGGAAAACAAGGAAGAAAGAGAGGAGGAAGGAAAAGATGAAGACATGGGTACTAATGAGCAGCAAAGTGTGCAAAACACACAACTTCCACCTCCTAGTCCTCCTCACTCTACTAACACACCTGCAGAAATCATAAAGATTAAGGATGTTGTTGACACCTCTTGTCAAAATATCAACCCATTAACTATAGAGGATCTCACTAAGATCCTTGACCAAACAACTCTTCAAGCACAATTGTGTACAAGACCTGTATTGGTCAGTGTAGATGATATCCAAAAGTCAGTAGATAAAATCAAAGAAACCAAGGTGTCACCGCAAGAACCACCTCAAATCACTCAAACTACTAGATTTTCATTTCTACCACCTCCATCACCACCAACAATAGCCGTACAATCTCATCAGGAGCCGAGTGCAATAGTAGAGGAAGTCACAAGAATAACAATATAGATAGCAAGTACACCTCCAGCAATAGTGGTACAAGAAGAAGATAGGGAAGAAACATAGGATAAGGAGGAGTCAGCAATACAAACCTTGGTTGAATTTCCCAAAATAGGTACTCCTACCAAACCCATTCAGAAGCCGAGTACTGAAATGATGACCATACATGTCAGTACACCAAGCTCAAGTTCTACCAGGGTAGCCAGGACCATTCATTATGGCATTCCTGAGCTTGATGAAGAAATTAAAATACCCTATTATGATTCAAGCACTTTAACTGAAGAAAAGATGAATGAGATACAAAGTGCATTGGATAAGAGAAGGAGGCAAGAGGTACTGAGGAAAGACCACAAATAAAAGTAGGCAATGAATGAGATCAAAGATATATTTATGGATGCCTTTAGCCTACAACCTCCAGATTCAAGCAGGCAAATCCTTGACCAACTATTTGATATAGTTGATCAAGTGAATAATGAAGACCATGATACAAATGCAAAACATTTGGAATGGTGAGAAAAGAAGTTTGAGGGTAAGGTCAACCAGAAGATAGATAATAACATAATTTTGGGATAGGTTGACCTAGCTAAGAAATTGGATAATGTAAAGATTGTATTAGGGAATATATTTCCCCTTTATAGAAAATTATGTGATTTTTTTAGGTTCACACAAGAAATAAATCTAAAAGTTTTGAGCCTTGAGAGAAAACTTAAGTTCTCCAGCATGCAACTACCCTCAAATCCTGCACAGAGTGAAAAGCAATTAGCTCAAACACTTCACACTCAGATGGAATTAGCTGCATTATCAACAAAAGAGGTCACTATTAAAGAAAAACTGATGTAAATACAAGCCTCTATCACTCCTCACTTGGAGATATTATATAAGGAGCAAACGTATGTAGAAATAGTCCTAAAGAAAGATCCAAATATTTCTACTCATGAAGGACTTGTTGATCTAGCAACAAAGCTTGCAATAAAAAACAAGTCATTGGATATTGCATTGAATAACTGGGATGCAACTCTCAAGATACTCCTTGAGGTAAATAAGCCATTTTTAGCCAAGCATGGCATTACCATTTAGGACCCTTTAACATCAATATCAAAAAGGGGGAGATAATATCATAAAAGGAGAAAATAAAATACATTAAGCACAATGGCACAAGACAACATAATTCATGATATGACAAGGCATAATCAACTCAGGGGGAGTCATAAGGTATATTGTTGTTCACAATATTTTTTCAAAATTTGAAATTGAAGAATATACAAATAAGATTTAGATCATGAATGATCAGTTAAGTATTTTTTACACTCATGTCAAAGGGGGAGATTGTTGATCAAAAAAATAAGATTGACAAATGAGTGTTAACACACTTAACCATTTTCACTATACATGCCGAGTACACAATTGAAGCTGAGCTAGAATTTCTTTATATGCTAAGTCACAGATAGTGCCAAGGAAAACACATTACAGTATATGCCAAGCTATACAAAATTCAACATGTACCGAGTAGATCAGAAGACATTGTGTGTCAAGCATTGCGATGTTAATAGGAGCTGAGTGATTCAGGAATCAGTAGAAGGTGAGCAATGCAGGAAAACTAATAGGAGCCAAGTAACTAAGGAAACACAATACATGCCGAGAAATCTAGAATAGATGATGTCGAGCATCAGTATTACTTCATGTGCCAAGCAACATAGGGTTAGCATAAAAGTTTGTGCCAATACAAACCAAGATGTAAAACAGTTATGCATGACTCGTGATAGGATAAGGAGATAAGATCAAATCCTCCCATTTACCTATGCGATCCATATGAAACCAATCAAAAAATTGGAATTGCATGCAGCCAATGGGTGAATTTCAAGGGTTTGAGTGGGAACATTTTGTCAAAGGATGCATAATGATCCACTAATCTTTATAAGGTAGTCCTGACGCCATGGAATGAGAGTTGGATAGAGGAAGGAACAACAGAGCCTTTTATTGAGGTCATTGTAGAGCATTGGTGTCAATGATTTAGTGGAAAGGACAGCATTTACACATCTAGTTGATCACAACAGAACAAGGAACACAATCAGTAGATCAAATCTAGCAGAGATCATGGATAGATGAGCAGATCAAGGGCTTGAGATCAGTATTAGAGATTGCATTAGTTCAGGTGTATTATTCTAATACTCTCTCACAATTGTATTAGGAATTTGGAAATCCTATTGAGTTAGGTAGGTTTAACAGCCTTATGTAAATCCTTTAACAGGGTGGCATTCTAAGTTGAATGTTCTTAAGTCCTCTAACAAGGTACACTCCTAATAGGGTGTAAAAATCCTTTAACAGTGTCACATATTAACAGTGTGTTGTAGCCTTTAATAGGGTAGGCCTTTAACAGGGAAAACCATCAAAAGTGGTTGAAATCAATTACTGCAGTAATTTTGTGGGTATCATCCCCACCCCATTTTTACCTTCTTATTCCTGGAGGGTTTGTGGGTAACCAAAATCTCAAGTGTTATGTGGTGATGCATGTTTGTCTCTTATGATTGTCTAATGTTTATATGCATGCATGTTAATTTCAATTATGTGTTATTAAGGGTTTAAAAGTGGTTAAAAAGCTAGTACTTCGGATTCACCCCCATGCCCTGCCCTCTCAGAAGATCTCTTCCCATTAAGAAATTCTAACAGAAAGATCATACCTATGATCTTACAGAACTTCAATTACAACACATAAATAAGAACCTAGGTGCCATCAGGAAGACAAAAAGGGCACAATGTAAATTTAGATCAGTACTTGTGTGCATATTATTCTATATGCAAAATGAATTCCCATATTTTGGCATAGTTGGATGGAAGACCAACATATCAGTGGTTGTCCAAATTAATGAATATATTGAGCAAATAGGAGAGAACTTTGTCTTAGTTATGACGAGCTATTTTGAAGACTTTAAGAAGTCTATGAAACAAAGATTGAGGATACCTATTTGACAAGTAGAACAACACTATAATGACTTATGTTTCCTTTTAGATATTGATTATACTTCTAGGCATTAGTACCAAAGGTAAGATAGTTAAGACCCCTAGGATATGAAATTAATGTTGATGAAGCCTCAACTACCATTGCTACACTCCTAGAAGAGGTGATTTAAAAAACAACTAAGATATTTAGTAACTATGATGTAATGAAGTCTAAAGTTGAAATGGAATTGAAGACATCATCTACATTGAAGAAGAAGGGACAAATTAATAAAGAAATTGAAGGAAAAATTTGGTGAGGATGGAAGTGACGAGGAAGAAGAAGATGATGAAGAGAATAAAGAAGAAGAAGAGGTACACACTTAGGGACTGCTAGCTTTGACCCAAGACATGGGTGAGGACCAAGAAGAAGAAGGTGTTGAGGAAGAAGAAATTGAAGAGACACCAATGCCATCTAAACCAAAGAAGAGAAATGCCAAGGCCCAGCCTATGGCAAAACTAAAAGAAAACTATCAAGCCTAGCCTAGAAAAGCCAACAACACTATCAACCAAGGAAAGCACAAGGGCTACTACTCAAAAGGTGCAAGAGCAAGAAAAAGAGAAGACAAAGGCTACTGAACAAAAGGGCCTAGTGCAAAAGAAATAGAGGAGAAAATATATTACATAACCAAAAATAGATAATGAAAATATAGAGTCTGAAGATACAAGTCAATTTAGAGTGGTAAGTCATACACCTAAATCTGATCTTAAAAATATCTGTGATAATATTAAAGGTAATGTAGATATGATAGGCCTGAAGAATATTGATTTTGGAAAACTTGGTAGAATAGAAAAAAATTTGATTAAAGAATCAATTTATGCAATGATGTCTAAGTTCAAGAATACTTCACTTGAACTAGACAATATAATGCTAAAGGAGTTGTATACAATTGTTTAAAATAAGTGGCATTACTATTTAAACTTGGAGAAACAAATAAGGGAATCAATACTAGCACAGGTAATGCTAGATTTGACAAAAGATCAATTGTCAAGTCAAATAAGATGTATGGTAGTAGATTTTCACCTAAATACAGGGCATTCAACATACTCTAGAATAATATTGAGGATGTTGTGAAGAAATCCACTACAATGTGGAAGTTAATATATGGTTTGACAATAGTTCAAGCAAGAGAAAAGGATCCCTTTTGAGGAAAGAAATAATGGAGATGAAGAGCAAGAAAAGGAAGATGAAACAACAAGAAGAAAAGATGATACTACTATGGAGGAGACACAAAAGAAGACAAATGAGATGGCTATAGCTAAAGAGCAGCAAGAGGAACAGAGTGTGCAAGACACACAAATTTTGAGCATCAGCCCTCCACATGACACAAGTATGCCTACAAAAATTGTAACTATTAAGGATGTTCCTAATAGTTCAACTCAAAACATCAACCCCTTAACTATAGAAGACTTCAAGAAGATCCCTGACCAATCGACATTGCAAGCCAAATTGTGTGAGAATCCAGTATTGGTTAGTGTTGATAAACTTTTGAAGGTAGTAACTAACATTACAAGGGATAAGGTGAAAACACAAAATCCACCTTTTACTATCCCTTCAACTACTAGTGCTCAAGCTTTGATGCAAAAATTAGAAGAAACGTCTACAAAGGATAACACTACTGTTAGAGTTGAACAAACACAACTTGCCACAAAGGAAAAAGAAGAAACAACCAATGTTCAACCTAACACACATGCACAAGGTGCAAGTTAGATAATAGTAATTGATCAAGGAAAATCTGAAAAAAAGGACATACCAAAGGAAAGGGAGCAAGAAGCCATAAAATCATTGGTAAATCTACCAACATTTGCATCTCCTACAAAAGTCCTTCAAGAGCTGAGCACTGACATTGTACCACTACAAATCTCAACACCAAAATTTAGTTCATCCAAGGTTGCAAAGGTAATTCACTATGGAGATGTAACTTTAAATGAAGAAATAGTGATACCTAAATATGATTATGCAACCATTACTTTAGAACAAATAGGCTTAATGCAACAAGCCTTGGTAAAGAAGAAATATCAAGAAATACTCAAAAAGGAGTATAAATAGAGGAAATCATTCCAAGAAATAAAAGACATTTTCTTAGATGCTTTCAATTTGCATACACTTGAAGAATCAAAGCCAATATTAGAACAACTATCAAATATTATATAACAGGTGAACAATGAATACCAAGATATAAATACAAAACCTATGGAAAGGTCAAAAAGAAAATTTTGAGAGAAAGTCAATAAGAAAATATTTGGTGATATATCATTGGCACAAGTACAATTGGCCACAAAATTTGAGAAAGTGAAGAAGGTACTTGAGAACATATTCTCATTGTACACAAAACTATGTGATCCCACATTCTTCACACAAGAAACAAGACAGAAAATTCAGAGTCTAGAGAGAAAATTGAAAATCCCATGTATGTAACTACCTTAGAACCCATATCAAAGTGAGAAGCATTTCCATTCATTAATTCAATCATAGAGTCAACTAGCTATATTAACAACTAGAAGAGAGGCTAATATAAGAGCCAAGTGTTGGAAATATAGATGGAGTAATTGAGAGGGGGGGTGAATCAGTTACCACAAAAACAAATCCACAGATCTCTTAGATGTCTTATAAAATTAGTTACTATTGTCACTCAGTAAACACACAAAAAAATTTTGTAACTTGGTAGATGTAGTGTATGTTAATTTTAATAGTTCTTGAACATTCATAGTGATTAACATGCATGCATAAAAGAAATAACATGAACACATGAGACACTAGATTTAACATGGAAACCAAATATGGGAAAAACCACCAAGTAACTAGCTACTAATTTTCACTCTTCTGAAGTGAGCCCTGTTAGGAGCCAACCTAGTTAAAGGTTAAAAAACACATTGTTAGGTATGACCTTGTTAGAGGATTTAATCACCCTGCTAGGAGTTGCCTTGCAAAATATCTTTAGAACAATTCAATGGAACTGTTCCTAGTACACATGGGAGTTCCAACAGGTTTTGAATCTTCCATACTAAACTTCTTGAGTATCTCCTTGATGTATTTAGATTGAGTGTTGTAGATACTATTCTTGCTCTACTAAATCTGAAGACCAATAAAGAATTTAATCTCACCAAACATAGACATCTCAAATTTCTTTTTCATTTATTGTAAAAATTCTTTGCATAGATCATCATTCCCTATAAATAAAGTATCATCCACAAATATTTCTGCAAAAACAATCTTGTTATTTGGTCCTTCCTTGATATACAAGCTACTGTTATCATTAGTTCTCTGAAAACCAATCTAAATAAGGTAGATATGTAATCTCTCATACCTTACTCTAGGGGCTTGTTTTAGACCATACAATGCTTTGTGTAATTTTTAAACCATGTCCCTTTTTTCTGGATCTCCTCAATGTAGACTTCTACATCAAGAATACCATTGAAAAATGTTGATTTAATATCCATCTGATATACCTTAAATCCTTTATATGTAGCATATGATAGTAAGGTACTAAAACCTTCCAATCTTACAATAGGAGCAAAAGTCTCTCCATAATCAATTTGCTCCTCTTGAGAGTAGCCTTTACATACCAATCTAGCTTTATTTCTTGATACCTTAGCATCTTCATTTAACTTATTTTTGAATACCCACTTTGTTCCAATCACATTTTTATCTTTAGGCCTAGGTATAAGAGTCCAAGTTTTGTTCTTCTTTATTTTCTCTATCTCTTCATTCATAGCCTCAACCCATATTTCATTTTCCAATGCATCTTTGACATTTCTAGATTCAAAATCAGTAAGTAAACAAGTACCTTTTAGCTTACTTTTTGTCATAGTACCTTCTTATTTGTCTCATATAATCTGATCTATTGTACGATGCCTTCTAACATACTTGGCCAATATGAGTTCCTTGCGTCTTGAATGAATTGCATTGTCATCCTTTTAAACTTGAACTTTAGGTTCTGGCTACTTTGACTTGGTAGGCATTGGCTTGGTAGCTTCAAAATGTGGTTTGAACTTCTTGCAACTCGGTGACTACTGAAGACTTGGGAGTAGAAGTCTCCTAATTGACAGATGTATCTAGCACTATATCAGGTTCAATGAAACCAAATCTCATGTATTATGTTGGTTCCTTTTTGCTTTCTTCTTCAATCCTTCATGCAAACTCATCAACTTTCACATGTGTACTTTCTATGATTTTTTGAGTAGACAAATTCAAACATCTACATGCCTTACTCTTGCAAGAATATCCCAAAAATATGCCTTCATTACCTTTCACATCAAATTTTCCTTTTCTAGATTCTTTCATGATATAACATTTACTTCCAAACACTTTTAGGTAATTTACATTGGATTTATAGCCATACCATAACTCATAGGGGGTTTTAAATGAGTCTTATTTCAACTGTACTCTATTCAAGGTATGAACTATAGTGCTTATAGATTCCTTCCAGTATTTGATTGCAATGTTATTTTCAATCATTAGAGTCCTTGCACAATCTATGATAGATTTTTTCCTCCTTTCTGCTAGTCCATTCTACTCTGGAGTTCTAGGGGCTGATAGCTATCTTTTGATTCCTCTTTTAATGAAAAAGTTATTGAATTCATAGGAGATGAATTCACCACCTCTGTCTGATCTCAAACATTTCAGTCTTTTCCCTATTTCCTTCTCTACTCTGGCCAAATACCATTTGAACTTCTCAAATGCTTCCAACTTTTCTCGTAGATACATAATAGTCATCATTCTAGAGTAGTCATCAACAAAATAATAAAGAACTTTTCTCCAGTATAGCTTTCAATTCCAATATGTCCACACAAATTAGTATGCACAATTTCAAAAATATTTTCAGACTAATAGTTTTTACTTTTAAAGCTAGTCTTTCCCATCATACCAATCTGACAATTCTTGCATAGACCAACATCGGGTTTCTTTATACTGAGAATTCCTCGTACTCTCTTAAATTTGCTTATCTTTACCATGTTATCAAAATTCACATGACATAAACTTCTATTCCATAACCAACTTTCTTCAACTTGAGCAATAAAACATGAGCAGTCACCTAGATCAAGATAAAAACAAGTTACCTTTTGTTTATTTGCTTGACTCAATCAACTTTCTTTTTTCATCCAACTATCTTGCCTTTCCATGCATGAATTCCACCTTGAATCCAATATTGATTAGCTCTGCCACACTTAACAAATTATGTTTTAGTCCTTAAATCCAATAGGCATTATCACATACAAATTATTTGGTTAATGAGATTTGGCCTCATCCTTTTATTCAACAAGGTTCATTATTTCTAAACCTTACACTACCACCATCATAGTCTTCAAAATATTCAAACTTTATTTTGTCACCTGTCATATGATGAGAACAACCAGTGTCTATGATCCATGTATCATTTTTTCTTACATGAGAGATAAGTGCCATCTTATCTTCCTCATCATTATTAGATTCATCTTTAATAGTAATGTAAACAATTTCATCCTCACTATTATCAAAATCTTTAAAGTCCTTAGCCATAAAACATGTTTTCTTACCCTTTTCCTTGAATGATTTGAAATCTTTCTTGCCATTGCACTTAGACCTTTCTTCTCATCCTTGTTTTGTTTGTTTAGGCACCTAGTTGCAATATGACCAATTTTTTCATATGAAAAATAGATTAGGGGAACTTTACCTTTGTATTTTCCTTTACCTCTAGAATATTTCCATGCAAGTAGAGCTTCAACTACTTCAAGATCATTTTCAAAACTATACTATGATTCTTCTTCACATCCTAACTGACTGTCTTTTATCTTCTTGCCCTTTTCTTTGAGTGAAAGCTTGGCTTCAAATGCTAATTCAATGTTCTTGGAAGCTGAAACATAATTGTCATAGTTATCTAGCTCAAATGTTATCAACCTTCCTACTATGGCATCTAGATTTATCTTATGATTTGCCTCACATCTTCTTTCTTGAATTGCAGATACTCTAATTGCATAAATGGGAAGCAATGTTCTGACAAGTTTACACACAACTATTTCTTCCTTGGTATTTCCTCCAAAATCTTTCATTGCACTGACACTTACTTTGACCCTTTCAACATATTTGGAAATTTTTTCATCCTCTCTCATCCTCATTTGATCAAATTGTCCTCTTAGAGTTTCTAGTTTGGCTCTCCTCACATTGTCGTCATCTCCATAGATTTCCTCTAGCTTGTTCCACATTTCAAAGGTAGTATTGCAATCCTTGATATCATCAAATTCTTCATAGCTTAGGGTAGATGCAATGTCTACCATTATGGTGTTATGATTCTTCTCCTCAGCAATGTCATTAACAAATAGTGTACCATAAGGAGTTGTGTATTCTTCATCAAGGTATTTCAATCTTGTATCTCCAATGGAAGTTAGATGGAGTCTCATGAGACCTTGCCATGCTGAAAATTTATCCATGTTAAGTCTTGGAATTTCCCTCTTTTAAGACATCACGATCTTTAGCTTAGGTCCTTCAAACCTTTCTTGCAAGCACCAAAAGCTCAAATACCAATTGTTGGAAATATAGATGGAGTAACTAAGAGGGGGGGTGAATTAGTTACCACAAAAAAAAATCCATAGATCCCTTAGATGTCTTGTAAAACTAATTACTATTGTCACTCGGTAAACACACAAAAAAATGTTGTAACTTGGTAGATGTAGTGTATGTTAACTTTAACAGTTCTTAAACATTCATAGTGATTAACATGCATGCATAAAATAAATAACACGAACATATGAGACACCAAATTTAACGTAGAAACCCAATATGGGAAAACCCACCAAGTAACTAGTTACTGATTTTTACTCTTTTGAAGTGAGCCCTGTTAGGAGTCAACCTAGTTAAAGGTTACAGAATACACTGTTAGGTGTGACCTTGTTAGAGGATTTAATCACCTTTCTAGGAGTGGCCATGCAAAAGGTCCTTAGATCAATTCAATGGAGCTATCATCTTGTTAGAGGATTTACAAATGGCAATTAAACCAACTCTATTAAGAGATCTAGGAATCACTACTACAATGGTGAGAAAGTAACAATGAATTGACTTGAATGAGATGCAACTAAATTTGCTAATTATAGATCTATATTTTGCTTCACTATATCCTTCCTGACCAAATAAACTTTGTTTCTCCTCAAGGATATTTGACCATCCTTCAAAGTTCACTCACACTTTCCTCTTCAATCAATCAATTAACTTGCATGCTCACTCATTACACTTTAGAATTGTCAACTTGACCTTTCATATATACCTTACAAATTTTCAAGTTAGCTCATTTACAACTTACAATTACCAATAATCATTACCTTAGTTGGCTACAATTATTACTTGAAACAATTAAACTTTATTTCCAAAAATAAAAAAATCCTTCATTGGCTAACCTTGCTCGGTAAACACTATTCTTGAAATGATTTCCTATGTTAACCAATAGAAACTCGGTTAACACTACAACCTTGTGAAATCCTTTAGAGATCGAGTGAAATCAGTAAACATTGACTTTCCTTTGTTAACCATGTGAGTTCAGTTAACATTGACTTTTTGCCACATTTCCTTCGAGGCCTAAGTGAGCTCAGTAGACACTATTTCCATAGACTAATTTCAAGAAATGCTTGGTAGACATAGAAATTTTCTTTTCTGACCAATTGAGCTCAATAGATACTATGTGATAACTTATATGACATTTGTGTAACATCAAAGACAACACACAATTAAACAATTGTATCCAACACCAAGTTGATTAACATCCAAGCCTCTGTAACCCTTCATATGGAGATACTTCAAAAGGAACTAGGATACGTAGAAACATTATTGAAGAATGATCTTAATCTTTCTACATCTAATGGACTAGTTCACCTTGTAGCAAAGATAGCCATCCAAATAAAGTCATTAGATTTTGCATGTGACAATTGGGATGCTACTCTGAAAATCATAATGGAAGTCTACAAAAACTTTTTGGACAAATACACAATCAGTGCATAGACCCTTTGAAAAAAGTGTCAAAAAGGGGGAGATACATAAGCAAAGGGGAGATGAGATAGAAAGAAGAGGGAGATAAAGGTAAATGACAAGGGCAGAAAATGCAAAAGGAGCAAAAAAAAGAGTAGAAATAGAGCATATTAGATAAAGAGTATCAACAAGAGAAAGACTTACTCAAAATGGAGAATAGATTTTTGGATACAATTTAGGCACATTAACTTAGGGGGAGTTATAAATTTTGAGGTATATAGTCCATTACAGAATGTTGAAAATTTTGAAAATTTGTATATAAGCCAAGTTGTGAATATATTATACTTGAGAAGGTTAGATTGATTATGTAAAGTTAAGTATTTTTGACACTCATGTCAAAGGGGGAGATTATTGATCACAGATTCATTTTGACAATTGAGTGTCAACATGTTTAAGACATTTACTAAGTTCATACTGAACTAGTAATGTATGCTGAGTATGATATGTAAATATACATTGTGCCAAACAGACAATACATGCTGAGTGATTCAAGTGTCGAGCAAATAGTAGATGTCGAGCAGTTCAAGTGCTGAGTTAGAGACAAAATTATAGTATGTGCCAAGCATCAATAACCTCGTGTGCCAAGAAACATAGATTTGACATTTTTTTTGTGATTGCACAAACAACTATGTAAACCATTTTTCAGCTGACCTAAGAATAGACTACAAACTTTTGAAGATAAGAACTAATCTGTACGTAGATTCCCTATGTAATTATATGCAGCCAATTAGAAAAAGGGAGGGAGTAAGTTGCAAATAGGATGAATCTTAGCCATAGATTCATACCTAACCCTAAGTCTTCTAGTCTTCTTAAGGAGGACAAAACCCTAAAAAGCTTCATAACAAGCATGTAAGAAATTGAAGGAGAACAAGTGAAGTTTGCATGCAATAAGCATAGCATTCATGGAGGCTTAGAAGTTGTAGAGAGAAAGTTGCAAAATTAGTTTGAGAAGAAGAAAGGATAGAGGAGACTGTAATACCCCAAAATTGGCTCATTGCCATGATACCAATTCTGGTCTATTTTTAGCCAATCCTAAAGACCTATTCTAATAGGCAATTCTCATTCTGCTATTCGCTACTTGACTTCTTTGTTAGATGTAGAAGACCCTAATCTACATTCATCATATTTCTTATTTAATTTCTATAGTACGTACTCATGTTAGTCACATTAAACCTATTGATTAATATTTAATTTAATTACTAAGTATTTATACTTTAATTAAATTAAATTATATCCTAAAGGCTAATGTACTACGGAATTAAATTTATTTAATTTAATAAATCTGCCTATTTTAATTAATTAAACAAAATTATTTAATTAAATGGGAAGCCATTCCTAATTAATTAAATGAAGTTATTTAATTAAATAAGAAAAGTGCCTCTAAATTAATTAAAAGATTATTTAATTAAATAGAAAAGGTAATTATGAGAGCATATCTCATTTTATTAAATTAAATATTTCACCAAAATCTCTCTTTAATTCAAAAAGGGAAATTTTTAGTTCACTATTGATAAAAAATGAGTTAAATCAGTTAACTCCTTTTTCTACTCAAATTGAATTAGTTAACTCCTTATTTTACTCAAATCAAATCTGTTAACTCTCTTTAATCTGGGAATCTCCCTTTATGACTGAACTTCACCTTTAATCCTGACCGTTGATTGAAATCGATCTCAACTGTTGATGGATTCTAGGAAAGTCTATTTAAGAGACCCTCATCTCTTCATTTTAAAGAGGATGAATTTGGAGAATTTGCATCGAATTGCTACTAGAATTCATACTCACATTTGCTCATATTTTTACATATATCTTGCATTCTTAGTTTAAATTCATCTAGATTAATAATGCATACATTTTAGTTTAATGTCTTTTATTTCTTAGACTAATTGCTTACACTTCATCTAGATTACTTGCACATTCATATAGCTTAAATTGCATTCAAATCCTTCATTCGTACAGGGTCTGGTTGCTTAAACACCTCGAATCTGAGGATATCTGACAAGCAATTCCGTTTAGATAGAAGGCAATAGGTCGCTTTGCAGGCTAATTTTTGGATGAACAATCCAATGTTCATTCTAGGATGAATCCACATACAATGACCATGTTGAAGTGTGTGTGTTAGCAGAGGCCACATATTCACACATACATTTTTGGGGCCGACCGTGGGGCCCAAAAATCAATTTTTCTAGCCTCTTTCTGTATTTTTTTAATCATTTTTTTGTTCTTTTTCTGTACTGTTCCATACAGATTCGGGAATCTTCATGTGAGACTGTTCATTTTTGCACGAAGATTCTTTGTGCATCATGCAAGAAAGTTCTTGGGCGTGCGAAACTTCGCGCAAAACCTGCTTCTTCGCGCGAGCTGAATATAATTTTGTGTGAGCCATAAAACTTCTTCGCACAGACTATTAGGAATTTTGTATGAAACTCTGCTGACAGAGGAAATTTTTTGCATTGATTTTCATGTTTTCTTGTTTTTCTGTTGACTTTCACGGTTTCTAATGTTTCTGTGTTTTTTGATTTTTTTGGAACAACATAACAGGGATTTGCGAGACAATTAGAAAAGCATGATAAAGTCGCTAAAAATAGGTAAAATCTACTAAGCGCATTGCGAGGATAACTAAGTAACCTTCCTTAGCTGATAACAATTCATTTGGATCTAAGAAAAACATCTCTCGTGTCGAGTTTGTGTGTGTTTACTTTCGTATTTTCATTTTACAACACATGCATAATTTGATACTAGGGTGTGATCTCTGTTAGTATTCATTTAGCAGGCTTAGGTATTAGTGATAGATTTAGATAGCTATTTTGGGTTATTGGACTCACTAATCCGCCGGCCCCTCGTTCCACCCTATGGTTGCAAGATCAGCACCACATTAAACGGGAGCGATCTACAGGACAGAAGCGTTAAAGGCTCCACTAGGCAACCGTTTTGTGCTTTCTAGAACTCACTAGTTTCTAAGTTGTGGATTGATGTTAGCTTGTGTGAGGGGTTAAATGTTCCACATCTTTGGACTCACCTCACATCAGTTAAAGCGTTAAGTGTACCACCTTGTGCTCTTTGATTACTTTTGGATAGATTTTCTTTAAGGAATTGACATCTGTACAAACATAGTAATTAAGCCCCCATGAACACTAGTCGTGGATCTTAAGGGAGTGGGTTCCTAGTGAAACTCTTCTCTAAGATAGATTCCTTGTAGGTGGGGAGGATACTTTGAGCATCTCATAGATAGATGAATCTTTAACTTGTTGATTAAGGAATCCTTTCTCTGGAGAGGTTGATAGATCACTGGGAGATGATATCATAGATCTTTAAGAGATAATCCTAGTTTAGCGTGTCAAATTACTCTGTCTACTTTGATTGGGCTAAAGGTGAAAAGGTGTCAAAACCTTGAATCTGGAAGCTAAGTCCCCTTGTGGTATACTATTGTGATTCGGTCACCTTTAGAGAGGGTTAACCATAGCAGACAATCTCTCTACAGGGAAAACTGTGATGACGGAACCTCTAGCGATAATAGCCATTTTCGCCATGGTAGTGACAACTTTTATATAAATGTCCTTGTGGAAGAAATCTCCATGAGTGTGGTTCATTGTGGGTTGTTAGATCTCCCTAGCAGCTCTTGAAGATTAAGCTCTTGGACTGTGTCAAAACCTTAGTGCACCGGGATTGGAGGTCACCCCTGTGAGTCATAAAAGTTGCAGAGTCAAACCATTACTAAAAACCTTAGAGAGGCCAACTTTTATTTTCTAGAAGATATATGCATGATTACAAAACCTTTTGAAAACATACACAAATAGCTCTCTTATGGATTAGCACAAACTAAGTCACTTGATTGTTCATGCACAAGGTTGCTTTCACCCTTGCTCATTATTTTTAGACGTGCTTGAAATCACTTGCTTGTTGTTCTACATGCCTGTTTATCTGCGTGGTTACTGAAACGATCAAAATTTTTTTTTTGTCAAAATCAGTCGCTGTTGTAAAACTGGTTTGCCTTTTCACGCAAAATCATTTTGGTCTTGTGCAAAATTATATGCTCCTTGCGCGAAATCAATTTATTCTCACACAAAATTAAATTGCTATTGTGCATCTTTGTGCAATCCTGAAAACTTCTTCATGTGAAATTAAACTGCTGTTACTGACCTTCGCGCAAGTTGTAAAACTTCTTCATGCGACCCATAAAGGTTTTTCGCTCGAGACTTTTTATCAGCATTACCAATTTGGATATTTTTTAGCTATCTGTAGCCTGCACACTGTCCTTTTTTGTGTCCATTTATCACTCTCTGTTTGCAAACAGTCCTAAAACAACGATACTTCGCTTAGCTGAAGGCTTGTGTCTTACGCTTTGACTAGTCTCTTTTCATAAGTATTTTTTTTTTTGGTCTTTGTCTTAATGCTTGTCCTACTTTGTGTCACAGTGGTCATAATCTCTGAATGTTCTAGCCTTTAAATTAGACCATTTGTGCCTCAGTGAACAACATTCTTGCTATTACCTTGTCCTTTTTGAGATTCAGTCTTAGTGTAGTCCTTGTCTAGGTTCTAGCTTCTTGTCCTTGCCTATGACTATCACAACCAGAAGCGAAAATGTGTTTTATCCCAATAACCTTAGATGTGGTCATGCTAGGGGTCGTAATCATGGTAGAGGTAGCTTACCTTTTGCTATGCAATTTGTATCTAGTTTGGCTAGTGAGGTGTCTTCACAGTCTTCCTCACCTACCAGGTCATCTCAAGTTCAACAAAAATTTTCCAATTTGCAACAAATTAGGAATCCTTTTTACCAAGAGGATACTGAGATAGGTAGAGGTCCTGCATTCCCAAATACAATGTATGATCCTTTCTCCATAGACCCTTTTGAAACACAATGTACAAAAATTGAACACGTTCCTATAATGACTAATCGTGAACCTGAACATGGTAGTCATAGTCGATATCAAGAACCACCTAGGGATAATGAAGAGAAAGAGAAAGACTATGACACTAATGAGGAACAGGAAGAGGTGAAAATCCTTCCTAAACACATAGAAAAATGTCAAAGAGACAAAAAATTTCAGAAGGTCATGGAAATCCCACTCAACAAAGAGAAAGAAAAGTACTTTCTCAAACTTGCCCAAGAGGGAGCTAAACTGCCCACACATTTCAATGTGGAGACCATTATCACACGTGAAGAAGAAACTAAGACCGCTAAACTCCAAAAAAAACTAAAAATTATGCAAGACCAATTGGCTCAGATGATGCATGAGAAGGAGAAACCCACAAAGACGTACACATTGGATGCTCTTTGTTCATTCCCATTTGACAAAAGTATAAACATACCGCCTTTCCCACAAGGCGTATAACTACCCAGATATGACAAGTACTTTGGTACTACTAATCTCCAAGATCACTTACGAGAATTTGGTGCTTTGTCTATGGATTTTATACACAATCAAATGTACCTCATGTGTTTATTACCTAGAAGCCTAGGTGGCCAGGCTTTGGAGTGGTTCTCACATTTACCTCCTGGTATCAAGAAATTTGATGAAATTGCTAATTCATTTGTTCAAAAATATTCTCATAACATTCAACATCCTATAAATATTCGAGATCTATGCAACCTTAAATAGAAGGTTGGTGAGCCTTTTCTCACTTTCCTCCAATGGTGGAGACAACTATACACTAAGTATTCCTGTAAAATCCTAGAAACGAAGAAGCTCAAAATTTTCACTGATAACCTCTTACCTGATTTTGGGTATAGAGTCCAACTACAAGGTCCACGTACCTTTGAAGACATGATTACACAGGCTATCTGTATCAAAGAATTTATGGTCAAGAAAGGTGAGGTCACTCTTCAGAGAGACACCAAACAAGGTTCCACTTCCAACAGGGATAAAACCAAACATCTCAACAAGAATCGAGAAATTGTACATGATGGGGTTGTTGACAATGTCACACCCAAACCTGCTAAAGTAGCATTTAATCTCACAGACTTCCTTAAAGCAGCCAAAATGCTAAGAAGCCTCCTCCTAACAATAAGACATTTGGAAACAAACTGAGAAACTCATGGGCGACACGACCCAAGTGAGAGTATACGCCTTTGGGAGAACCTTTGGATGTGGTTTACAAAATATTGCTACAACAGAAGCTTATCTCACCAATGGATAACCCTCATCCCTATGATCCACAACCATGTCCACCATGGTGGAATGAGACCTCATTTTTTGAGTATCACCAAAACAAGGGACATAAAACTAGTAACTGTATAAACTTGTGTCATAAAGTCCAGGACATGATTGATGCTAGTGAGCTTGTGGTAGATGGACATAACAAAAACTCGGACCACAAGGCATTCAAAGAGCCTTTCCCAACTTATGAAAAAAGAGAGACTTTGAAACCCGAACCCTATAATAAGGTCAACTATACATATTTCAATGATGACAATGTCATTCATATGGTTGAACCTGTAGATTCTGAATACTATGACATTATTACCATAAAGGGGAAGCAAGATAATGACAAACCCAAGACACCATTTGTCTTGAGAGGCCCTACTTCCAATAACATGGATAATGTGTCTTCACAACATTCTGCTAACGCTGTTACTCGCTCTCATGTGAAGTTGGTGCTCAAAGGCCCTACACCTCCTATTTCAAATCTTGAACAACACAAGGACAAAGCCCTTACTGGTCCATCTGGTAAAGGTGCAAAACACACGATGACCTTGACTGTAACTAGTTATAGTGTTCTAGATCAGCTAAAATGAACTAATGCTCACATTTCCATATTTGAGCTGCTTAAAATCTCGCCTGCTCATAGGAAAATTTTGGATGAAGCCCTCACTGAGGCAAACATTCCTCAAGATCTTGTTCTTGAGTGATTTCAATCCATGGTAGGTCACCTGACCTCACCTCATCTTATGACCTTCTCCAAGGAGGATATGATCCACTAGACACATTTTTGTTGGGTATTCATTGACAATGGCGCTGGCCTAAACATTATTTTTGCTGCTCTACTTAGACAATTGGATTATTCAGAGGACTTTGTTGATCCTTGACGAAAGATCAGTATTAAAGCATACGATGAAGTAGAACGAAAGTCACTAGGTCTTGTGACTTTACCAATTCATGCCGGTCCTATCGAAAGGGATGTCACTTGTCAGGTGCTTGACATTCCCTTAGCCTACAACATTCTATTGGGACGGCCATGGATACATGAGATGTGCGCTATGCCACCCACATACCACCAATGCATTAAATTCCCATTTCATGGCTCTGAAGTTCCTATCCCTGCCACTATTAGCTACACCTGCAATATGCTCAAAGCTGCTAATTCTTTTGTCCTTGCTAACCATGAATCTACTGATTGTCATGACAATAAGCTGAAACAAATTGAGCAGTCATTTAAACTAAAAGAAACTGGTATGGGAGAGTACCACATGGAACTATTTTTGTCATTAACATCTATTCTAAAGTCCCCTCGACATTATGGGAGGCCCTCAGAAGCAAAGAAGCCATTCGTGCTGACACCTCAGACCAAGTTTAATGGCTCTTTTGTCAAGGCTATAGTTCCCTTAGAAGAAAAAAGTGAAAATAGAGCCATTGCTGCATGGATTTACAAAGAAGAAGCTCCAATGGACCTAACAAAACAAGATCGATAAATCAATCCTAAGAAATATGGACCTGGTCTTAAGCTTATGAAGAGTTTTGTTTACAAGGGAACCAGCCCTATTGGGTGCAATAACAATGGTCTAATAGATCCTATTAAAGCAACAACTCAAAGAAACAATGACACAACTAGCCTAGGGTTTAAGAAGGTCCCTTTCCATTTGGGATCCAATAAATTCATACCCGTACCTGAAAGTTCATTTGAAAATGAGTCACAATTTGAGTCAGGTACTCAAGAAGAAGAATCTGATGATGAGGATTCTTACCCTCATCCTATTCCTTATGATCTTGCTAAATTCTTTGCTAAGCCAGATGACTTTGTGCCACATGCTAGCACTATGGATGATATTAGTGATTCTTCTAAGGACAATACTGAGTGACTCAAATATCATTCAGAAAAGGGAGAATCTAGTCAGTCATGCTGTATTGAGTATTTGTGTAAGAATCCAAAGGCTGAAGGAGATTATGTCCCTATCACTATTGGGGAGTTCTATAGTCTCTCACCATGTAGCATCGGTTCTCATGAATATGAGGATGACAATCTTTTAGAAGTGACTACCGATAAAGACATTGACCAAGTGCATGTCTATGAAAATCAAATTGAAGCGAGTGAAACATCTAGGGTTAGGTCACGGGGGTCTGATCCAACTAGTGTCCTAGAATCATCAATTACTAGCATTCATACTCTGAGGCATTTGAATTCACCTGTGGATGAGGTTGCCATAGGTCTCAAATTGCTGGTCCACGCACTTAATGACTATAATGTGAACGTCATTGAACCAACCACTCTCTCTCACTCGCACATCTTGAGCTTATAGACTGGAACCCCAATGCATCTAACAAAGTCCCCACATTCCAGAATGACTATGCTCTTTCTTGTTACCTAAATGCTATTGAACCTGTAACATCTTCCACCAATGAGCAGAGTATTAACATGACTGAGGCTAACATCAAATATCTTAGTCACATAATTAAAAGAAAAAAATGCAAGAGGTCTGATGGTGAAAACCACATTGTGGCAGTGTCGAATCCCAAAAAAGTAAAAATAAAAGACATATCCAAGGGTGAAAACCTCTCCGAGGTGCCCACGAATGAGATATTTGATGTCCTTCCCAGTCACTTTCAAGAGAGATCTTCAGTGTTAATAGAGCTGATGCAGCCAATTAACCTAGGCACAGAAGAACATCCTCATGTGGTACATCTGGCTCAGTCATTGTCACCTGAAGAGAAGGAACAATTCATTGCCTTTTTCAAGGAAAAGAAAATAAATTTTGCCTAGACATATTGTGACATGCCAGGATTGGATCCTAATCTTATCATGCATCACTTGTCCATAGCACCAGGCATCAAACCAGTTAAATAGAAGCTTCAAAAAATGCATCCTCATGTTGCATTTCTAGTCAAAGTAGAATTGGAGAAAATTCTAAAGGCTAGTTTCATCTGTGCAATTGATTATGCTGAATGGATATCCAATATTGTTCCTATTTCCAAGCATGATAAATCTATCAGAGTTTGTACAGACTTTCGTGATCTTAACTTGGCATGTCCTAAAAATGACTTTTCGCTCCCTAATATAGATATGATCATGGACATGACGGCTGGCTATGAGATGTACTCACTTATGGATGGTTTTTTTGGATACAATCAAATAAAAATTGTGTCAAAAGATCAAGAGAAAACAACTTTCACATGTGCATGGGGAACCTTTTGTTGGAATGTGATGCCATTTGGTTTAAAGAATGCTGGAGCTACATATCAGCAGGCTATTACTACAATTTTCCATGACATGATGCATAGAACCATGGAGGACTACATTGATGATACCTTGGTCAAAAGCACTAAACGTAATACTCATCTACAAGATTTGGGTCCCATCCTAGATCATATGCAAAAAATTCAGTCTTCGGCTCAATCTTAAGAAATGTGCATCTGGTGTCACATCAGGAAAATTGTTAGGATATATTGTTTCTGCAAAGGGAATTGAAGTAGATCTAGAAAAAGTACAAGCAATAATGGACATGCCACCACCTCAAAACATTAGTCAGATGAGAGGACTACAGGGAAGGCTTCAATCTATTCACAGGTTTATTTCATAATTGGCAGATAAATTGCAACCCTTCACAAAGACCTTACATAAGGGTGTGAAATTCAATTAGAGCCAGGATTGTGAGCAAAGCTTAACACAGATCAAACAATATCTTGTCAATCCACCAATCCTGATGCTTGGTATGCATGGAAAACCTTTTCTTTTATACATTTCAGCCACTCAAACATCTTTGGGAATCCTGTTGGCTCAGGAAGACAATGACAACAAAGAAAGAGCTATTGGTCTCTTATGAGAAAAACTATAGCATTATTGAAAAATCTTGCTTGGCAGTTGTCTTTGCTTCCCAAAAATTGAGACACTACATGCTTACCCACAATACATGGCTTGTGGCTAAAATAGATCCATTAAAGTACTTGCTTAGTAAGGCAGCTCTAACAGGAAGATTGGCTAAATGGGTCATGATACTAAGTGAGTTTGACATCCAATATGTTGAACGCAAAGCTATAAAGGGGCAAGCAATTGTAGACCAGCTGGCTGAGGTACCCATACAGAGTCTTCTACCAATAAACATTGATTTTCTAGATGAGTCAATTCTAACACTCACTCACCATACATGGGTTATGTTCTTCGATGGGTCCTTCACACAACAAGGATCAGGTGCTGGATTACTCTTCATTACACCACAGAGATACTCATTGCCCAAAGCGTACAAGATTCTATTTACTTGTACAAATAACATTGTTGAATATGAAGCTTTGATCAATGGTATAAAAATTGTAGCTGAATGGAGAGTAGATCAGTTGGACATCTTTGATGACTCTCAACTTGTCATCAACCAAGTAAATGATGTGTATCAAACAAAAGATGAAAAACTAATTCCTTACAAATGCATGGTTGATGACTTGATGAAATATTTTGCACACATCACCTTCCAACAAGTTCCAAAAGAAGATAATAAAGTAGCTGATGCCATGGCCACTCTGGCCTCCCTTCTACAAATGCCAGAAAATGATCTTAGACACGAGTTCTTGGTGGAAGCATTACACTACCCAGCCTATGACACACCTAATTCTAGGATGATCTATTCTATTATAGGACAAGAATCATCCCGCTACCATCACATCTATTCCTACCTTCATAATCAAACCATTCCAGAAGGTCTAACTCGAAATGAGAAATATTACTTAATCCATAACGCTTCACATTATGTCATTATTGTTGATGAAGATCTGTTTAGGAGAGGTCTCGATGGAACACTCCTTAGGTTTTTAGAACTTGACGAGTCCAAACACACACTAATTGGCATTCACAAAGGTATTTGCGGATCTCATTCCAATGGCCTGACACTAGCTTGCAAACTTTTTCATGCTAGTTACTACTGGCCTAAAATGGAGCAAGAAGTTGTTAAGTATGCTAGGTCCTGCAAGTAGTGTGAATTACACGAGAATCTCATTCACGCTCCAGCCAGAGAGCTGATTTCCTCTAATACAACATGGCCATTTCAATAATGGGCCTTCCACTTGGTGGGGAAAATTCACCCAACCTCTTCCAATGGACATAAGTTCATTATCACGGCTATAGACTATTTCACAAAATGGGTAGAGGCAGTCCCTCTCACAATTGCTGATGGAAAAACTGTAGCACTTTATATCACAAACTACATCATCTGTAGATATGGTATACCATCCTCAGTCATTACTGACAATGGAGGATAGTTCAAAAAATAAAGACCTTAAGGAACTATGCAAGAAATTAAAGATAACACAACATTGGTCTTCCATTTATTACCCCCAAGGTAATGGCCAAGCTGAGGCATCCAATAAGGCGATCCTCAAAATTCTTCATCGCACAGTCAGTAAGTCAGGGAGAGACTGGAATCTCTAGATCAATCTAGCCCTGTGGGCATATAGGACAAGCATTAGAACTCCAATGGGTACAACTCCATTTGCGTTGGTGTATGGGGTGGATGCTGTGCTTCCAATAAAGATCGAGATTCCTACCTTGAGAATCTCCATGAAAGGCCTTATCACTGATGATGACTACAAGATAGCTAGGCTTCAAGAGCTTGTGTTACTAGATGAATGATGACAAGTGGCATGTGATCATCTACGAGCATATCAACAAAGAATGGCACGAAGCTACAATCGTAGGATTAGGCCACGGGACTTCCAGCTGGGTGACCTTGTCCTAAGAGAGAAACCTAAGAATCAACAACAATGAATGCAAAAAGGAAAGTTCAAACCAAACTGGTTAGGTCCATACATCATCACTGCACTATATGGATCTGGCGCTTATCAGCTTTCCACAACCGAAGGAGAAGTGCTTAAAGAGCCTATCAACACTCTCCACCTGAAGCGGTTTTACTATTAATTTAATCTCAGAAAGCTCTTTATACATATCTGTATGTCCTGAGAAAAATCTAAAAATCAGAAAAAGTCCTGAAAAAATTGTTACCCTAGTGAAAACCTAGCAATAGGTGCTTTGGTAACACCTAAAAAAAAAAAAAAAAAAAAAAAAAAAAAGAGAAAAATACAAAAAAATTGAAAAACAAAAATAGTGCCATCGATGAAAACCTGGAAACAGACATCATGGTAGCAAAAAAAAAGAACAAGAGAGAATCTTGCCAAGAAGGTGAAAACCTGGTAAACATGTGCCTCTTGTTCCCAATGCTCCATCTTGTAGTGCATCTTCTGGCTATTTTGTATAGTCACTTTCATGCTTTTGCTTTCTTGCTTTCTGCTCATGTATCCATGGATTGAGTCTTCTCACAGCTCAGGGGCATTCCCCCTTAGTGTCACTATTTTTGAGATTCTCCTCATAGAATCTTCTTCACGACAGTCACTAGTGGTCCTCATTGCATTTTTCTACTATCACTAGTGTCACTCTTTTTAAAGATTCTCCTCGTAGAATCTCTTTCGCAACAGTCACTAGTTGTTTTAGCTATGTCTGTCTACTATTGCTAAGTCATGTCTCCAGATTCCTTTATGGAAGATCTCTTTTGTGTTAGTCACCAGTTGTCCTGGCTATGTCTGTCTACTGTCGCTTACTCCTCTTTAAGTTCTTCATCATGAAGATTCCCCTTTGACCTCAGTCACCAATCATTTTGATTGCGTCTGCCTACTGTCATCACCCTACTGAAAAGATTTCTTTCAAACATATTCTGGACATTGACACTTGACATCAATCTCGAAAACATTGAACTCAAAAAAATGATATACTTGTTTGGATATGCTGAGAATTTTCTTTGTTTACTTTATTTTTTTTATCATACCCCCTCGAGCAACTCGATGATGTCATCTTTGACTAGAGAAGTAATGACTAGGGGCATGATCTTTTCTTTGCTTTCTATATACGATTTAGTTTCAATAAGTTGATATATTCCTATAAGAAGGGTGTCCACTATAAGAGCCTCTATCTCATATTGGATGGCTGTGTGTACCTCAACTCCCTTTTATATGAATATGCCAATGACACTGGTTCTTCTCCTTGTTTGTTGGAGTGAAATCTTCATACTATAGTACATACTGATACTCGTCCTACTAAGTGAACGTACGGGTCACTGTGAGTATATCTAGCACACTTTTGTCTCAGGTTACGAATGCAAGGGTCATTGCAGATAGAATGAATACTAAGTACTTAGCATAAGATGGATCTCCTGTGTGTTTGGTGTGCCTGTTATGCAAGCAACATTTAGGTCATCCTAGTGTTTATGCTCTGATGCTTATGTTAACTTGCTACATTAAAAGGGACAAATGTTCTAGTCATTCTGGCTTCTTGTGCCTCAAATGCTTACATTTAATCCCAACAAACCAATAACGTACGTTATATTCATATTTTCATGATTGCAATGTTAGTGGGAATTGTATAATATACCAGCTTTATTTTATATCCAGTGATGATAAATTGTCGAGGCTTGGTAACCAGACCTAGGGTTGCATTTAATATAGTCTTGCATTACATACTTCATTTGCATAACCATGCAATTCGATGGTCATTCTATTCATACTCCACATGCATCAGATTTCTCCATGACTACACAAGCGTTTGCTTCATCGATTCATGCTCCTCAATGGAATACCTGTGACTGTCAAGAAAAAACACACAACACTACGTGAGATGTTAGTTCATACATATGCGTTCTATCTAAGCACAACATACATCTCATATACATCAAAGTAAAACAAAACAAACAATGACATGTACATAGGAATACTCGACTCAAAATCTCGTATATATATATCAAACAATGGGTCAGTACAAAAATGGGCGCTACTTGAGCTCAATTGATAAAAAATGATACATGTTGTGCTGGCACACCAATCGATACATAGCCAGGGATCAAAATAAAAAATCAGGCACAGAGAGTCTAACTCTGTCTCGAACTCTCACCTCCAGGAGGAGCAAGTGGCAGAGGTGGTGGTGGCATATCTAGCCTGATAGGAGGTCATGTGCCTCCAAACTCTTGTGCGTACTGAGAGAATCGTTGAACCTACAATGTCTCATTCGGTATCGCACTGGTATAAGCAGCATAATAATAAGCTGCTCGCACTAACTAAAAGCGGATCTCATCAAGCACTAGCTCTAGCCTCCGCTCTATAGTCTTTGCACGCTCCCTCTGACGATCTATATCCCGTTGTCTCTCCACTAGCTGTGCATCCCTGACTGCTACTGTAATCTGCAACTCTCCCAACTGTCAGGAGGCCGTACAAACCTGCTCTCGGTACCTCCGCACCATGTCCTGCATGCCACCTATTGGCTGATCTGGCATGTCCTCATCTACCATCTTTGGTGCCTGCTACTGTGGAGGTACCTATGGCTGTGGAGGCACCTGCTACTGTGGCACCTCCTACTAAGGGGCCTGCTCCTCTGTCCTTTGCCTCCGCCATCTATTGTGTCCTGCCCCACTACCCCCAACATTTGAGTTTGATCCCATCTGATGTGGGGGAATAGGCATCTATTGTACCTGATGCTAGACCTATGGCAGAATTTGTGGCTGACTTGGTGGCTATGGCTGTGCCTACTACTGCTAGGCACCTATCTCTGTGACTGCCTTTCTATCCCTAGTGGATCTGTGAAGTGTGGGAATGGATGGCTGATCAAAAATGCCTGATATGCAGGTGCCATCCCTGTATCTACTACCTTTGGCAGGTAGTCCCACTGCATAGCAGCTAGACTGTGGATATCTATCATGGATCGCCCTAGATCCATCCATGGAGGCCATCCCCGCTCAATATCCTTTTGCACCCTGGCATAGGCACAATACTTATGTGAAATGTCTTGTGGTCGACCATACTACCGCCACACTTGTGAGATCACAAATCTCTCTATGAAAGATGTAGTCCTGCCCGCTAGAGGTCGAGAACTAAACATCCATGGCAGCTCTCTAGGGGCATCATCCCAGTCCTCTATCTCTCTCCAGGGTCACCATACAATGGACACCAAGTCATCAAGATGCGTTCGCCAGTGCTCAGTCTTACCCAGGTGGGCTTGGGTAATATGCCCTCAATATCTGCATATGTAGGGCTCCATAGGCTCCTAGGCATCCTCAAAAATTGGCCTACATACAGGAAGATTCTCCCAAGCCCTGATCTGCAATACATAAACTCCCATTGCCATGGTCTTCTTCTCGTGGAAGATGATGTCATGTATCTCATGAAAAAGGTGAGCCAGCATAAACTGACCCCACACAAAGATCTCAGGTACCTCAACCATCTTGTGGAGCATGGCACCCCACCCACACTCCAAACCATGCTATCCTCTATTAGGACATAAGAAATAGGTCAAGAATATAGCTAGCATAGATGCTAGCCTGTGTGTCAGTCCATATGTGTGCATGAGCTCATGCCAACTGATGGCCCTACCCCTTGGTAGCTCTCTCTCGAACATAACTGATAGAGCCTCTATCCCTGCTTGGGGCACTGTGTCATAGATGACTTAGGCACCGTGAAAGGGAATCTGCAAGATCCTCCAAATGTCCTCCGGAGTGATGGTCATCTCACCCATGGGCAAGTGGAAGGTGTTTATTTTCAAATGGAAATGCTCCACCAAAGCTATGAGTAAGCTGTGATTCACCATCATGGCTGGAATTCGGCATAGAGAGGACAGTCCCAATTGGGCAATGTGCGCCCATCTACATCATCAAGACTCCACAATAGCTCTCCATATGGCAGATAGTCTGATCTAAACGACACATCTGAAAAGACCTCTTGTACGCACAAACAAGAAACAACAAAGAAACGATCAGTATCAAGTCAAAATGAAGCATCAAAACGAACTAAAATCCAATTTTTAAGTGTAAAAATAAAAACTGTCATAGAATTTCATGTGAAATTCATAAAATCTTGCACGAAATTCTATCAGTTTCATGTGAAGACATTCTTTCTTCATGCGAAGAATCACGCATTTGTGTGAAAAAAGAGTTGATTGCATGAAGAAAGAAATGTCCACATGAGAAAAGAGGATTTTGCATGAAAATTGAATCGCCTCGTGCAAAGAATATATTTCTTCGCACGAAACCAAATGCCTCCTGCGCGAAGATCCTCATGCCACTTGTGAAGAAATAGAAAACCTTGAATCTTCACACAAAGAAAGAAGATCTTCGAGCGAGAAGAGATTGGTCTTGTGCAAAGAAAGATTAAATAATCCTAAAAGCATTCTTAAAATGAAATAAATGACCTTGAAATGTGTGAAAACAAAAGTACAAAGATGGAAAATCAATGACTCACCGATGGTCTGTAGTCTACTAGTTGGTTGTGTCGTCTGGAGCACTCAAAATGATGATATCTCACGTTCACTACCATGTCTCTATCAGAGCTCAAAATCACTACAAGAAAAAAACACAAATGAATTGAAAATGACCCTTTGAGCTCTTATAGAGCCGTTGACCCAAATTTTTCAAAGTGCTCAGATTTGCGCAAAAATCACCCCCTGGCTAATTGGACCATTTTGGATCCGTTTTCGAGATCAAATTCAAAATCTGACACACCTAAGAGCCTAAAAAATGCGTTAAAAAATTTTAGGGACTGACACGATCTAATGCTTGTGCAACCCAAATCTTTTTGGTACTTTTTGATTCTTGGAATCCTTTCAAATTCACATTTTCCATATTTTCAAAATTCAAAATCTGACACACCTATGAGCCTCAAAAATGTATTAAAAATTTTTAGGGACTGACGCGATCTAATGCTTGTGTAGCCCAAATCTTTCTGGTACTTTGTGATTCTTGGAATCCTTTCAAATTCACATTTTCCATATTTTCAAAATTCATTTTGAAAATAGTCAACTCAAGTCAACTGAGGCTAAATCTGGTCAACTTTTAATCAACCTTGGTCGTTGCCACATCGCAATCATTTGAAATCAACCTTGAATCTTTTCCAGATCTTTATGATCTCTTCTAGATTCTACTGAATCTCAGATTTCTTCTACATCTCATGATATATTGCTTCAAATCATATTTCTAGTGTGTCATCTTTCGATTTTGCTCCCGAGGGGGCAGGATGATTACATCATTAAATACTTATTTCTTGGAGCATCTAGTTCCCATCTTATGTCCTTATCATTTGGGGCATCTCATCACTCGAGGCATCTTGTTCCCTTCTATCTGGCATCTTTGCTACCTATCTTATCTTTTCATCAATTGATCAACCTTATAACAAATCTTCTTAGAGTTTGATGGATAGGTATTGGGATAGTCTAAACCCCGACTCCTGAGGATCAAGCCTCGTTCTAGGGATGATTCCACGACTCATGATTGGATCTTGTTATCTTTTATCAATCTTAGGTATCTAGGTGTTCTATTTGGATCCTTGAAGTTTAAGCTCCGTTCTGGAGATAATCTTCTAAATGCTATCAATCTCAGGTATCTAGGTGTTCTATCTGGATCCTTGAAGGTTAAGCTCCATTCTGGAGATAATCTTCTAAATGCTATCAATCTCAGGTATCTAGGTGTTCTATTTGGATCCTTGAAGGTTAAGCTCCATTCTGGAGATAATCTTCTAAATGCTATCAATCTTACGTATCTAAGTGCTATGCTTGGACCTCTTGGGATTAAGCTCTATTCTAGAGATAGTCCTTAAAAGCTTATCAATTGGTCTCCATGTAATCAACTTCAGAACCAATCTCATGTTCGCATCATGCTTTCTGATTATCTTTGAATTGAATGTTCTACTTGCACATTCATTCAAAGAGGGGCAAAATGTAATACCCCAAAATTGGCTCATTGCCATGATACCAATTCTGGTCTATTTTTAGCCAATTCTAAAGAGCTATTCTAATAGGCAATTCTCATTTTGCTATTTGCTACTTGACTTCATTGTCAGATGTAGAAGACCCTAATCTGCATTCATCATATTTCTTATTTAATTTCTATAGTACGTACTCATGTTAGTCACATTAAACCTATTGATTAATATTTAATTTAATTACTAAGTATTTATACTTTAATTAAATTAAATTATATCATAAAGGCTAATGTACTACGGAATTAAATTTATTTAATTTAATAAATGTGCCTATTTTAATTAATTAAACGAAATTATTTAATTAAATGGAGAACTTACTTCTAATTAATTAAACAAAATTATTTAATTAAATGGGAAGCCATTCTTAATTACTTAAATGAAGTTATTTAATTAAATAAGAAAAGTGCCTCTAAATTAATTAAAAGATTATTTAATTAAATAGAAAAGGTAATTATGAGAGCATATCTCATTTTATTAAATTAAATATTTTACCAAAATCTCTCTTCAGTTCAAAAAGGGAAATTTCCAGTTCACTATTGATCAAAAATGAGTTAAATCAGTTAACTCCTTTTTCTACTCAAATTGAATCAGTTAACTCCTTATTTTACTCAAATCAAATCTGTTAACTCCCTTTAATCTGGGAATCTCCCTTTATGACTGAACTTCACCTTTAATCATGACCATTGATTGAAATCGATCTCAACCGTTGATGGATTCCAGGAAAGTCTATTTAAGAGATCCTCATCTCTTCATTTTAAAGAGGATGAATTTGGAGAATTTGCATCGAATTGCTGCTGGAATTCATACTCACATTTGCTCATATTTTTACATACATCTTGCATTCTTAGTTTAAATTCATCTAGCTTAATAATGCATACATTTTTAGTTTAATGTCTTTTATTTCTTAGATTAATTGCTTGCACTTCATCTAGATTACTTGCACATTCATATAGCTTAAATTGCATTCAAATCCTTCATTCTTACAGGGTCTAGTTGCTTAAACACCTCGAATCTAGGGATATCTGACAAGCAATTCCCTTTAGATAGAAGGCAACAGGTCACTTTGTAGGCTAATTTTTGGATGAACAATCCAATGTTCATTCCAAGATGAATCCGCATACAATGACTGTGTTGAAGTGTGTTTGTTAGCAGAGGCCACATATTCATGCATACAGAGACAACATTGACATATTAGATCAGAGATGATCAAGAAGGACATAGTACAGAATTTGATCTTTAATTAGGCTACCAAAGCTAATCACAAGATCTATGTTGAAACATCCTAAAAGGTGATTTTAGTTAAATCTCTGAAGCAAAGTAGTCCTAATAGACTATTGTAAATCTTTTAATGGTGACATTCCAAGTGCATGTTCTAAAAGTCCTTTAGCTAGGCACACTTCTAATAGGGTGTTGAAATCCTCTAACAAGGTGGGACTTAATAGTCCTTGTAAGCCTTTAATAGGGCAAGCCTTTCATAGGGTAGATCATGTATCATGATCAACACTTTGTAACCTTAATTGGTGACACTTTATTGCTGCATTAGTGAAGAATTGTGGGTGTCATCCCTAGCCCAGTTTTACCTTCACATTTGAAGGGTTTCTAGGTAATCATATCAGGTGTAAAGTGTGTGTGTTTATGTTTTTAGATGAATTTACTTTACATATTATTTACAGTTTAGAAATTATATGCATCTAATGAAATGGTGAAAGTTTTAGTTGTTAAAGTTTGAACTTTTGATTCACCACCCACCCAGCCAGAATTGTATGTTCCCATTTGTAATTCCATTAGCAAGTGTATCAAATGCAATATTGTATCTACATAACACAATCTATGTATGTGAAGGAAATACTAAAAAATTTTGAATTAGAAAATTCAAAGCCTATTAGCACACCTATGGTAACATGACATAAACTATCAAAGAATGATGATTCTACTAATGTGAACCAAAATTTATACAAATCTATGATTGACAATTTGCAATATGTAGTACATAGAAGACTTGACATTGCATTAGCTATTGGAATTTTTGCAATATTTTCTACAAATCCTAAGGAGAATCATTTGATTATTGTTAAGAGAATTATGATATATCTGAAAGGAATAGAGGAATTTGGTCTATACTACAAGAAAATTGAGAAATTTGAATTAAGAGCCTACATAGATGCTAATTGGGCTAGAAATATTGATGACAACAAAAGTACATGTGGTGGAGAATTTTTCTTTGGAAAGAGCCTAGTTACATAAACTAGTAATAAGAAAAATTGCATATCTCAATCTATTGACAAAGATGAATATGTTTTTTTTATAGTAAATTGTAACAATATTGTATGGATCAAACAACTACTCAAAGGAATGAAGGAGGAACTTATTGTACCTATTATACCTTATTGTGATAACACTAGCTCTATAAAAATATCTAAGAACCTTGTGATGCACACAAAGACAAAACATATAGCTACCAAGTATCATTACTTAAGAGAGATGGTTCAAGACAAAGAAGTAAAGATGAAATATGTGAATACCAAAGAACAACTGATATATTCACAAAAGCTTTACCTAAGGATAATCATGAGTATCTAAGAGGTAAACTAGGGGTGATACCCCTATCCAAAGTTGTTTAAGAAGCATGAGTAGTTTCTTGAATCAACTGAGATGAATGAAACATGATATACATTGATGCAACAAATCTTACTTTAGGAGTTTCCTAAAGTAATTAAAGAACTAGAACAAAAGATTAGTCACAAGTTAGGTGATAGAGGAAGAACCTAAAATTATTACATCTGCATGTTGAGATGATAAGTCTTTTGCATTGTTGACAAAGAGGGGTATACTAGAATAAAACCAAATAGAATGAGAAAGGGGGAGATAGAATTAACAAGTAAAGAAGGAGATACAAACAAAAAAGAATAGATATTGTTGTCAAAGAGGGAGATAGTTACAAGTAAAAATTGAATCTAAAATACCATCTCAAAGGGACATATCAAGCAAAGAGGAAGATAGTTATAGAGAGATAGAATAGATAGAGAGATTGATACCTGAATCTCAAAAAAAGGGAGTGATCTGAGAAAGTCAAAAAGTTAGAGAAAGAAGCCCTACAAAATGAAATATAGAGGGACTCATAATTGAGAATAAATTGATTTTGATTTTGATACATAATTTTTTAGCCTATACAAAAGACAAAAATTTCTAATAGAGGGAGAGATTTCAATACAAGGAATTATTTTCCTTTTGGTATTATTGTTGGTATTAGTTTGCCATAAATGCCAAACAAGGTGATTTTCGATTAAAGATTGATACAAGTATGAGAATGTGTTTCAATTGTTGTTTTGTCATTGATGTCAAACCTGCTACCTATTGGTAAGACAATTTCTTAGATGATTTGAGTACTATCATTTGTTTGATTGATGAAGAGGATTTGATCAAACGAGATAACAAGAGCACCTAGAGGAAAGGTTGAGTTATGTAATCTAAAAGAAGTACAAAGATTAGTTAAGACAATGATGCTATAGTGGATTGATTATCTACTTAAGATTGTAAAGGATGGATACACTAATTAAGTATAGAAGAACAAGGAAGAAGAATTGTATCTACGAAGCTTGATATAATGCATAGTAGGTGCCAATAATGTTAGTGCAAGCCAAGAAAAAAAAAAGTTGGAGCTGAGCAAAGTTGAATTTTAGTGTATGCTAAGTGAATTGTAGATGATACCTCCCAAGTATTAGTTAATTAGGAGTGACAACATTATGACTTTGATCATGAATTCGATGAATCTAAGCCAACAAGGTTGATTTGTTGGATTGTGTGAACCATGTTTTAGATAAGCTTAATGGGCTGGTGGAACAAAATTCAAGGTAAACATTTTGAGGAAAATTCAAAGAGGATTGAGAAGGAAGTTTCTAGAGGGAGAAAAAAAAAAGGATGGTTAGATTCAATGAATCCTACCTAATCCTTGAATGGACGATTGTGATTAAGTGACAAAAGATCCAAATTATCTTTATAAGGGAATGTAAAGCCAAAAGAAATTGTTAGCATGTGCAAGAACCTAAGGAAGACACGGAGTCCAGGGTGTTGCTTCATATGTGGCCTAAGGAAAGATTCTGCAATTAGCATGCAAAGAAAGAGGGCTTAAGGGGATGAATGGTTGAAGGGTGAACAAGCTATCAGAGATAAAGTGAATCAAGCCAAATAGAATGAAAGATTGAAACAAAGATTTGTAATCTATAAGTGACTTGTGATTTATTATTATATGAAAACATTACTATTACTCTCTAATAATTGTATCATTTTAGGATAAATACTTCAAATTAAGGTTGACCTAATACTCACTTGTAAATCCTTTAATTGGGTGGAATTCTAATGGAATGGCCTAAAGTCCTCTAACAAGGCTGACTCTAATAGGGTGATTGAAATCCTTTAACCAAGCCACATTTAAAAGTGTGTATTGTAACCTTTAATAGAGTTGGCCTTTCATAAGGCATCACCTCAGAAGAGTGAGAATTAATAGCATATATTACTGGTGGTTTTTCCCAAATTAGGTTTCTACATAAAATCTTTGTATCATATGCATGAATGATTATGTTATGTTTCATATTTACAGTTTTGCAAAGTGATTTTGACCTAGGACAGTAACCTACAAGTTTGAGTTTTGAATGATATGATGGATGCATACAAGATATATCATAAGGAGATATATGTATGAGTTTTGTTAAGCATTAAAAAATTTAATTGGGTGTTTTTGAATCTTGAATAACTAACTCACCCCCTTCTTAGTTATTCTAAATTATTCCAACAAAAATATTGCATTCTTTTAACCCACTCAATGCGGATGCATAAAGTGTGTAAGAATTTGGTATAGCTCTGATACCATGTAAGAAATTTTCTTAGGGAAAAATCGCCCAAGATAAAGGAACTCAAGCACAAGCAAAATAGTAGACCAAAAGAGTATGATCAAAATAACAATATGATATTCAATTCAATGTAATTAATATAATTGATACAATATGTATACTAGAGGTGCCTGTATATAAATGCCTCTATGATGCATCTAGAATGTTTAGGAGTTAGCAACATGATAAGTCTTACAAATAGGCACATGTCCACTAGCAGTGGGTTATCCTCCATTAAGCACAAGAGTTAGTGCGATGATGAGAGGATAAGCCTACAAAGGTGTAGCATGTACATTTATGTTGTAAACACCATTTGCTAAATTGAGAGTGTGAACAACTGTGTTGTCTACATGAAAACTCAGTTGATTATGCAAACTCTAGTGTTGTAGACACCATGTGCTGAATTAGAGTTGCTTACTCCAGTGTTGTGAACATGACAACTCATAAGAGTATGCAAACTGCTAAGTGTCTCACCTAAAAAATAATAAAATAATGCATTAACCTATGTAAACTTAAGTAAAGCGTAAATAGTGAATATTATTTACACCAACACCCCCCCTTAAGTGAAACTTAGGGGAATGCACTTAATCTTATGAAAGCTAGGACAAAATGAAATATAGGTCTTGGCCACTAGGCCATGTTAGGTACCCATGTAAAAAAAATGCAATCTCTCATAAAGTGGAGAAAGAGGGAAAACCTTGTGGGGAAAACCCTCCCGCGAAAAGAGAAATGAAAAATCAAAATGCATGCATGGATGGAGTAATCAAGACCCCCCCATTATGACATAGTATATACAAAAGAAAAGTATGAGAAGGAAAAAAAACTCCATAAGAGGAAAAAGTCCCCCCCAAAAAAGAGAAGAAGAAGGAGACAAGATAGTCACCCCCTAAATGTAGTGTGCCAATCAGTGATAGCTACTCCAATGTAGAAGCTAATCCAATACTGTTGAATAATGTTCCTCCCCTTTGGAAGAAACAATGGTAGAGGTACTTTTGAGATGCTTTCTCTATGTGTAGAAATAATCCTGAAGATGAATGGTGCCTCTAAAATCTGCTCAATTGTCCCTGTGTTGATGCTGATGGTCGCTCCTTCCAATAATACAAAAAAGAACATGTGAAAATCTAGCAAGGATGAATGAAGGACCTGTCCCAAAGAACAAAGTATCTCATCAAATGATAAAGAGACCTCCTACAACTATTGTACATAAGAATCCATAATCACATCAACCTATGAAGACTAATCATGTAGAGTATGGACAAGAGGGTCAGAGTGAGCCCTCAAAACAACTAAAGAAGGATCTGCTTCATCAAAGATAAGGTGTAGATCATCAATGAAGTCTCCCAAATTTGCTACTGTGACTATATGAAGATACCTGAAATATTTGTCAAGAAGTCATCTACTGATGCTAAAACTGGAAGACAAGGTGTACCTTGCTATGCTGGACCTATCACTATAGAAATGGATGAAGTATTTACCTCAACAAAGAGAAGGCCAATATCATCGATGATGTCTCCCACATCTTCAATGTGAGACTCCACAAATAGACCTACAATATCTAGAAGGAAGTCATCCCATGAAACTAAAGTAGGAAGTCATAATATTTCCTGCTGCACTGAATCAAAAGCATTTGTGGCTGGAACTAGATTAGTAGTAGCTATAGGAGCATTAGGAGGTGTGATCTCGTCTGGAGATGAAGGAACCATAGCAAGTGACTAATGATAGAACATCTTCTAGAAAAGGAGGAACTATTCATTATTTAGAACCACATGCAAGGTAAGTGGTAAAGTTTGTAGAGTTATTGTTGATTCTAGCTCAATTCATAATTTGGCTTCTAAGGAGATGGAAGACAAATAAGGATTGCTAACAATACCTCATCCTTACCCCTATAGAGTGTCTTTGTTGAACAAGGAACAATATACCTTGATTAGTGAACAAGTATGGGTAGAATTTTAGATTGTGGAGTATAAAGATAAAATTCTATGCGATGTGACTGAAATGGATACTTTCAATTTACTTTTAGGGAGGCCTTGGTAGTATGATTTAGATGTTAGGCATGATGGGAAAGAAAACATTTATATAATAACCAAGGATAAAGAAACCTACACTATGAGGCCACTCTCTAATGATGGAAGCCATAGGGTGATTAGTGTCATGATGGTAGGAGGTGAATAGTTTTTTTAGACCATTAAAGAGGAGAAGACACCATGATTTTCCATCATAGTCAAACCTAAGAAAGAAGTTAAAGTTATTACCTAGGCCAAGAGTATGGAACATCAAGTAGTACCTAGAGAGGTTAGGGAGTTATTGGAATAGTATAAGAGTGTTGTTGCAGGTAGGGAACTAGAAAGTTTTCCACCACAAAGGGAGATAAGCAATTGCATAGACTTGATACCTAGTGCTACATTACCAAATAAGAAAGTCTACAAGCTTACCCTTTAAAAAAATGTAGGATTAGCAAGGAAAATTAAAGAATTTCTGGCCAAGTGCTTAATAAGTAAGAGTGTTAGTCCTTGTCTTATACTTGCCATACTAGCTCTTAAAAAGGAAGGTACATGGAGGATATATATGGATTCTAGGGCCATTAACAAGATAATTATAAAATATAGGTTTTCCATGCCAAGAACTGAAGATATTTTGTATTTTTTAGTAGGTGGAAGTCACTATTCAAATATGGACTTAAAGAGTGGTTACCATCAACTCATGATAAGGGAAGTTGATGAATGATAAAAAACCTTCAAGATAAATGAGGGACTATATGAATGTCTTGTGATGCCATTTGGCATATCTAATGCACCTAATACAATTATGAGACTTATGAATGAAGTCTTAAAGCCTTTAATTATTAAATTTTGTGTTGTTTATCTAGATGAAATTCTTTTTTTTAGGAGGAGCAAGCAAGAGAACCTAAAGAATTTGCAGTTAGTCCTTGAAAGGTTACATAAAGAGAAATTGAATATAAACTTGGAGAAGTGTTCATTCTCGCAAGAAGAGTTGGTGTTGCTTGTGTTCATCATTTCCAAAAACCAATTCAAGATGGATCCATCCAAGGTAGAAGTAATTTTGAATTGGCATACACTTAGGATAGTGACTAAGGTAAAAAGTTATCATGGTTTTCCAACCTTTTATAGAACATTTGCAAAGAAATTTAGTGGTATTTGTGCCCCTAAGTTTGATACTATAAAAGGGGGATGAAAATGTAAATTTTTATGCAATAATGAGGATGATAAGTCATTTGAGTATCTTAAGAGGAGAGTTACAAACCAATCAATCTTAACATTACCTGATTTCCACAAGGTGTTCATAGTTGAATGCAATGCTAGTAACAAGGCAATAGGAGGACTATTAAGCCAAGAAGGGAGGCATACAAGCTTCTTTAGTGAAAATCCAAATGAATTTAAACAAAAGTATTCAACTTATGATTTAGAAATGTATGCTTTCATTCAATCCTTGAGAAAGTAGAGGCATTATCTCTTGCCCAAAGAATTTATTATTTTTACTGACAATCAAGCTCTTACCTTCTTCAATAGGAAGGAAAATCTTAACCATAGGCACATGAAGTGGATGGAATTCATTGAAGCTAACACTTTCTCTATAAAACACAAGAACAGGGCATAAATTTTTTTTGCAAATGCCCTTAGTAGGATGAATTTGACAGTAAAAGAAATTCAAGTGAGTAACATTGTGATTGAAACCATGAAGAACATGTATACAACTAATGAAGACTTCAAGGAGACATATGAAGTTTTTCAAGTCATGAATGAAAGGTATCATACTGATTTTATTGAGTTTGTATTGCAAGATGGATTATTATTTAAAGATAATAAACTTTGTGTACCTAAATAGTTAGTTAAGGAGAACATTGTCAAAGAATAGTAATATTGGAGTCTTGCATGGCATTTTGGCATTGATAAGATAGTAGAGCATGTTATAGACAAATATTAGGAAGTTTGTAGAATGTTGCATCATATATCAAAAGACCAAAGGTAGATCATAAAATGCTACACTATATACTCCTTTACCTACACCAACTAGGCCATGGGACTCCACTAGCATGGACTTTGTCATTGGGTTGCCTAGAAATAAAAGTGGATTTAATAGCATACTTTTTGTTGTTGACTAGTTCTTTAGGATGGCTCATTTTCTACGTTGTAAAAAAACTCATGATGCTTCTTGCATAGATGGTATCTTCTTCAAGGAAGTTGATAGACTCCATGGATTACCATTGAACATTGTGTCTAATAAGGATTCTAAATTTCTTGGACATTTTTTGAGAAAATTATAGAAGAGGTTGGGCACACAACTATCATTTTCTTCAGCATACCATCCCCAATCAGATAGCCAAACTGAAGTTTTCAATAGGTCATTGGATAATCTACTAAGATGTCTAACCAAAGAACATGGAGGTTCTTGGGATGTTGTTCTTCCATGGGCTGAATTCTTATATAATTAAATAGTGAAAATAATTACATGGTTAACTCCATTTTAGATTGTATATGGAGGCCATCCAAGACGAGTCTTGGAGTTTAGAGACTTGGGAGATACTCACAAGAGGAATGCACAAGCTGAAAATTTTGCAGAGGTTAATAAAGGACATCCATCACCAAGTTAAGGATGAGTTGGACCTTTCAGCAAGAAAATAAAAGAAAAATGCTGATAAGAAGAGAAGGGACTTAGGTAGGGGATCTAGTAATGATTCACCTAAGGAAGGAGAGAATGCCAAGGGAGAAGTATACTAAGTTAATGATGAAGAAGAGAGGACCCTTCAAAATTATGAAGAAATGTCACAACAATGCCTATCATATTGACTTTCCTACTAATTTAGGAATCTCTCCTATCTTTAATGTGGAATTTATCTATGCATTCAAAGGTACAAGGGATATTGAGGAACTTGAGGTAGTGCAACAACAAGAAGAATCAAATTTACTACAAGAACCACCACAAGTGCCTAAACCTACAATTGAAGTCATTTTGGGAAAAATGAAAACACAAAAGACAAGGAGGAAAGGATATTATGAAGACTTGGTCAAGTGGGAAAATAAACCAATAGGGAACGCAAGTTGGATTTTAGAGAGAGACATTGTTAAGCTTGGGAGAAGACTTGAAGACATTCCAACTCAAGAGTCTTGAGTTTCTTTTCACTTGGGGAGTATGGTGTAGAGAGTCAAGGCACTTGGTTTATATTTTGGTTTTCATGTTTCTTTAATCTCCTTGGACTAGGATAAACAAACCTTGGATGAAAATTCCATGTTTGTTAATGCAAGATACCATTTTGTATGTCTATGGCACTTTATGCAATTTATAAGCAAAAGTTGCTCATTAGACAAATTTAGTTTTTTAAATTTTTTTGGTCAATCAAGCCTAGGATTAAGTGGTTTTATTTGGTTTTAGCTATGTTAGAACTTTTTCCACATCCTATAAATGAATTCAAGTGGAAAATGTCAAAATTGCACTTTTTGTGCAAAATTACAAAATTGCAATGTTATAAAAGTTGTTCAGAAATGCAACTTAGTGGAAAATGGATTATAACTATTAAAAAAATGGTTATAACCATTGGAATAGAAATAAGAGAGATAAATACCTCATTTTTGACGTGTGTGGGGCATCAATATATGGATTGGAAGAAGTTACAAGGAATAAAATTCACATTTGGAGTCATTTTCTCTATTTTTGCATGTTGCTAGTATTTTAAAGACCATGGGATGAGTACTGGTAGATTTTTGAGATGTAGATTTTAATAATGTTTAATTTACTTTTGGTTTCATCTTTCTAAGTGCTTTCTTGTTCAAGTTATTAAATTTTAAATGAAGCAAGATTTTTAGGACAACATTTTGGTGCATTCAACAAAGATGGGCCTCTAATTGCAATTTCCTTTGTTGGAATTTCATGGCCACCTAGGAAATGGTATTTAGTAGGGTCATCTTGAATATTCTAGGTTCTGAATTGGAGGATGTATTTTTTGATTTTTCCAACCAAGCCCTAGGTCAAGTGCCTTGAGGTAGTTGACCTCTTGTAGCATGTTGTTTGGTGAATGACAAAAGTTTGAGACTTGGTGAAGGGCTAAACATTTGGAAATAATGTCAATTAGTTCTAATAATCATTTATGAGAGTTATGTTTACTTACATGACCCCATTTCCTACTTTTTTCTTTGTTAACCAAGCCTAACTTGATCAATTAGGCACGTGTTGCCTAGTGAGGGAAAGGGAGTGTTGAAGTGGGATTAGAGCTTGGTGCTTTGGGGTTTGAAGTAACTTTGAAAAGGATATTCAAAAAACCTAAATTTTTTTGGATTTTTTTTATAAATTGTTGAAGTTAGATCCAAAAAGCCATTTTAGGAGGGATAAAAGAGGCTCATAGAGCTACTAGGCCAAATTGCGATTTGAGGCTTTGTGCAACTGTATGACTCAAACTAATGGTGTAGTATGTGGTAATTAGGTTCCATAAGATCATTTAACATCTTAGAACCCTTGGGACAAACATCTAGGGTGTTTTCATAGTATTGACCTAGTTGTGAGAGATTGGTGCAAAACACATAAAGTGGGCAAGATTATTTCTTTGTCCTTGGGTTCTTGGTGAAGTTGGATAGTGTGTTTCTTTGATGCATTGGAGCATTGAAGTGTTCTGAAACCTTTTAATATGGCTGAAGATTTGATATCTAGTTGGTTGATTGTAAGAGTGGGAAGCCCATTTGAAGCTTCTTAGTTGTGCTCTCTACATCATTTTTTGTCTGGGTATTTTCCCAAAAGAGTTTTCCACTTTAAATATGTGTTTCTCTCTCTCTATATAGTGTTGTTTAGTTTTTTATTTATTTTCTTACTCATATCTATTTTAAATTTTTTGTTTCTTATTTTCCTATCATTTAGCATTTGGAAAGCATTTCTACAAACTCACTTTCCTTACAAGTGGTATCAGTGCATGACTAGTTGTGTTATCCTTGTCGAGTAGGGTTTGGTTAATTGGTCTAATTTGGTTTTAGTGGGAGTTTGCAAAAATTTTGTTTGGAGATTGTGATAGTGGGTACATTAAGATGGGTGGGCATTGAAGAGTTCAATGACACCAACTTCGACCTGTGAAAACTTAAAGTAGAAGTTCTTCTAGTTGATTGAGATTTGTGGACTACCGTGTCTGGCATTAAGCCTTTAGGCATGAAATAGGAAGATTGGGAACTAATGGATTGGAAGGACAAAGGATTGATAAGACTAAGTCTTGTAGACCTAATTTTATTAAATGTCCATGAAGAGACAACTATGCATTCCTCATGGAATAAATTGAGAGACATTTATTAGGGAAAATCCTTAGTAAACAAGATTTTCCTAAGCAAGAAATTGTACTCCTTGAAGATGGATACAAGAATGGTTATGGTACATCACTTAAACTCATTTAATATAGTGATTTCATAGTTAACATTTATTAGCATGTTTGTTAATGAAGAAGATCAATGCATGTTACTATTAATGTCATTGCTTTATTTGTAGGATCATTTGGTAACAACTATCTAAAGTATGACTACCAAATTGAAAATGGATGAAGTGGTTGTTGCACTTCTTCTGCAGGAGATATGAAAGAAGTCCTTTGAGGCTATCAAATAATCTTTGAGTGTACAAGGAAGATAAGGAAAATAGTAATAAGGACACAAATTCAAAGTCTCAGGAGTGATCTACAACTTTTAGAAGGAAGTTCAAGGTGAATTTTTGGATCTATGAGAAGAAAGGTCATATTTGAAAGGATTGCAAGGAAGAGAAAAATAAAAACAAAAGATATACTTATGACACTCAATCTTCTCAAATTGATGTTGATGCCTTGGTATTGCTTGCACTTGACAACATATGGTCAGTGGATTTGGGAGCATAATTTTACATGATATTTCACAAAGAGTGGTTCTCAAAATATGAAGTATACAATGGTGGAAAGGTGTTCTTGGTGAGAAATTCTACAATGAAATTATTGTTAGAGGAAGAGTAAGAATTCAATTTCCTAATGGAAGAGTAAAGGGAATTGATGGAGTACTTCACATACTTGGTTTGGCTCAAAACCTACTTTCTATTAGTAAGTTAAATTATTTTGGAGTCTAGATAAAAATTTTATATGGTAGTTGCAAGATAACTAGGGGATATATTGTTTTAGCAAAGGGTGAATGCATTGGAATGTTATACAAGTTAGATGCAATACTTTATATTGTAATTGTGTCTTTTTCAAGTTTGATAAAATCAATGTGGTAACACATGGCGTAAATTTGATGGAAGTTAAACTTCCTACTGAGAAAACAATGCCCTTGCATTATAGTCATGGCCGCATTGGCAAGAAAGGTTTGAAAACCTTGAAGAACAAAAACCTAGTTGAGGGATTGGTTAATTTTAACCTCAAATTTGATTGTAACCTAGTTGATGTATTTTGTCCTATGGATGTTCCTTCTTTATCTAATTCAAGACATTATGTATCATTTATCAATGACTATTCAAAAAGAACATTATTTATTTTTTGAAGAATAAATCAAAATTTTTTAGTTGATTTAAGAAATTTAAAAGCATTGTTAAAAATCAAACTAGGAGAAAGATTAAATGCTTAAGGATGGATAATAGGAGTGAGTGTTTCAATATAAATTTTGAAAAATTCTATGTAGGTTATGGAATCAAGAGGCATAAGATGACACCTTATACTTCAAAATAGAATGGAGTAGCAAAAATGATGAATCAATCATTGATGGAGAGCACAAGAAGCATGTTGGGAGGTGCTGGTTTGGAATAGAAGTTTTGAGTCAATGTAGTGGCAACAACATGTTACTTGTTGAACCACTCTACTATGACAATGCTAGTTGAAAAGGCATCTATAGAAACATGGTCTAGTAAGAAGAAGTCCTCATTAAGACATTTTTTGTGTCTTCAAGTGTGAAGTGTACATTAGTATACCAGAAGTGAGTAGGTAGAGGTTAGATAACAAAGAAATAAAGTGTATCTTGATTGGGTATGGTATTGGTGTGAAGGGATACAAATTGTGGAACCCTCTCACTAAAAAGGTGTTGTATAATAGGAATTTGATCATTCATGAGATGAAGCCTATTTCATTAGAGAAGCCAGAGAAGACTGAGAAAAGAAAGAAAGTAGTTCAAATCCCTTTGGCTTCCAAATGGGAGGTATTTTAAACTCCAAATGAAGTTGAATATAACAATCTATAATTACTTGAGAATAATAATGAGGAGAGCTTGAGAGATCATACAAGTAAAGATGAACATTGTCCTGAACCTCATGTTGAAACTCTAGAAGTTTCACCACAAGAAGTTAGGATATCTACGCAGGAGAGGTAGCAACCTGATAGGTATGGTTATTCACCAGAGAGGTTTACTTATTTTATTTTGAATGTTAATTGTGCCTATTCTTTTCATATGGATGTTGATGAGCCTAGGATTGTCAAAGAAGCAATTAATATGCCAAATTTAGATTCCTGATCTTATCAACCATGAAGGATGAAATGATATCTTTGGAGAAGAATGAAACCTAGGATCTAGTACCCTTTCATAATGGTAGAAATCCCATGGGATGTAAATATGTGTTTAAGAAGAAGTATGGTCCAGATGGTAGAATTGACAAGTGCAAGGAAATATTGGTTGCAAAGGGGTATTCTAAGAAAGAAGGGATTGATTATGTAGAAATATTTTCTCCTATAGCTAAGCTAACATCTATTAGATTTCTATTGTCACTTGGACTAGCACATGAATTTGAAATTGAGCAGATTGATGTGATGACAATGTTTCCTCATGGTGATCTTGAAGAAGAGGTATAAATGTCCCAACCAGAGTACTTTGCAGAAAAAGGTAAAGAGTATCTAGAATGTAAACTAAAAAAGTCTCTAAATAGTTTGAAATAGTCGTCCAAAATGTGATACCAAAAGTATGATACATATGTTTTTTCTTTGGGTTTTATGAGATCTAAATTAGATCATTACTCTATATATGTATGATATGTTGTTTATAGGCAATAGTAAGGAAATTATTTTAGAATTAAAATCTCTATTGTCCTAGAAGTTTGAAATGAAATATTTATGGTTGAAAATATTTATTTTTGGGATAGAAATTAATAAGTATAGGGTTGGTAGAAATATTTGGCTCAGCCACAAAAAATATGTACCAATGTTCTAGAGCAGTTTAATATGATTGACTGCAAGCAACAAGTAGTTCCAGTGTTGCACAAAACAAAGTTCTAGATCAATGATAGTACAAAATCTCCTAATGAGATTGAAGACATGAAGTAGGCACAGTATGCAAGTGTTTTTGGAAGCCTCATGTATGCAATGGTCATTTTGAGACCAAAAATTGTACAATTAGTGGGAGTGTTGAGTTAGTTTATGGTGAATTTGAGCAGGCCACATTGGGATGTTGTGAAAAGCGTTCTTTGATATTTCAAGGGTACATCATAGTACACATTATGTTATCCAAGTAACTCAGTGGGATCTAACAAATTGGTTAGCATTCAAGATTATGTTTACATGGATCAGGTTGGGGACATTGACGGGAGAATATCCACTAGTGGATATGTATTCATGGAGAATGGTGGTGCTATTAGTTGGATGAGAAAATGACAAAGTGTAACAAAATTTTCAATAACTAAATCATAGTATGTGGCATCTACTCATGCATCTCAAGAATAAGTTTAACTAAGCACTTGTGTTATGATGTTGTCTATGGTATAGGGAGAATCAAATTTTTTGTGATAGTCAGAGTGCACTATGTTTGGTGAAGAATCCTACTTTCCATTCAAGGACAGAAAACATTGATATACAATATCATTTCATTTGTGACATGGTTGAAGATGGAAAGATAAATCTAGAAATGGTTGACACTTAGGAGAATGTGGTAGATGAATTATCAAAGCTAGTGAACATGACCAAGTTCAAATGGTGCATAAGCTCTATGGGGCTTAAAGAAACTCACTCTTGTTAATTGTCTTATGTGACTTTGTACTTCATCAAGTGGGACATTTTTGGACTGACAAAGTCCACCATATAGTGGAGATGACACACCATACCAACGTGTGACTACCATACAATTATGAAGGAGTATGGAGCCATTATACCATATGGTGAAGATGAAGCCATTGCATGGTGAAAATGCCATTTTTGTGTATGTTGTGTGTGACAAGTATGATGAGTGTGGTTTATCCACTAAACATGTTCTAAAACTCTATTAAACTTGCATAGGGAGTTATATCTATCATGTAGTGTTGTTATCAGTCAGTGATCAAAGCATCCATGTAACCAAAATGTTTCAAAGTGATTGAAATGTCCATGTCATTAAAGGAGTCCGTTGTGACTGAAAAATGGTAGATGGTTCTATATCATAACTATTTCTTTATCAAATTCTGTAATGAATTTGCAAGATTTGTTAACGACAGAAAGAATGATAAAGAAGATAGATGTTGAAAGTTAGGTTGATTGTAAAGGCAATCTAAGCCTATAAAAAATCTATAGTTGTTGTATGTAAATTGTTTACAGTAATACTAAAATTTCATGCAAGGTTTTTGGTGTTGGGTTTTTTCTTGAAAGCATTTCCCATGTTAAATCTGTGTTTCTCTATATATCTAGTGTTGTTCACCTTTTTTTTTTTTTTTGCTTCTCTCTATTTTAAATTTAGTGTTTCCTATTTCCTTGTGATTTGGCATTTGGAAACCATTTTTGCACTATTGCTTTCTTAATAACTCGGGCATCATCCCAATTATATAATTTATTTTTTTCATCTAATAGAAATAAGGTTTAAGAATTATTGTTATAAATGCAAATAGCCTCCATTTAGTGTAAATGTGAAATAACTTAGTACCCTTATAGTCCACCTCACAAGAATTTGTATCCCAACAATGGGCATACACTTGGGTATGTGTACAAAGATAAGGGACCCAAAATGTGCCATACCTTCTATGGTCCCTCAAAAGAAATATGTTGTATGCATTAAAGGTGGAACTCCCTATGGTTTTGAATTTGGAAGCTTATGCTTCATAAACTCAAGGAAATAAGATGTCTTCCCTATAATATGTACACATTATTGAAAACACTAAATATAAATTTTAGCATTTTTACATTTTTACTATTTTTACATAGGGTGTACAGTCTATGGCGAGACGTCCTCATTTCATAAAGAGAGAGAGAGAGAGAGAGAGAGAGAGAGAGAGAGAGAGAGAGAGAGAGAGAGAGAGAGAGAGAGAATTCGACAATTTTCCTCTTTTGGGATTTCTTACATCATCTATTCACAATACACATCCTGATACAAAGTGGAAAATTGTGATCTTTTATCAAGTTCATATTTAGTTCTAGAATAATGATAAGTAGGTATGGATGAAGGTGTTAACCATATGGAAAGACATAGTGTCAATAAGTGAAAAAATACTTAGTCATTATGAGAAGTCAGTAGTGACCAAGCTATTAGATAGAAATATTAACTATTCTCATGAATGAACCAAGTTAAAAATGTTAAAAAAGCATGTAAGTGTCAACCAAGTTAACAGTACCCACCAAGTTGTAGTGTCAACCGAGTTGACAGTCTCTACCAAGCCACAATGTAAACCAAGTCAATAAAGCATTGTTGTTTCGGAATGATAACTAGGCTAGCAGTGTTTTCTAAATGATGAGTATGAATTGATCTTCCAGTATCAAATGAGTGCCAAAGTTATCCAAGGTGACAATGTTTCCTAAGTGTCTATAATATGACCCAAGTAAGCAATTGGACCTGAGTTACAACACTAAGACAACTTGGCATTTTTTTTTGAAACTATTGGACTTGTAGCTGACCTTTTGATGTAATTGTTGGATGGATATAAATATAAGTTACTTTGATTGTACAAATGATGTACTATGAGATGAAGAAAAATGCATACAAGAGAATATGTAAGAACATAGTATTTAGAAGGCTATAAGCAATAATAAAGAAAGACACAAACTCATTTATCATAGTCAAGTGAACAATTTACTTCAAAAGATCTTCATCAAAAAAAAAACTGCATATCTGAGATCAATCCACTAATTCATCCTACCCAAATCCTTTAACAAGATGGACCTAATAGTCCTTTTTTGAAACTACTTAGAGAGTACATACTTAATTGTACTATATAAATCATTTCACAAGGTGGTCCTTATAGTCCTTCTTTTTCTTAACTAGGTAGATCACTAGAAGTGAACAATTGTAAGCCCTAACAGACAATCTTTATTACTAATGTAGTGAAGCATTATGTGTGTCATCCCCACCCTAGTTTTACCTTAAACTTGAAGGGTTTCTAGGTTACCAAATATTGTGTTATGGTGTTGTTACTATGTTTCTTTATGTTTCATGCGTTCAAGTAGATTATTTAACATAACAAAGTGGATTTAGTGAAAAAAATTTCAAGAGGTTATGGAGGTTACTTAAAATTAAAAGTTGGATCTACATGTGGTTATGGAAAAAATCAAGAAATTGAATAATTGACTTTCTCAATCACTGAAAAGAAGAAAAGAAGTGGTAGTATAGATGAATGACAATCTATACATAGAAAAAATAATTGAAAATATTTACAAAGAGAAATTTAGATGAAGCAGATGTAGCTATAGAAGATCTACTTGGAGGGAACCTTATTCTGCATGAAGAAGTCAAAAAATTGAAAAGAGAACAAGAGACTCATTCAGTCAAGATATGTGAAGTTATGGAACAAAAGATTAAAGTTAACAATGGAAAAATATGTTACTCAACACCATATTAGAAGAAAAGGACAATGAATTCCATCAGCTCTCACTACGTCAGGTAGATATAGTAAATCAGATGAATAACTTACAAATCATGAACTTATCAATCTAAGGATAGAAAATGAAAGACTCTTAAATGATCTTAGAGTAGAAAAAGAAACCGAAGAAAGAATGATAAGATCACAAGAAAGCATGGATCAATTGGCCAAACTACCTTAGAATAGAACAAAGAGAAAGAAGGATTGGGATACACTATTTACAAGGATAATCATAAAAACAAGGAGGTCAAAACAAAAAAAGACCTACATGTAATCACCATAGAAAGTCAACGCATACATCAAACAAAGGTTAGAGCAATAGAAATTCAAATTTTAATGGTAAATGTTACAATTGTAACAAATATGGACATAGAAAAAGTGAATGCATAGAGAAAACTAAGTTAGAAGGAAAATGTTTCACATGTAATAGACAAGGTCATAAATCTTTAGTATGAAAAACCAAGAAGTAGAATCCTACTAAACAAATTTCTAAAGTAATCTTTGGTTGGAATTAAAACACTTCTTATAGATGTTATCTATGTGGAGAATATGGACACATTGGAGTTAACTGCATGAGGACTCATATCAGAAAAAGGAATCCTACCAAAAGATTCTATGTATGCAAAGAACTTGGCCATCTAGCAATGAACTATGTGAATAGAGCTAGAGTTGAATATGAAAAGAAAATAAAGGCTGATAAGATCAAGACTCAAATGAATTAGAAATGGGTAAGGAAGTCTCCAAAAATTTCAAATGAAAATAATGAGGTTATTAAGAACCAATATAATGAATTGGGTGATTCAGTCATTTCTACATAAGCATGTAAGGAGATCACTAGAGCTGTGAATGAAATCATATTCTACATCAAATCTAGTTATCCAAGAAAGAAAGTCTAGATCAACATAACATATGTACTAGTACAGATGAAAGTCTTAGACTTAACTAAGCTATTATTCCTAACCAAGTTACTCCTTAAACCTAATTGAGCAAGGTTAGACTCAACGAAGTAATTAAATCAACTAAGTGTGGTCAGTTAGCCTTAATTGAGGTTCAAGATGCAATCAATTTTTGAAGACCTAATTGAGCCTCTTTCATCTACCTCAGTATGAAGCATTAATGGGGCCCTAAAATTGAAGATCTAATAAAAAAGAGAAATCAAAGATTCATTTCTTCACCATGAATTTAGAGGTTTTATAGAGCATACCATTCTTCAAGCCCCCAAGAGATTCAGGGCAAATTTATGTTGAAGGAGGCAATTTTTCATCAACTGAGCATTATGGAAGCATCTTCGAGCACAAAGGTTAAAGGGCTTCTTATATGTTGGTGAAAAGTTTAAACTGCATTCCACCCATGTTCAAACTTTATCCCGTGATTTTTGGGGAGAAGGATCCACAAGGGGCGCACTAATCTATTCCATCCAAGGTACTTCTCATTCATGATGTAAGATCATTCTATCACTGTTCTATTCAAGAACTAAACAATTTTGAGCTAGATCATACATATGGTGCATTGTGTAAAAATGATGTGTTGAAGCCATAACACAAGCATCTAGAAGTCAAGGGTTTGACCCACATCATTCATATTCCAAGGAATTTTTGAATTAAGTGGATTAGGTTTATATTGAGCCGAGTCCATGACAAGAAATTTAGGCTAGAGAAATCATTACCCATTGCAAAGAAGGCGATTCAAAGAATAAATAGACCTATCCAATGTTGGAGAAGTCTAGGGCTACCAAAACCCTAGGATCGGTAGAACTAGAAAAGCTAACCATAGTTGAATGCGACAGAAGAGGTATAAAGTTGAACAATGTGATTGACATGGAAATCAAGTTTGGCATCCATGTTTAGCTCATAAAATTGATAGTTCAATCTGACCAAACAACATGCCTTAAGAAGCAGTTGACCTAGCATACAAGCTTGTGAAGAAGAACTTGTCTTTTGATCTCATCAAGCTTCAACACATCCAATTGAGAAAGAAGATGGACAGAATTTGGTCCTCCAAGAGAAACTCATGTAAATTTGATTCACTCTTGGTCTATTTTTTCTTTTATGTGAAAAAAATATTTCCATCAAAAGAAAATATTGTTTGGAAGAAGAACACCCAATGCTAGATCATATTAATGAGTTCATGGATGAAATGGGTTAGAATTTTAAAGGTATCATGGATGCATATTTTCAAAACTTTAAGGAGAGGATGTAGAGTAGGTTTAGAATCCCCAAACAATTGGTAGATGGTCATAAGAAAGACATATTCTTCTTGGTTGATTGTGACAAAGTACATATTCAGTAAGTTAGACCTAGGATTGAATGGGTGAAACCTCTGGCATATGAGGTAAACATTGATGAAACCAAATATATCATTGTGGCTCTCATCAATGAGCCGATAGATTCTAAGGCTACATACTTTGGAATGTATGAGGAAGTGGTGAAAATATTCTCCCTTTTTGGTTTGATGGTTTTTTTAGGTGTTGTTTAGGACTAGCTAAGAGTCTTTGTGTCAATTTAATAAGATCCAATGGTCTTTAGATCCAAACTTATCCCAATTTGTTTATAAGGGAAAAAGTTGCTCATAAGGTCAAAAAGTTATCAAAAATTGTCAAGTGGGTCAAAAGTATCTAATATTGAGAAACTAGGGTATTTTTTACCCTATATGGCCCTAACTAAAGTCATAGGATATCGCTAGGAGAATTCACTTTCCTAAAACACTCAAAAAAGGAAAATTTCTCAAAAGTTACAAAATTGCTCAAGCAACTTTTGTAATTTTTGCAAGAAAGTTGAAAATGAAGAAATAGGTGGTTGTAACCAACCATGCTTGGGTATTTGAGAATAAGATGAATATTTTTTAACTTAGAATGAATATCAATTGTAGACCACATGTGTGAACAACTTGTACAAACATTTTTTGATGTTTTCCTTATATTTACAAAGTTTTTGGACTCTTGTATGGCTATGTATAGATTGTACTGCTTGATTTGACTTCATGGAAATGTAGAGTTTTCTTTTTTTAAATCTTTTTTATTCATGTTCAAGCTTGTTTCCAAGTTGTGGGGTTGGATAGTTATATTGTATTTTTGGTGACTGAACTATTATTTCTATTTACAAAGTTTTAGGGACTAAAATGGCCCTTAGCTAATCATCCATAGTTGAAAATGCATGAAACCTTATGGAGTGATCAGTTAGGATTTGTACATAGTGTTTTTTTCTTCCTCATCATATTTGAAACTGATCTCCTAATTGTGGAGTGATGCCCTATGCTGGTTGATTGGAGTAGGTGAGCCAAGACAGTAGGAAGATATGTTTGAAGAGGACACCCATGATCTGATATGACCAACTCAATGGTTTGGACGGAAGCCCTAGAATGTACCCTTTAAGAAACAAGTGATTTTAGGGGTTTTTATGAAGTTTGAAGAGAACTAGGAAGCATTTTGTTGAGACTAGTCTAGAGGCCAAAAATATAGCCTATAAACTAGGGCCTAAGAGAAATTAGGGTTGTAGGTGAATTGGAGATCTGTAAATTGGAATTCTTGGAGTGCTAGGTGTTATCTTTTATAATCATATGTTCTTTCTTAGGAAAATTGAGGATGTGTACTAACTCTAGGGTTATTAACAAGATAAAAGGAAGATGCAAATTTCCTATGCCCCTGATTGAGATTTTGTTGGACAATTTGGAGGGATCCTATTATTTCTCCAAGGTGGATATGAAATTAGGGTACCATAAAATTAGAGTCAATCTTGGTGATGAATGGACAACATCTTTCAAGATAAACGAATGTATGTATGAGTGGCTTGTAATTCCCTTTGGCTTGACAAATGCTCCTAGAACATTAATGAGGCTCATGAATGAAGTGCTAGAAAACTTCATAGGTAAATTTGTAATTGTTTATCTGGATGACATTTTTAAGTAGGTCTAAGGAGGAGAATATGAAGCATTTGGAGATGGTCTTGAGAAGGCTATACCAAGAGAATTTGATGATTAATCAAGACAAATGTAAGTTTTTGAAAAATCAAATTAGTATATCTTAGATTTGTTATTTCTAATGGATGTATAAAGATGGATCCTAATAAGGTCAAGACTATATTGGAATGGCCAACACCTAGATCCATAGGGGAAATGAGGAGTTTTTAATGGATTAGCCTCTTACTACATGAAGTTTGTGTGAAACTTTAGTCATGTATGTGCACCAATCTTAAACACCATTAAAAGGGGGATTAAATGTTAGTTGAAGTGGACAAAATAAGCAGGTAAAATATTCAAGATGTTAAAAAATAAATAGTAGAACTACCTAATATTAGGTATACTAACTTCAATCAGTTATTTCTTGTGGTGTGTGATTCAAGTAAGCTAGCCATTGGGGTAGTGTTGAGTAAAGAGGGACACCATGTGGCATTCTTCTTAGAGAATTTGAATGAAGCCAAGTAAAAGTACTCCACCAATGATTTGGAGTTGTATGCAATGGTAGAATCACTCAAAAAGTAGAGACATTATCTCCTACCAAGGGAACCCATAGTCTACACAAATAATCATGCCCTTAGCTTCTTGAATGGGAAAGAGAAGTTGAACCAAAGACACCTAAAGTGGGTAGAATAATTGCAAGAATACACCTTTGTCATAAATCACAAGAAAGGTGTTAGCAACAATGTTGTAGATGGTCTAAGTAGGAGAGTGTTAGCTACTTAGGAAATAAAATTACAAAGTTTTTGAATAAATGACCTTTAATAAATCTACATAGAAGACAAATATTTCAAGGATGTCTATGAGGTATGCAAGAAGTTTGAACAAGACTTTAGAGTGGATTTTACTGATTACATGTTGTAGGAAGGACTATTGTTCAAGTGACACCTTTTGTGTATACCCCAAAGCTCCATGAGGAAGAATGTAATCAATGAGAAACACTGACGTAGTTTAGGAGGCCACTTTGGAGTGGACAAGACACTTGAGGAAGAGAACATGCATTATTATTGGCCTAAATTATAGATAGATGTAAGGAAATTTATGGAGCACTACCAGATATGCCAAAGAGCCAAGGGATATCATAGAACACTAGATTGTACCAACCTCTATTCATAGACACCAAGAGGACATGACAAGGTATTTGTAGTGGTGGACATGTTTAGCAAGATGACACACTTCATTCCTTGCAAGAATACCAATGATGCATTACACATTATAGGAACTTTCCTTCAGAGACATAGTAAGAATCCATGGATTGCCACTCAACATAGTGAGTGTAGGGATAGTAAGTTTGTGTACCAATTCGAAAGACCCCTTTGGAAAATGTTAGGAAAAAACTTATCTTTCTCTTTATCCTATCACCCTTAGTCAAATGGAAAAACTAATGTAGTAAATAGGTCTCTAGGTAACCTATCAAAGGTATTTAACTAAGAAACAATGGTAGTCATAGGATCACATTATAGGACATGAAGAATATACCTATAATGACTCCATCAATAGAATCACTAGAAAGAGCCCATTAGAAATAGTTTATGAGGTTACTCCTAGAGGGATCATGGAGTTGAGAGACCTCAATTTGTTGGATAAAACTAGTGCTCAAGGAGAATCCTTTGAAGAGCATATGAAGGAAATTCATGACTAGGCTAGGAAGACTTTACAACACCATGTCAAGAAATAAAAAAGTGGAGTAGCTAAGACAAGGTTGGATTTATAATTTAAGGTGGGAGATTTGGTACTTGCCTACCTTAGGAAGGAGAGATAGCCAAAAGGTAAGTCAATGAAGCTATTGATGAAGAAGATAGGACCATTAAATATCTTGTATAAATTTGGAAATAATGCATATGAAGTGGGGCTACCTCCTAATTCGGGTATCTCACCCATTTTCAATTTGTGTAATTTTTTTACTTATAAAGGTCTTCCTTCTGATACTAGTCAACACACTCTTTTAGACTTGGTACAAGATGGTTGGGTCAGATATTTTCCCTCTCCTCAACATCTATAATTGGATAGTATAGTGGAGTCCAAGGTGATTAAGAAGGCTAGGAAGGGTACCTACAAATCATATTTGGTAGAATGGAAATGATTTCCAAATGCTAAAGCTACTTGGATGACTAAAGTAGACATACTAAAACATGGAGTCACCATTGAAGACCTTCTAACTCATGGGACTTGAGTTCTTTATTCAAGGGGAGTGTGGTGCATAGCACCTATCTATTTGGTTTGATGCTTCATTTAGGTGTTTTTTAAGTTGTAGTGAATACACTTTTTTTTGAGTTTAATAAGATCCAATGGTCTTTGGATCCAAACTTGTCCCAATTTGTTTGTAAGGACAAAAGTTTCTCATAAGGTCAAAAAGTTGTCAAATGTTGTCAAGTGGGCCAAAACTTGTTAAGATTGAGAAACTAGGGTATTTTCTCCCCTATAAGTTCCTAAGGGTCCAAACTAGGTCCTAGGATAGGTCTAGGAGAACCCACTTGCCTAAAACACTCAAAAAAGAAAAATTCTTCAAAAGTTGCTCAAGCAGCTTTTGCAATTTTTGCAAGGAAGTTGCAAATAAAGAAATGGGTGGTTGTAACCAACCATGATCGAGTATTTGAGAATAGGGTGAAGATTTTTTGAGGTTAGAGTAAATTTTAGTTGTAAACCACATGTGTGAACAACATGTACAATCATTTTTTGAGATTTTTCCTTATATTTATAGAGTTTTTTCACTCTTGTATGATTGCGTGAGGATTAGATGACATGATTTGGCTCCATAGTAATGTATATTTCTTTTAATATTTCTTTTTCATATTCAATCTTATTTCCAAATTGTAAAGCCATAGATTTATACTATGTTTTAGGTGATTAGATTGTGATTTCTATTTGTAGAGTTGTAGGGACTAAAATGGCCCTAATCTAATCATCCACAATTGAAAATGCATGAAACCTTATGGAATGATAGGTTAGGAATTTTACATAGTTTTTATGTTTTCCTTTTCTTATTATCATCTAACCTCCTAATTGTAGAGTGATACCCTAAGCTAATTTCTTGAAAAATGTGAGCTAGGACAATGAGTAGATGTCTTTGAAGATCACATCCATGATATGATATGACCAACTCAATGGTATGGATGGAATCCCTAGAATCTCCCCTTGAAGAAACAAGTGATTGCAAGGGTTGGTATGAAGTTTGAAAAAAACAAGGAAGCATTTTTTTGAGATTGGTCTAGAGGCCTAGAAGATAGCCTAGAAACTAGGGCTTGAGAGTAATTAAGGTTGTAGGTGAATTGGAGCTCTATAAAATGGAATTCTTGAAGTGTTGGGTGATAGCTTTCATAATCATATGCTCTTTCATAGGGTTGTGTACAAGAATTTGTTTCAATTGACCAAAATAGTAAATATAAACCTAATACAGTTAGGCCTAATTAATCCTACTTGTGGGTGGTAATAGCTAAGTGTTTGCTAACATAACTGAAAGAATTGGAAAGATCTGAAAAAAGGATATGGATGGAACCTTTGACATCAATAAGGGCCTAAGAAATATGTGGGAAATATCCTAGGAAAGGGTTTTGAGCTCTAGGGGAAGGAACAAGGTAAACTAGGGCTAGTAGGACTAGTTCCTAAATAAGGAGGTTTTGTTCTTGCATCAACACAACTATACCTAGGAGGCAAGTTGAAGTGAGGGTCTTGGAGGACAAGGTTGGTGGAGAGAACATAGAAGGAAGGAACCATTGGATGATTCAAAGAGGTAGAACCTTATTAGGGGAAGATAAACTCTAGAACCCTAAACCCTCTACATTAGGAAGCCAAGACAAGAATCTCACTTGAGATTTAGATTCACCAAATCTTTAAATGTAGAAAGAAAATACTTCAAAACATTGAGAAAAAAATCACTGAAATGGATTCACCTCTCATGCTTACTAAAGAAAAAGGTGATGATACACAAGAGGAAGATGAAGAGGAAGGTGATCAAGAAGAAGAAGAGGTAGAGAAAGTTCCCAAGAAGAAGGTTAAGACTAAAACAAAGACACCGCCAAAGAAACTAGCATGATCTTTTACCCATGTTATCAATGCTACCAATCCAAGGAAGGTAGGAAAGTAATTGAGGCTTGAGAATGAGGACGATAATGAAGATGAAGACAACACCCCAATAATCTCTATAAAGAAGCCACCACCCACCTTTGAACAAAGACTGAAAGAATCAACAAAAGACAATGGCATGGTAGACTTTAGATACCTAAAATATGAAACTAGAAGCAAGGATGAGCGGAAGAAAATTGAAGATGCAATAGTTTAGAAGATGGTAAAGTGGAAGTATGACCCTTTTGAACTTAAAGGAAAATCTCTTGAAGCCCTACTAAAGTTTGTCTCTCACCCTTGGAAAAATTTTGTTAAGAGAGAGAAATATATTAGAGGGAAAACTCTAAGAAATCTCATGCCAAACTTCTCTAATGAGGAAATCAAGGTGGCAATGTCCAAGTATGAAAATAAGAAAAATCCTTGATTAAAAGATTTTTAATTTTTTTCAAATAAGATAGAAGATGTTGTGCAGTCCACAAAAAAAAATCTAGAAAACTAGTTTTGATATCAAAGAAGAGGGACAACTACTAGAGGTTTAGACAATTAAAGAGTCTGATCTTGAGAAGATTGTTGTAGAGGTCATGGCATCTCTCCTTAGAACTCCTAAAAAAGAACTCGAGAAATAGTCCATTGAGTTGAACCTAGTTCAACCAAGTAGTGAAGTGAACACTATTACATCTTCACCAAGATCTCTCCTAGTGGTAGCCGAGCAATAGGCTTCTGTAGTGTCAACCAAGCTACAACAAAAGAAGGATTTAGTTGAAATAGGAAAAGAGATTATACCTTTATCTACTGTCAAGGGAAAAGGAAAAAGAGATGTTTGTTGATGACATTGATCTGGATGAAGAGATTATGATCCCAAACTTGGAGCAATCCAATCTATCTTATGAGAAAATTGACATTTTGGGAGAATTATAGAAGAAAAGGGCCAAGCAGTAGATGCTAAGGTAAGAAAGAGATAGAAGAAAATTTTTGAGGACATCAAAGAAATATTTGTGGATGCTCTATTTATTGAGGTTAAAAAAAAATCTCCTATCATTGAAGAACTAATTGAAATTATAGATAAGTTCAATGAAGATATTGATGGGTAGGACAAACTCCTTGAGAAAGTTGAAAGGAATTTTGAAAGTAAAGTGCTTGAGAATGTAGCATAGAAAATAGTAATTTATTAAGTGGAATTGTCTACTTTAATTTATGCTTTAGAAAAATTTGTCAATAATGTTGTGTCTTTATTTGTAAAATTGAGGGATATAAATAATTTTACTAAGGAAATCAAAGATAAATTGGCCAAGATTGACATGGACTTGAAGGATAGTGCCAATCAGTTGGCACTCAATCCAGCTTCTAGTTCAAACCATTTTGAAAAAGTCATATATTTTATAGATCTTTAGGTAGAACTAGAAAGAGAAGAGGCCAAAATAAGGGAAACATTAGTAGATATACAGAGTATGATGTTTCCCCACATGGAAATTATTTAGAAGAGAGGGGATCATGCAAGGACACTAGTCAAGGATACAAACCTATTAGTGGCAGATGAAATGTTAGAGTTATCAACAGAGCTTCAGATTGATCTACACATTATAAAAGTGCTCCAAGATAATTGGGATAAGACTATGTCTTTGATTTTGAAGGTACATTATGATTTCCTCTCTCATTTTGGCATAACCTTGTAAATTTAATAAGGGGCAAAGTATATAGGAAGACGTGTGTGTATAAATATATATATATATATATATATATATATGTATATATATATATATATGTATGTATATATATAGATATATATGTGTGTATATATATACACACACACACACATATATATATATATATATGTATATATACATATATATACATATACATATATACACGTATATATATATGTATATATATACATATATACATGTGTATATATATACATATATACATGTGTATATTATATATACATATATACATGTATATATACATGTATATATATATATATACATATATACATGTATATATACATGTATATATATATACACATGTATATATATATATACATGTATATATATACATATATATATATATATATACATATATATATACGTGTATATATATACATCTATATATATATATATATATATATATATATCATGTAAAGAAAGATATATAGAGGAAGAAGAAAATATGTATAGTAGAAAGATGTGTAAAGAGAAGATAAACAAAAACAATTTTGAAAAATAAAAAGAGTTTGTTAGTTCAAACCGAGTTACAGAGTCTTCAGTACAAAGTGAGCTACAAAATAAAGCACAAACAAAGGGGAAGTGTCACTTAAGAATTTTGATTTCAGATTTCAGATTTTGTGCATGAGAAGAGTTTTTACATTAATGCCAAAGGGGAGATCTATAACCTTATGGAAAGACATATTGTCAAGTAGTGCCAAAATAATTAGTCATTATGAGAACTCAGTAGTGACCGAGCTAGTGAAAGAACCAAGTTAACAGTGTTAACCAAGCATGCAAGAAGCAATTTCAACCAAGTTGCAGTGTTAATTGGGTTGATATTAACCACCAAGTTGACAATATCTATCGAGATCTAGTGTAAATTGAGTAAGTAAAGCATTCTTGTTTCAGAATGATAACCAAGCAAGTAGAGCAATGGGAATTGAGTCGACAATGTTTTCCGAGTGATTAGTATGAATTGAGTATTTAGTATCAATTGAATGCTAGAGGTAGCCAAGGTGACAGTATTGCCCGAGTGTCTACAATATCACCTAACTAAACCATTGGAACCGAGTTACAACACTGAGCCAACTTGGTTATTATTTTTGAAACTATTAGAGTTGTAGCCAACCTGTTGATGTAATTATTTGGATGGATATAAATATAAGGTGCTTTGATCGTCCAAATGATGTATTATATGTTGAATAACATTGCATACAAGTGAATATGAAAGAGAAGAGTATTTAGAAGGCTACAATAAGAATAAAGGAAAGGAAGAGACTCATCTGCCATAGTTAGGTGATCAATATAATTCAAAGAATCTTTATTAGTAAAAACAGTTGCATATTAGAGATCAATCCACTGATTCATCCTAACAAGTGCTTCAGTCTGAAATCTTTTAATAGGGTGGACCTAACAGTCCTTTGCTGAAAATCCTTACAAAAAACATAGTTAATTGTATTGTATAAATCCTTTTACAAAGTGGACCTAACAATCCTTCTTACTCTTGACCGAGTAGATCACTAGAAGTGATCAATGCAAACCCTAACATGCCAACTTTATTACTGCAGTAGTGAAGCATTGTGGGTGTCATCCCAGCCCTAGCTTTACATTCTACTTGGAGGGTTTTTCATTTACCAAATATTGTATTATACTGTTGTTAGTTTTTTTCTTTATGTTTAATGCATGCCAGTAGATTAGTTAACATAACAAAGTGGATTAAGTGATTGACTGAGTCTATAAAGACTTACATCATTACATTCCAAAAAACATAGTTAGATCCATCAAATAGAAGAGATATAGAAAGCAAGGGACCTTCATGCCATAATTACCCAAGAATTGGGAACAATCTCTATACAATAGACCCTATGCTTAGATACCATAGGTTGCACATTGATGAACATTCAAAAGAACATGAAAAAAAAAACTTTATAGAAACACATAGAATTCATAACATGAAGCAGAAGATATCAAAGCATCTAATAGAAATTCACAAAGAGAAAGATAACATGTCATTTTTTGTTGAGTGTAAAACCCTCAAAATGAAATTGATTTCATCATAGTATAAACTACCACTCCAAACCTATAATCTTTATTGAACACTAACTATTGAATGATATTTTTTAGCTCCAACTGCAAGGACCAACAAGAACTTCATTTAACTTTTATAACTTTTATCACATAACCTATATACCTACATATAAGTTTTGAACTTTTGCACACGCACACATATATGAGATTTTTCAATGAATATTTATCATGTTCCTCATGCAGTGCAAAACATATATACAAAAATTTACACACACACATCATATCTTTATGTAATCACCTTCCTTTATATATGAATACAAGATAATGGCTTGCACTGTTCAATATCAACAATAATCTGTAACTAAGAAAACAAACAATTTGTCTATTATTGCTAATTACTGAATACTATTTCAACAAGATTATATTTGTTTAGATTTCAATCTTCTTTGTTGGAGACCAACATTGTTCCATTGCATCAATATTGAAATTGTCCGCTGCAAAGCACCAAAAATTAGATATCCAACTATATAAACCATTGACCCTCTATTAGGGTGTAATAGCCAGTCTATTATAAACAAATCATCTGCAAAAAAAATACTTTGATTGTGACAGAGAAAACAAAATTTGTTATCATGAAATAGTTTAACACCCATAACTATCATTTCAACAATAACTTTTGTTAAGCTTTTATTTTTTTCCAAACAAAACGAACACAAGTTAAACCTATGTCATTAGTCCTTTAAACAAATGACCATCTCTGCTTTCTCTGTTATCGATTTCTTAAATTTGTCTTGTCTCCAAAAAATAATAATAATTTAACTATCACTACCTTGTGCAACAAATATCTGATAGAGATATTATTGAGTTTGTTAATATTACTGGTACAATAAAACTTGCTCAAGTACTTCTTAGTAAAGATTTTAAATCTTCTATTGAAAAGAAAATAAGTATGACTTTGTAAATTAACTTGGTAAAGGAATAATTGTGATTAACCAAAACCATTTAACTTTTATCTTTTATTGAACTAAGAAGAACAACTAACTGAAACTTTCAATAAGAAAGTATCTGAAAACTTTAATAAGAAGTTGTCTGAAACCATTTTAAACAATAAAAATAAGCTGTGGAAGCGAGGTTTTCATATTTTGTATGTGGTTTCTGAAAATGAAAATAATAAATACCTTTGTAGTCTCTATTCAATAAAGCTTCGCACTGTCGCAGTATTTTTTTTGATGAATAGTCTTTTTCAATTAATAAAATTTACTAAGATTACAATTCACAAAAAAGGGGCCGGGGGATATAGGATCACCCTACGAATGAGTTCAAACAGCTGAAGCCGGAATAAACAACATGGCCTCAGCCAGAAACTATAAACTATTCATAAAAAAAAACACGTTTAACAACCTTAGGCTACCAAGGCAGTGCCAACAGAGGGAGGAGGATCATCTTTATCAGGAAATCCCCATGCATCAGTGGGATTGTGAGGCAGATTGGGAATAGTCCAACCGTCAGTAGCATCAGCCGGATCTTGGGTAGTCGCAGTCTCCGCATCCTTCTTGTCTAGCCGTGGCGGAGAAATTGCCAAGGCTAGCTAAGGAAACTTGCCAGAGTGCACCCATGGAGGGGGAGGAGCCAAAGACCGACTAGAAGCCCGCCTAGGCGGGGAGCCGAGGACCAACCAGAACCACGACATGGTGGGGAAGTAGAGTGGCACCTCCAACCACCATGACCACCGCTGGGAGAGTGGTGGCAGGGACCTTGGGAGCGCGATGTGTGTGAATGGCAGCCAGAGGAGTGGCATCGAGAATGGCGACCGCGAGACGAGGAGGCATTAGCCGAGGCATCCAGAGGCACTCTAGCAATGGTGCAAGGAGCATTGCCCCAATGATTTAACAATTCCTGTAAGTGTGCAACCTCCAGGGAAACTTTATTAGCTTACACCTGTATCTGCATAATGACATTGTTACAAATGCATGCCTTAGTGTACATTGCAATGTTAACATCCAAAAAATTGTGAGTGAATAAAATTGAATTTCTATCTTTCCATAGAGAAAACAAAATGTCCATCTTGAAAGAATGCCAAATCTTGGAGAACTTTCGAGGAAATCTAGGGGAATCACCCAGTAGGATCATGTGCCATGAAAAAGGTTCGGGCTTGAAAGGCTTGAAAAAATCATGAATCTAGTGCCAATAATTCTAAGAACACTTACAAAACCAAAAAATATGCAAAAAAGACTTAGGTTGGCCACAGAAGGGGCATCTGGGATCAGGAACCCCAATGTTTTTGAGCCGAGGCCCCAGGGAAAGACCTTGGAAGGCAAGGCACCAAGCAAAGTGTGCAATCTTAGATTTTGTATGGCACTCCAAATGGTGTCGAACCATTTTCTCCATTGAGAAAGCGAAGAATGCAAATGCCACCATTGATTAAGTGTGTCCACCATCGAAAGGTGGGGCGAAAGCCATCTGTATCCCATATTGGGCTTATAATTGGTAAATGGAGTGGCAGGAAACCACTTCCAATCATACCACCAAGGACGAACAGACTGAATGCCCACTTTATGAAGTAAGTGCACAGGGATGGAAGACAACAGAAGGTCATAAGTCTGGCGATTAGCACGAACAAGGTGGTATTGAACTTGCATATCCTCCAATGACCTAAAATTCATGGTGACTCTTGAAAAAATGTCCTTGGTAGTGCGGATGCCATGTTTAAAGAAACGCAGAGCACTAGCACCTTGAGTCTTGGCAAGAGGAGTACCCTGGAAGGCAAACAGGGGAGACCACCAAATGTTCTGTTGATTTAAGGACAACCCATTGCAAAACTCATCACCAGCCCAACGAAGCCAAGGTTTAACAACTTCCTAGGCTTTCTAGATGCTCTTTATAACAAAAGAGCCCTATATGACCACTGGTTCATGCATAGTGAGAAGGGTCTAAAAACCAATCCCCTTCCACGCCGATCTGTTAGCAAGGAAGCCTGAAGAGATGCAAAGCCTAACAAGAATTTTCCAGGCTTCATCTCTAGAAATAGCTCTAATAATCTATTTAGCATAGAGGGCAAGGCCCTACTTCTGAGTGGAAAGTAGGCTGAGACCCCTAGATTCCCTTGGGTGACAACAGAAATCCCAAGCAACTCTGTGAAAACCATGATGGTCAGAACCAGAGGCCCAAAGAAAATCTCTGAGCAAATGTTCTAATTTGAGATAGGAAGCTTTGGAGGGATCCCAACAAGAAGAATAATAAACATGGGTGGCAGCCAAAATCTTAGAACAAATCAAGAATTTACCAGAAAGAGAAAGCGGCTTAGTGATCCAATAATCAAGCTTTTTGCAAATCTTTGTAAGCACAACATTCCAAAGTTCCACAGGGGAAGCCTGGAAAGCAAAGGGAATGCCAAGAAAGTGAAAGATTTCTCCATGAGTAACCCATTTCCATTGGAATTGGCTGAGCCAAGGTGGAGCTAGAAAAAAAGACTGTCAGTAGTAGAGCATTTTATGCGATTGAATGGCAGAGCCAGAGGCTTGACAAAAAGTGTCCAGAAAATTTAAAGCATTTTTGATGTTTTCTTGATCTTCAAGAAGAGTAAGAAAAGAATCATCAGCAAAATGACCATTGACTAACTGGGAGGAAGAATCAGGCAAGGAAATGCCACGGACCAATCCTGAAGACATAGAGTGAGCAAATAAATAACCAAAAACTTCAGTAGTAAGGACATAAAGTGCTAGAGCTAGCAGACAACCTTGTCTGATGGAACGAAAAAAGTCCAAAACCTTCAGATTGCAAATTATTGATGGTGATGCAAGCATTAGCGTCACCAAAGAGCATCTCCACAGACTGAAGGAAATTGGGACCAAAACCCAAAGCTTGAAGCATAGCCAAAATGAAAGGCCATTCAATGCGATCATAGGCTTTAGCAAAATCTATCTTTAAAAAGATAGCCTACTGCTTGGACTTATGGGCCCATTCCATACCTTCCCAAACAACAATGATGTTGTCAAGAATATACCTAGATTTGATGAAGTCGATTTGTTCAGGTCGCACAATTAGAGGAAGCATATGGCAGATTTTGAGAGAGAGTGCCCTAGCAATGATCTTATAAGACACATTCAGGAGGGTGATGGGCCTCCAGTTGCACATGTCCTTAGGATCACCAGCTTTAGGTATGAAGTTAATATTGCCTTTATTTATGATTTCTCCTAAGCTTTTAGAATGGTATGCTTCAAGATAGACTTTGTGCAGATCAGGACCAATTTGCTCCCAAAGATGTTTGTAAAATTCACAGGGAAATCCATCACACCCAGGGGATTTGTCATCTGCCATGGAGTAAACTTCCTCTTTAAGGTCTTGGAGGGAAAGAATTTGCTCACAGAAAGCGCATTACTCAATCGCAAGGCAGTAATACACTTTCTGAGAGCCTCCTCTTGAGCAACCGAATGGCCCCACGAAGCAAAGACGTTCTCATAGTGAAGGAACAAAGCTTGCAGGATGTCAAGTAGACTGGAAAGAACATCAGTTCCCTGTTTTATCTTTTTAATCCCAACATTGGTATGATGAGCTTAGAGAGCCTGGAAGAACTCCTTCGAGGATTTATCGCCAACCTCCAACCAGTGGAGACGGGCTTTGATTTGAGCTCCTCGGGCAGCATAGTTATCAGCAATTTTCTTTTCATGGCGAAGCTTGGCAAGCTAAATTTGTAGATCCACATCAAAGGGGTTGAAGGTGAGTGCTTCAAAGGCTTTTTTGAGGGCAAGGGTGTTGGCTTCATAAGACCATTTTTTTGAAAATTACCAGCTAACGCCCGTAGATGCGCAAAAATTGAGCCGTTCTAGTAATGGCATCATTCCACCATTGAATCCAACCTCAATGGGAATGTGGACATGGTTCCAAATTCCAGACACATTGTATGTGGGAGATGGTGGAAGCATGCAACAACACAGACGTGTTGAGGAAGAATTGAGAATTGGCCACTTTGGGGACAGTTGTTTGCCAAAAAATGCCAAAATAAATGGGATAGTGGTCTGACAACATCACATTTTTCAAGGGAATGACAGGTAGATCACGATCTTTAGAAAAGGAAAAAAAAGATTGCACCGAGATCATAGCACGATCAAGACGTTTCAATATGTGGTCAGGACCAGCTCAAAAATTGGACCAAGTGTGCCAGGCCCCACTATCATGATGGTGGCTAGTATTGGGATAAAAAAGGCCCAATTTATGATGCATTTAAAACCAGGCTTCTCTTTCCCTTGCTGTCCAATGGAAAGGCAGAATGCCATCTTTGTTAGAGACCACTTCAACCATATTGAAGTCCCCACATAGGACTCAAGTAGCTGGCGGCAAGTTTTCAGCAAGCCAAACCCACATTTGTGCCCTTTCCACAACATCATTGGAGGCATAAACATTAATGACTCCAAAAGAATGATTGTTAATGGAAAGCAAAAGCCAAATAATATGGTGTGTGGGGTCAGAACTGTGCAAGATAACAACAGAATGAAGGTGAGGTGATAGGAGAGTAACTACACCACCTCGGCCAGCTTCATGCTGAGAAGAAAACATGATGCAACATGCAGCAGAAAGCATGAAACCAGAAATCTTAACTTCTTGCAGGCAAAGAAAATCTAAATTCCCAAGTCTATGACGGGTATCCTAGACATAGAACTTTCTGGGGAGGTCTGTAAGACCTCAAACATTCCAAGAGAGGAAGTTCATGAGAACTCTTCCATATCATCCTCGTCCTCTAGAGTGGAGTAAGTATTCTTCAAAAAGGTAGAAACCGGGTGAAACTCAGACGAGAAATCCTCTAGACTTATAGCCTGTTGTTTTACCCTTGATATCTCCACACATCCAGGAGGACTACAAGAATGCCTTGTTGCTGGTGGTACTATGGAAGAAACTACAAGAGGAGAATGAGCCCTAGCCAAGGCCGAGGCCTTGGCGGCCACCTTAATCCCTTATGAACCAGCAGGGTTTGAAACCTGCGAAATCAAAAAAAGTGCAATGGAAGCCGCTGGCGTCTCCATGCTAGCAGGCATTGACACTTCGGTGGAAGCAGGAGGAATCACAGTAACTACCGCATAGGATGGCTTGGGGGCCAAAGGATTCAAGGCAGGCATGCCCTTGCACCCAATAGTAACCCATTCTTGTTTTTTTTCTTCGACCTGTTTGATAGGCATTGATTTAGGCTAGGGTTTGACCCTAGGCATAGCCAAAGGGCAATCCCTAATCTTCTGTTCCGTAGACTAGCACCTATAAAAAGTGTTAGGTAGGTTCAAGTAAAGCACCTTTTGTGAGAAGGTTTGAGCACCAATCTAGATTTCCACATAATCCTTGAGATCTTTAGAAAGATGAACTTCAATGCAAACATGCCGCTGAGGGCGAGCATTAAAAAATTTCTCTGGCTCATTGGTAACACATTTGCCAAGGGCTTGAGCAATAGACTCAATAAAAGGCTAGCAGGACAAGGGTAGACCTGGGAATTCAACCCAAACAGAAACCCTAAGATTTTTGTCATCCGAGACAGAGAAGTCTCGGGACCATTTCTGAAAAAAAAGCAGAGAGGAATGCATAGACCAAGGGCCGTTGGTAAAAACCGTGTCTTCTTGCGACGGGTTAGCAAAGAAAAATTTAAAAAAAACCTTTGGTAAGGTTTTGCACAGCGTCAAGGCGGACTCCATGAGGAGTCCAACTTTTGTTGACCCATTCTCTGAGCATAGCTTTAGGGGGAGTCCTACCAACAAAATACCCTATCAAGGTATGTTGTTCTAACCAGTCACATACGACATCAAATTCTTGCAAAGGAAAGACAATATCAGGATTACCTCATGGAAAACCTTAAGGATAAACTTGCACAGGCATTTGTTCGGTGGCGGCACCATGGCAGTTCAAAGCAGCAGCGTGAACACCAGAAAAAACTAGTTCACCACTGGCTGGAGCCATTATATCCTAACCTAAAGCTCCCATAGTAAATTTGGTATGACAAGTACCGACAGAAGGAGAGTGCAGGCAAAGGGCCGTACGCAAAAAAAATTGAAAGTTCGCATGAAGCAAGAAAACCCTAGCAGAGGAAAAATCTCACCCCCTGCCGTAGTATTAGAGAAAAGTATCACAACCATTCTCAGAATTTGCACAAACAAAAGAAGTGTCCATTTTAGTATCATAGAAAAAATAACCTTTGCAGTTTAAAATAAATTAGTTAACTTCCAAAATATATGTTCAATCTTTGACCAAACTGCCCAAAAGAAACATTACCCAACCCAGAAACATTGTTTTTGTAACATACTAAAAACTAATTAAATTTCATGGTAATATCTATATGACGCAAAAAAAAGGTATCCATGGCAACAACTAGGTGTATTTTTTAACAAAAAATTGTAAATAAAGACAAGCACTAATTTTGCAAATTGTATAATATATAGGATGCGGTCATAAAAATGTACAGTTTACCAATTTTCAAGAGATCAAAATTATCATGGATTGTTTTGAATATTTCATCATTTGATCTTCATGATCTGTTTAGTTTATAGCAGAGAACTACAAAAAAAAATTGAAAAAATTTCACTGTGTTCTTGTGAATCTCATGAGTTTGAAAAAAAAAAAGTTTTTACTTTATTTTATCTTTGGTACTTTTTTTTGTGGGAGATTAACCTGTCCCTAACATACATGTCAAACCACAACACTTCTCTATTAAATGTCCAATGTATATCAACTGTTCAAAATCGACACCAAGTCATAAAATGCAATGAAATCATCATTCACAATGTGGTTAAGCTCTGGGTAAAATATGCAATTGACTAAAGTTCCAGACTACTACAATTCAGAAATTGGAAAGTAGAACATATTATTCTAAAAATTTTAATATTTACTCTTCATGTTCTAGCCTACATGATCTTAGCCAACACCCTAGGAAATATTAAAGTCAAAAGCCATTTACAATCTTTCTCCTAGAAAATGATGATATTTATCTCATTTGATCTTCAATCCCAATTATCAACGCATTGTTTTGGAGACATTTTGGTGCAGATGGTTAGCAACTAAAAGCTTTTCTTGCTGTAGCACCTGTTACTACATAGGCTACTCAACACTTATTTTTTGACTATCAATTTGTTAGAGAAGTCTTGCTACTTTTTGGTATTTTCATTAATCATTCTTTACATGGTTAAGGGTTTTGTTGATGTGTATTTTATGACCTACCAAATAGTAAAATAAAATATTGAAATATCTTATTTTATTTTGAACAAAATGGATAAGTTCAGTGGTTGTTGTGATTTTTTGATGATCACAAGGGGCCTTATGTGTTTACTCAGATTCATTTCAAGCCAAACTAGATGTGGGAGCTATCTAAAGTTTTGCAATGAAGTATTTCTATTGGATTTTCAAAAAATATGCTGAAAAGAAAATTGTATAGGGTTTAGATATTCTATTCAACTCATAAGGGAAGTGATGAGAATAAATGGTATTTTGGTGGACAAATACTACAACTATGCATGAATTGGTGCAATCTTTAAGAGTTATGCCAAATATTTTCACACCACCACATACACCATTATAAGGAATAATGCATATGAATGCTAGAAGTTAAACATATGCATGAAAGGGGTGCAAGATAAATTTGCACTACTCTTTAGAATCACTAAAATTTCAAAAGTATGAACCAAAGGAATTCATCAATACACCATCACATTCTTCATTGCAATCACAACACTTTAACTAAACTAAACTTAATCAAAATTTAAAAGAACAAGAAAGAACCAAGACACATCAAGTATTCATCAAGCTTCAACAAAAACTCTATTATCTCAGTAGCTCATAGCAACAGTGTCAGAAAATCTTCCTTTACAAATGAGAAGTAATGTCTTTATATAGCTCCTTGATTACAATAGATGGCCATGATGATCACAATAACTAATGGCCTAGATCATGCCACATCAGCCCTAATTAAGTTAGGGAAAAAATGAATCTACTTTAATGAAATAAGAAATCCAGTACCATAGTGGGTAAGCAATTCCCATTATATATTCTTGCATAGAAAGAGAGTGGGATACAATAAATATCCAATATGCATATCCATTCCTTGATAAATGCTTAGTCTTCCTTGAAGAGATTATTCTTCATTGGATTCCATAAATGCATAGAAGTTTGACTTGGAGACCTCAACTCATCAATAAGATAATTGGGTCCCACAAAATCATGATGAAGGCTTTGTAATCTTGATTCATTTTCCAACTATGTCATTTATTTAACTAATATCCAACTTTGACTGACTTCTTTGAAAGTGTCTCCTCTAACATCTCATCTTCATGTACTTTCTTAGGAATTTTTCTCCCTAAAATGGATTGGAATCCAATGTTGATGATTTTTTCACTTTAGAAATTCTTAATATTGAACTTCCTTCAACTCGTTTTTTGATTTTTGGATTTGAACTTTAATCTTTGAACCTTGAATGCTAGGGACTGGATCACTAAATGGTGGGATGTCTTTGATGCTAGTATTAAAATTTTGGATTTGAGTATCTTTGTCAAATTTCTAGAACTAGGGCTTTCTTCTCCTACAAAATAGAATTAATTGATATAAGAATCATGCAATAAGTTAAAAATGAAACATATAGATTCGTTACATATTCTCTCTCTCCCAAGAAAGATATTTTCTTCCTCCAAAGATTCCCTCTTTCTCTCTCCTTGCACATTTCCCTTCCAATGCTTTCAATTTACATTGTTACATCCTTTCTTATGTTTTTGAAGAATTCCCTTTTTTAGTTTATCATCATCAATCATTTTTCTAGCCATGGGTGAACACTTGAAGAGGGGAAATTTGAGATATGAAGAAGAAATTTTCTGACACTTAGCCATTTTTGTCTTTCTATGAAGGAGAATTTTCCAACATGTAGTTGTTTTTCTTTCATGAAGGAGAAAATTTCTAAAACTTAGCCATTTTCTCCAAGATTTCTAATTATTTTGTCTACGTAAATTTTGAGTGCTCATGGGTATTATTGTTGATGGAAAAAATTCTCAACAACCATTTTTCTCCATGGCGATATTTTTAGAGTGGTCATGGATTTTGTCCATGATGGAAGAATTCAGCATCAACCATTTTTCTCTAAGGTGGGATTTTTTAGTAATCATGGATTTTGTCCATGATGGAAGAATTCCACAACCTTTTTTCTCAAGAGAAAGAGTTTTTGAGTGGTCATGAATTTTGTCCATGATAGAAGAATTTTGCACCAACCATTTTTCTCCAAGGTAGGATTTTTTGAGTGATTGTGGATTTTGTCCATGATGGAAGAATTCCACGATAAAGATTTTTCTACAAGGTAGGATCTTTTGAGTCGTCATGGATTTTTTTCATGATGGAAGAATTTTTTACAAACCATTTCTTCCAAGGCAATATTTTTTGCGTGATCATGGATTTAGGCCATGATAGAAGAATTCCATGACAGCCATTTTTCCTGACATTTTTGTGTCTTTCCACTTTTCGATATTTCAAGGGTTATTCTAGAATTAACCATTTTCTAATTGACTATCTCACTTTCTCATTGTTTTGGATATAGAAACAAATACCCTTTTGTCTCTTGATCAACTAGAGCTCACTTGTTGCCAACATAAAACTTGTGAAAAATAGACTTTCTAAAAATAGGAAGTTGTCTCAAAGTCAAAATAAGGTCAATATGAGAGGTAGTGAAATTGGCTAAAAATAGAATTAATAAAAATAAACTTTCTTAGAAAAATAGTACATGTTGCTCCAAAGTCCAAATAAGGTAAATTTGTGAGGCACTAAAATTTACTATAAATAAACTTACTAAAAATAAACAAGCTAAAAGTACTATGTCAAGACATTCAATTCTCAGAAAAACAAATAGTTTCCATTTTCGAGTCACATGGACAAACACTTTTGGAACTTGGCCAATTTTACCAGTTCTCATTTGAAAGAGGGGACCTTGGAAGACCTAGCCCAAATTAAAGCCAAAAGGACAAGACCAAGAGGAAGAAAAAGAGGGGGTCCCCACTTGTAATGGAGAAATGGTGTAAAAACCCCACAACATCTAGCACGCACTTGAATATATGTTCTTGAACATTTCAAGGATAAAACTTGTGCAGAACCAAGAACCTTTTACTGAGTCTATTTCCACCTATCCAAGAACTAGGAAATGCACTCAAAATGGAAGGAACCACAAATGTAGAAAAATACATTAATCCTCAATTATTCATAGCCTTGCTTCTAGTCAAGCATTCATAGCCCTGACCAATTTATCATTATAGTTAACTATGAATATTTCTCTACCTTTAGTGATTATTTTTATACCACTAGTAAAGATATTTGTGCACCTAGAGCCAAAATATTTCATTTTTCAAAAAGAAATCTTCTTTTTCTTTCTTTTCTCTATTCTCAACCCTTTGTTTGGCTTATGAGAAGTGAAGATTATAGAGGGATTAGAAAACTATAGTGACAGTGAAGTAGATGTATGAGTTTCACTAATCCTAGTTTCACCTTGAGAGCTCTCAAAGAACTCAAAGAAAGTGAGTGTGAGTAAAAGGGTATGTTCAGGATCATGGTCTACCAAAAAGTGGTTATCCAAAAAATATGTACTTCTAAAATACCTCAAAGCATTTAAAAATCTATTCCAACTTTTTTCCCACCCATTCTGATACCAAACCAAAAAATTAATACTATTATAAGGCCTAATATATGTTTGGATATGAACCCTACTTGGTCAACTTTAAAAACATTCCAAAAAATGTGTTTTTGGCCTATTCTTGTGTGTTTTTTTACTTCAAACATGTATCTAATGAATTTTTTCCCACCAAATTTTGATGAAACAAAATGGGTTTCTTAATAATATTCTTATCTTTCTAAAAATGTAATGTTTGTCAAAATATGAGTTTAATAAGTAATTATTACTTATTTTCTAATAGAGTTACATATAAGGTGTTGATTGACACACTGATTGAAAAAAAAACTATAACTTTCAAATAGTACAACAGTTTTGAAATCCAAAAGATGCATTACATTCTATGTTTCTTCTATTATAAGGAAAAAAATGAAAAATTAAATTTTGCAAAGTTTTGAACTAGTTAAGGTTGTTGGACACCAGAGTTTTTTAATTCTAAAAATATTATAGTAGAAAATTCATAATTAATTATTTAGTTAGAATAAAAATTCAAAAATATGTATCACATCTGGGTATGAGTATAATTATCATATCTAGAATCTTATTAAAAAAATATTATCATTTGATTTTGATTAAGGTGGTTAGACATATGTCTACTTCTTACTTTTGTCTTAAATATTTTCTACTATTGCATTAAAATTAAAAAAAATTGACCAAACAATTTTAAATTTTTTTAGATAATGCCTAGTAGTTTAGAAACTAAATTCAATTTCTTAGAGATTCTTTTCTCTCAACTTTTTGATAGAAAGTTTATAAATAGTTGAGTATTGCACATCAAGTTGACATAACCCTGATTTTCTAAATTTTTATCACCACTTAAGGGTATAGTTTGGTTGACCATGATCTTGCACATACCCAAAATATTGCAATGGAAAGAATTGTCTGCCTCGTACCCAAAAGTGAATTCAATCCAAATGTAGTGTGACTCATTTGTATAAGATAATGTTATTATAAATCTAATCACCAATTCAAGGAACCCTAAAAAAGAGATATCCAACAAACTTACAAAAGAATTCCACTTGGATAAATATCATAGTGCATTTTCTAACAATCCACCTTTCTCACAAATTTGGATTCCCCTCTCTAAACTAACCAAGAAGAGAACTGAACTAAAAGAGGAGAGACAACTAAAGAAAACAAAACCCAAACCACTCCAAGAAATCTCAAGTCATATGACTTCAAGAAAATTAATTTCCTTGCTCAACAAGAAAACAACTATTCTAACCAACATAAATGAAACTTACTCTAACCCTCTTGAACCAAGTGGTTCAAGAAAAACCTACTCTAGCTATGTACCAAAATCCCAAAGGGATGACACAAATCAAAAAAATATGTACACTTTATCTAGCATAGTTTCTTAAGATGTTCAAGAGTAGCAAGGATTGGATAAGCATTCCTAGTTTGGCATTTTTATCCTTGTACTACAAAAAAAATTTATCACCCCATTTTTAAAGTCAATAAAATTATCATGAAAAACCAATAGTTGATACAATTTGTGTGGTCCATGGTCAATCCAAATGCAAGTTCTCTCTCTCCTAAACCTTCGTAATCAAAAATAATTATCAAGATTTTCAACAGTAGAAGTAAGGAAAGAAACTACTTGGCATGTGTCATGTGGTAATTCATGTTAAAATCGTTATTGATTATTCATAGATTTAGAAGCACACACATGGTGATGGATTTCTCCTATAGGGGCAACATCAAACTTAGATATGTCTAAGATATGACAACTCTTGCAATAAAGCCCTTGGAATACTACTTTAGTTTGCTTGTCCTTATATAACATGAACCATGCATCCTTGTGTGTATTACTAAGTGCATCCTAAAAAATTAGGGATTCCTTAATGAGGTCTCATTCATATATATTCCAAAGTTTTATGAATGCAATATCCAATTATGTCATCAACCCAAATTATTCTTCATCATCCTCACCCATGGTGTTGCATGTATATTTCTTTTTAGGAACATCTTGTGATTCTCTATGCACAATCTCATCCAGTATAGAATTATTGTGACTAAAAGGAAGATTATCCAATGACTTCATAAATTCATCATCAAATTCAATAACATGTAATGTTTTGGGAGGTTAAAGTTGATGATGAACCATGCCACTTGTAGTAGATTGATCATCCTGAAATACATTTTGAAATATTTCAATTTCTTTCATAATATCTTTTAGCACCCCCCTCCCAAACATTGTAGTATCTCTGATAAATTTGTGAACTTGTTTTGTATATCTTTTTTTTTGACTAAAAGAGGTGTAAAAAATTTATTGAATATCAAAGAGAGCTAAACAAAATAAGAAACAAAGAGAACTACATAGCTTTATCCTGGTCCACAAGTTGATCCAGCATCTGAGATAAATCAAGGGGAAGCATCATAGGATCAAGAATGTTCCAAGCCGGCCCCTGCTCAAAGGCCCATTTAGCCAGACAATCAGCCACACCATTCCACTCATGAGGGATATGCATAAAGGACACAAAATCCAAAGAATTGCATAACTGAAGGATCTACTAAATAACCAGAGCCAAATGCCAATCTACATGCACAAGGTTCCTATTATGCAATAAGTTCACAACCACCTGCGAGTCAATCTCACAAATGATTCTTTTCTGACCACGTAGACAACACTGTTCTACTACAGCCAAGTTAGTTATGGCTTCCATGAGGTTATTAGTATGGTAACCCTTGTCTATAGAAAACAAAAACTAGATATCACCAGAACTATCACGCCTAACTCCCCCAATACTAGCTGGACTAGGATTTCCCCGAGAAGAACCATCTATGATAACTTTTATTTCCTCATTCATCATGTCCACTTGATTGCCTTCTCTTTCAAAGTTATGTGAAATTTCTTGTAAGTCATCCTCAATAAAACAACTTTGTATCCTAGGAGAAAGTTTATCGAGGAATACCTCTTGATAGTAGTGGTTCTTTTCTTCTAGTTCTTCATTATGTCAAGATATTTTTCTTCTATGTCTCCTCTTCCTTTGAAAAAATTGAGTGTGTCTTTGATTTTATTTTCAACACCTTCTTGTGGATTGATGTGTGAAATATCTTCCTCTTGATATTCATTGTCATTATACTCAACCATGCTTCTTTGATGCAATTGATTTCTCTCTTTAACATTTAGTTCCAAACTTCAATAATGACTACCACCTTCCTTTGACATCAAACTTGTGATTCAGAAGAAATCATTACCACCCCTTATATATATCTCCTCATACCAACCCATTTGCAACTTAATCAAGTCAATGGTGTCTTGAAAAATGGACAAGCAAAATTTGAAAGTGAAAGGCTATGGACACTGCACCAAGTATTTCCTCCATATCTACCTTTTGGTTTCTTATTGATATATTCTTTGAACTCGAGGAATCCTTCTTCTAAATTGAAAAGCACCACATATTTGTACAATTGTGATAAATAAATCTTTCCTCATAATGCCAAGTCTACCCTCAAAACAAACACCAAACAATACATCTCCTCGTGTTCTTTGGTAACATGTATCCTACATTACTATAATGTTGCAAGTGAGATAAATCCCATAGATGAAATTGTTTGTTCAAATCAAACCAAATTGGGAGAATATCAATCTGCCTATCCATTGAGAAACTTTTCCTTTTTCTTTTTAAGTCTTGTAATTTTTGGTTATTTCAAAATTTCACTTTTTTTGGATTTTTCTCTAAAGAGATCTCCTATCTCTAATATACTTGAAAGCTCACTTCTTCCTATAATTCCATGAATTCACTTTGTTTACCCCTTCCTCTAGCACCAATTTATGTTGATGGTGTGATAATGAAGGGTGTGTCTTCAAATTACTTCTACATTTGATGGTTTTTCTTGTTCTTGATCACTTGAAGTGGTTTAGAGTTCAAATTCATGCCCTCTCTCTAGAACCATATTTTGTTGATGTGTGTTTTATGACCCATGAAACATTAGAACAAAATACTAAAATAAATTATACTCTATTGAAAAAAGTCTGATATTTGCTAAGATTTCTAGAAGATCATACATTGACTCTATGTTTCCTATGATGCTAGGTCTTGGTTGTGGATAAGCTTGGTGGTTGATGTGATTTACTAATGATCACAAGGGGCCTTACATGTTTACTGAGATTCTTTTGAAGCAAAATTGGATGTGGGAATTATCTAAGGGTTTTTCAATGAAGTACTTTTCTTTTGTATTTTCATGAAATATACAAAAATAAAATGGTATAGGGTTTAAAGATTATATTTTACTCCTAAGGAAAGTGATAACAATAGATGGTATTGTAGTGGACAAATTCCTTAATTTACCAAGCTCTAGTTTGTGAGGTTATACTACAACTACATCTTCATGGATTATGCTAAATATTTTAATACCACCAAATACACGATAGTAAGGAACAATATATAAATGATAGTAGTTAAAAATATGCATGAACATGGTTCATGTTAACTTTGCACAATTCTTTAGAATCATTAAAATGTCAAAATTATGAACCAAGGAAATTCATAAATACACCATCACATTCTTCATACCAATCAAAAAACTAAACTTAATCTAAATGAGGAAATTTAAGAGAACAAGCAAGCACCAAGACACATCAAGTATTCACCAAACTTCAATGAAAACTCTATTATATTAGTAACTCAGAAATAATCTCAGAAAATCCTCCTTTAGAAATGAGAAGTGAGGCCTTTATATAGGTCCTTCATTACAAAATATGTCCTAGATGATCACAATAATTGATGGCCCAGATCATGCCACGTCAACCCTAATTAGGGTAAAGGTAAAAACAAGAATCTACATTAATGCAATAAGAAATCCACTACCCTAGTGGGTAATAAATTCCCACTATTTATGCTTGCGTAGAAAGAGAGTGGGGTGCAATAAATATTTTCTATGCATGTCCACTCCTCAATAAATGCTTAGTCTTCCTAGAATAGATTATTCATAATTCCATCCCTTGAATGCATAGAAGTTTGACTTGGAGACGTCACCTCATTAGAAAAGATATTTGGGTGCCACAAAATCATGATGAAGGCCATGTAACCTTGATTCCTTTCCAATTGAATCAATTTTTAAACTAAGATCAAAATTTGACTATATGTTTTAAAAATCTATCCTCAAACAACCTATCTTCCATGTACTTGCTCAAGAATTTATTTCTCTAAAATGCATTGTAATCCATTGTTGACAATTTTTTCACTTTAGAATTTCCTCATATTGAACTTCATTCACCATGTTCTTGGATTTTTGAATTTAAACTTTGATATTTGAACCTTGAATGCATGGGGTTGGATCACTTAGTCCTTGGATGTCTTTAATGTAGGTACTAGAATTTTAGGTTTGAGTGTGTTTCCTGAATTTCTAGAACTAGAGATTTCTCCTCTTGTAATATAGAAACAATTAATGTAAGAATCATAAAAAATTTGACAATGAAACATATAGAGCTATTAATAATTCTCTCTCTCCCTAGAAAGATATTTTCTTCCTCCAAAAATTCTCTTTCTCTCTCCTCACACATTTCTCTTTCAGTGCTTTAAATTCACTTTGTTATACTGTTTCTTATATTTTAAAAGAATTACCCATTTTTAAAAAATCATCATCAATCATTTCTCCAACCATGGGTGAACAATTGAAAATGGTGAATTTGAGATATGGAGGAGAAATTTTCCAACACTTAGCCATTTTTATCATTCTATTAAGGACAAATTTCCAAAAATTTGTCATTTTTTCTTCCATGAAGGAGAAAACTCACAACACTTAGCCATTTTCTCCAATATTTCTAATAGTTAAATCCCTTGATGGTGAATTCAATTCCAACAATTTCTTTTTGCAATAGAATCTAAAACAAGCAAGCAAAATATCATAATTGGTTCTACCATTGCCTTTTTAAATATAGATTATCATCTTTTTTTATCAAATATTATTGAAGGAAAAGCAAAGGGATCGTCATATGGAGTCTCTAGTACTTTAAATTCTATTGAAATAATTGGCAATTATAAATCTTATTCAATGGAATAGAAATGTGAAAGATAATTTTAATTAAGTAAATTCTTGAATTGTGATCCTTCTTCTTGTACTAATTTTTAATATGAACTTTCAAAATTGATTTTGAATGATCTTCTACTAATGTTTCTTATTGTAATTTCTTCAAAAGGTTAGCATAACAAACATGATTTCATATTGATGTTTACAACATATGAAGGAAATATTCATAAATAATTAAAAATGTCAAGAAAATAGGTATTTTACAACACTATGAAAGATCTCATAAAGTAAAGGGCATACCTCTTGTACTAGACAGGCACAATTCCATATTTGTATTTAGCAATCTACAAGAAGGCTTTTTGTGAGAGGTTGAAATGCTCAATAAGAAGATTGCACCAACCTCAACTATCATTGGGGAGCACAAGATTAGTGGGGCATAAACTAGTGGCTATGATTGCCATGGATGCTCCTTGAATGCACTAGGGTAAAAGCACAAATTTGTGTCACCTTTTATAAAGAAAAATGATCCTTGAATGCAAATTGCTCAAATTAAACAACATAAAAATGGCATTTGTGCTTAGAATTTAAAGATGATGTAAATTGATGAAATGTGTGAAATTGGATGAGTTTTAAGGCTATAATTTTTGTGAGTAAGAATTTATTCATTTAAAAAAAAAATTTGAAGTCCTTTTTTCAACTATAAAAGGATAGGTTCTAGTTCTCATCAAACAAGTATATGTAAATCATCAAATTTTTCTCTGATGTGAAAATATGTTATAGATGACATGTATATATAGGGAAAAAAAATTATTTTTTTTAAAGAAATTTATATTTTCTTTGTTATAAGTACTCGAGTTTTACCTTATAAGAAACAAATAGTTTTAAACTTCCATCAAAATTTCCTTATTAAATCTACACCTTTTCAAAAAGAAATTGCATATTCTTGAAAATGACTGTATCCTCTAGGGATAAATATAATGTTTTTAAATATGATTTAGTATTTTTTTCATTTTTTTGAGGGCACACCTACTCAAATGTTTAAAAACCTACTTGTAACATTTTAAAATTATAGCACATTATAACTAATTAAAATACTATGAAATTCATATAATGATGATATTCATGTTGAGATCAAAAGATATTTTTAGTTTTTGAAAAAAGTTAATTTTTGAGAGATAAATGAGATTTGACCAAAATAGGATTAGAGGTTCTAAAGGTGACATAGATCTATTTTGTATCATAGCTTGGTCACAAGTTCAAATCTCATAGGCCACAACAAGTGATGCTTGGAGTGGGATTCTTGGTAGTGATCTAGTGTCCCTCACAAGATTCATGACATGGCTTATTTGCATCCTATGGTTCTATAGGACTATTGGTTTCATCAAACATTGACAAGTCAATCTTTTGGTGCAATGGTAACCCTGTTCATTCTAAGGTTAGTGGTTGTAATAATATTTGAGACATTTCTTTTATTATAATTATCATCTAAGGTGACGGTTATGGAAAGGTTTAATATTATTATTAGAATAAGGGTTTTCATTAAGTTTAAGAGATGGTTTACATTATGTTAATATGGTTTGTAATAGGGTTAGGATTTAGGTTTAGGCTTATGATTATGGATTAGAGTTCAAGCTAATAGTTCTCGAAGGGTTGTGGTTTATATATTAATAATGTTATAGTAGCATTCTATTTTTTATTAGGGTTTATATTTATGATAATTGTTAGAAATATTTTTGGAATTAAATTTTTAATTAGGGTTAAGAGTTTATAATTAAGATTATGATTATGGATAGGGTTATGACTATGGTTATGCTTATTGTTTTCATTATGTAGTAAAAGAACCAAAATTCAAAGTTAACAATATAGTATGACAATAACCTTAAAAAGAAAACATAGTCATAAAGGAAAACAAAAGCAAAACAACTTGCAAAAATATACAAAAGAGATAAGAAAAATGTTACATCTGGCTTGTCATTATTCTAAATGTTATCTTCATAAATGGCCTTGGAATTCATAGTAATATTGGGAATAGGGTTCATACTCTTATCTTATTGTTGAGTCTTGTGAACAAATCAGGTTAGGACCCCTTAGAAGATTCCATGTAAGGATCAACATCCTTTAAAGGATCTCTATATATTTTTCTTGTTCTTGTCAATATAATGTTGATGTTGGGAGGATTATCTTTTTGAAATAACATGAGGAAGTCTCTCTTAAATTTATCAAATGTTAGTGATTGGGCATCACTTTAACCACCACTGTCAAATTTTCCTAGGTGTTATGAATGTTATTCTCAAGAGCCTTCATTTTGTGTTCATGGTCATGTTTAGATATTTTATCATGTTGGCCTATTCTTTCAATTTATAAATATTTTGTGTGATCACAATAAATAACAAATTCTGATTTTCTATTTTTTTCCCTTAAATTAGCACTTATAATAAACATTACCCAAGATCGAGGAGTCCATGTCCTTAGGGGTAACCATGTCACCACCTATAGGAGTAAGCCCATTGACACCTACATCCTTCACTGGGCTAGCACAATCATTCTAAGAAAAAATATTCCATAATGTGGTCTATTCACATTTATAGAACGGATCACATAAATATTAGGTTTTTAATTAAAACTCAACATAGAAATCGTAGAAACACCTTTACATTTTACATCTATGATAAGGTACACATAATAAAACACATATTCATGGTCAACATCCTAATCACATTAAAAATATATCTTTTAGGATTTGGAAATAAATTTTCTAGAAGAAAATAGATCTATTTATTGTAAATGTAAAAATACCTTATCACTTTCAAATTCAATCCCCTAACTAGATGAGGTATCCCAAAAATAGAAAAAAAACATGGGTAAATTTACAAAGATGTGGGACCAAAAAGATGTCACCTTTTTTTGGTTCCCCAAAAGCAATATGGTATACATATTGTACAGAACATGAGTTATTGAGGCTATGTCTTGTGAAATCATAGAAATAGTGCATGCACCATATAACACATGCTTTAGTGAAAAAAATACATATATATGGTAGAATTTTATGGTTTTCCCTAAATAAAAAAGGTGGGAGAGAGAGGGGGAGAGAGAGAGAATCTTCTTTCATTATATTCAAATCTAAACAGAAATACAACAAAAGAAAATCTAAAAATCAAATTCTAATTAATCATCTATTACTGATATTTACAAAGAAAAGTTGCAGCAGTATGGGGCTGCATATAACCTATCTTTGCCTTGAGCAATTACTGCTCAAAAGTGCAACAAAAAGAAATCTATTGTGAAATTTCTACTAAAAAAGGTTAAAAACTATTCTTTTGTCTTTTGTAAGATACAAACACCAAATCTATTATAGTTTTCTTATTCAACCTTCTTGACAAACTAGAACTATTCTTCCCTTATTTATAATTATTATTTTGTGGTTGATACTTAATCTCAATGTAAATAGAGCAGCTTTCAAACATAATTGCTAAGAAAATATTTTTGAGTGTCTATTAAAGTTGACTTACTGATAAACTTGAAGCTATTGAAGTTGTTGGAAGCTCTTAAAGAGTTGTTGACTACTAGTGGAACATAAGGAAAAAAATGAACAAAATGCTGAAATATCTCAAAAATTAATAAGGATTTTTATGACAGCAATGAATGATTCATACAATCTAGTTTTGCTATAAAATTTCATTACTACTTTTTCTTGAGTTGAGAAAAAAAACACACATAATCATGCTCTATAAACTACACCTAGATTTTTCCTTAGATGTTGAAAACTTTCAATACATAATGTCTTAGTGAAAATGTCTACTAGTTATTGCTAAGGCCTACAAAACACTGCATTAATTTCACCAATTTCAATTAACTCTCTAATAGAATGATATCTAATTTAAATGTTCTTGTTTCTTCCATGAAATACTATATTTTTTCATTTTAAGTTATTATGGAAATATTATCACAAAATGTTGTTGATTTCTCTTGTCTTCTCTAATCTTTCTAAGATTCTTCTTATCCAAATATCTTGATATGCTACTAGATTTTCTTCTATATACTTAGCCTCATTTTTAGATTGATAAATTGTGGGTTTCTTCTTAAAATCCCATGTAATTATACATAAACCCATAAAATAGCATAGTTTCCAGTGTTCTTTCTCCATCACATTTATAGTTCTTGCCCAACAACTATCTATATAACTAACCATCCTATCATAATTTTTAGTACTATATAGAATATCATATCATTTGGTGGCATTCACATTCCTCTAGTTTATGATACCCACACTCAAATGGGAATCTATCAGAGTTTCTATGAGCCTAGAAATCAAATTTTGTATATGCATTATATGTTAGGTATAGTTTCTAGTAAATACATCAAACATCCTTTACAAACTTTAACAATGTTGGACTTATGTTACTGCCACAATCATTCTTGCACAAATTAAAACACATGGCTATTAGTTTTGGGACTACCTTTCTATTCTATATTTTTATTCTTTCCCAAGTCTTAGTTTCATATTTCTCTTGGAAAATAAAAATACCATCATGCATTTGTTCAACTAGTATGTCTAGAGAGTATCTCAAGATGCCTAAATCTATAATTTCAAACTCCTTCTTCAAAGCTTCCTCAAAATTAAGAATTAAAAAATATCATCCATTGTAAAAATTAAATCATAAATATACAAGACAATATTTAAACATATACCATTAGGTATGTTGGTGTAAAGAGTTGGCTCACCATTTCTTTTTCTCAAATGGTTACTTATCAAATATTAGTCAAATTGACTATACCAAGCTCTTTGTGCTTGTTTCTAATGGAGGAGCATGATGAGTGTAAGAGAAATCTTGCCTCTTAGGAAGTTTTTCATACAAGCTCAAAATGTCTTAATTTTATAGGTGGATGTTTTTTTTGGATATATCAACATTTTGGTTGAAGTTCAATGCCATATCATGATTATTTGTAAACCTATTCTAGATTCTTGGTTGGAAATTTAGTATAATAAATTTAGACTTTATTTTAAAGGCCTTAGAGGCTCTGAATGGGGTTTAAAATGAGGCCGATTAGAGCTTTTGGAAAACAAGAACTGTATAATAGAAGTCAAGGATTCTAAAATGGGGTCATATTAACCAATTGGCTCAATGATTCTCAAGTTATGGTCTTTGAATCCAAAATTTCAAAATATTTATATAATAATTATTTTGAGTCAACTTGATATGTAATTTTAGCATTCATCAGCCTCAAGGGTTATAGTTTGATATCTAGAATCTTCTTTGGCAATGTAAAGTTTTCTCTATAAGGAGCACCCATAGATTGTCATGCTAGAAAGTAAAGACCACCAAGATAATGAAGAGGGGGGGTGAATTAGTTATTAGATCAATGCAACTTTTATCAACCTTATTAAACTTCAAACATGTTGATGAGCCTCTAAAAAGCCATTATTCTGAGAACTTTTTATCTTGTTTTTAGCAGTTATCTTGCAAAAAATAGTTTAAAACTTTATGGTTTAAGTAAAAGAACTTATATTTTATGAATATGCTATCTATATGAACATTAAGAAAAGAAGATTTAAGTATAGATTGATCAGTTATGCTATGTTTTCTTGAATCTATAATTTTTTATGGTTTAATGAAGGATGCTATGTATTGATAAATTTGTTTCCTCATCATGCTATGTTTGGGTAGGTTCCTTCTTCCAACCTAGGATTTGCAAGAGTGGTAATATGAACATTACCTTTTCTAGCATTGACACTGAAATAAATGCATGTAGTAGTTGTTGCATTTAATGCTTTGTAGGTGTTTCCCATGCATTGAAGACAACATTTCAGCACTAAAGCCAAAGTCAACTAGATGATTTATGGATCACCGTAGAAGCATATCATAGTGCAAATTCTGGTATGGCAGTACACAAAGATAACTTCCTCAAGGTGCTATATTCCTAAAGATGTTAAAATGTAATTAATGGTGTTTTTCTAATAACTTTATGATTTTTAATTGATCCTCATTGATGGAGTGATTGTAGGAGTAGGAAGTTGTTAAAAGATTTCCTCTAAATAATTTTTGATGTAACCTTGAAAGGGGATTTTTGACTTTGATCTTTTCCTAGTTTTGACCAGAGGGAAATATAGTAGTTTTTTTTCTTCAATAGAGTAGAATCTTGTTTGCAAATGTAATTTCTTATTATGAATAAATAGAATTCAGAGTTTTAGTCTCCACCTTTAGAATTGATTTTTTTTGTTCACTCATCCAAGGGGGCCCACTTGGTGAGTGGACTACTTTGTTAGAATAGATTTCCTTTCTTAGTTTGTTTCCTTTGCAACATTGACTTTTACTGTTCTTGTAGCCATTGATAGAAGAATCATTGAACTATTCTTGTAGCATAGATGTTTAAATAGCTTTAATGATTGCAACATTACTCTAAGCTTTAAGGTAAATGTCATTTCAATTCCTAGATTAGTTTCCTTGAACATTTCTTTCCTATCATTACACAAATGAATTAAAGATGAATCAAAGCATGTACTTTGTAGCCACCCTCTCAAGCTTACACTCTTGGGTTGACAAATAGAATGAAGTTTGTATGTTATACATAGGAAAATACAAGATTTTGTTTAGTCATGAAGTCAATGTAGAAGGATCTCCAATCCTTTATTACTAAGGTATTTAGCTAATCAAACATTTTTTGGAACCATTTTTGGGGAAGGTGTCAATCTAATTCAACCCTATAGTCATTATGTTAGATTAGATTTTACATTCATTTGCATGCATAGAAGAAGAGACCCCTTTGGGAGATTTATTCCCTGTAATATTCAAGAAGATATTTTTAATCCTAAACTTGAAGAACCACAAAATAGAATGAAGAAGAACCTTTTGGAAATCCATTCACTATTGCTCAAGAATGAATACTCTCATCCTCTAATGAATCTTTGCATCTAAATGATCTCTTTGCTAAACCTGAATACCAAGATAATCCACTTGCCTTTGTCATATATCAAGCATCATTAATGATACATCCTCCAAGAATGGCTAAGCCTCAACCTCAACCAACATTTCCCTTTCTTATGCCTCCTTAGCAAGGTAACTAAAATTTTAATAATATACCTACTACTGCACTTCCTAAGTTTTATGGACTGATCATCAAAGACCCTAAAAACTTTCTCTTTGTGTTTGAAATACTATGTAGAAGTTATGACTATACAACCAATGCCTACAAATTGAAGTTATTTCCTTCTACCCTCAAAGAAATTTCTTTAAGATGGTTCATGGGGTTGGGTACCAATGCTATGGAAAATTGGCCTACAATGAGAAATCTATTCCTAGCAAAAGTATAAGGAATACTATAGGGGTTAGGATTTAAAGGGGGATGATATTTTCAAAATATCCCAAAAGGATGATGAAACATTGGAAGACTATGTTTCTTGGTTTATGTTTAACCTACAACATTAAACACAACATCAATTGAATGAAGAGTCAAAGAAACATCTTTTCTCTAAGAGGTGAAAATTAAGGAAGCATTGAAGATCTAGACCTTATGGCAGGAGGGGACATTACTCAAAAGACTTGGACTAAGATACAAAGTATATGCCTAAACTATTCAAGAGCTTCTATGAAGAAATGTAGGGGACTTAGAGACCTATGACATAAGTCTAATGACAGTTCAAGAGTATCCAAGATGGAGTTATATAATTTTCTATCATACTTCAAGCAAGACATCATTAACGATGTAGCCACTCAGTTGGACACTGTGTAAGCCTAAAGAAAGAAAGATGAAGTTGATGCCATGTTGACTAAATATTTTCCACATTGTAGAGAAATGAAAAACACTGTAGATGTAAGTCTGTTGCAAGCATGGTGACATAACCAATGCTAACCATGTTTAAAGTCATTGATTAAAATGGAGATGTAATATATGTCACTCAAAGAAGGCCATGGGCTCAAATACAAGGTATTCCACAAGATCCTATTCAAAGTTATCATAATCATAATCAATGGAAATATTTTCAAAATACTGGTTTAAGTGGAATAAATAGTTCACAGTAACCCTAAAAGGGTTAGCAGTAGCCTCAACAGGCTTGGAAACAACGTCAAAATTGGAGTCCCCAATCTAGTCAACCAACTATATTGCTACCAACTCAATAGCTTTAATGCCTCCTACTATAGCCACTGATACAACTCCTAAGTAGACCTACCTACCATTTCAACCTAACCCAAATCCAAATAGTGATAAACAACTGACTCAATAGCATAGGTATGCCATCTCATTGAATGATATTCACTTAAGATCAAACACCACTCTTCCTACACCCTAAGAACCTATAATAACTAAAGTTGGGGATCCTCCAATTAAGGAGATAGATGGATCAAATCAGCATACCTCTCTTGTAGCCAAAGAACCTCCATTTCCCCATAGGTTGATAGAACAAGGCTAGTCTAAAGAAAACCATGCAATCATTGATTTCCTTAATCAATTGAAATAGAAACTCCCATTGTTGGATGCTATTAAAGAAGTCCCTACCTATATACTAAAGTTATTAAAGAACCATACAGTAAGAAAATAGGAAGGAAGAGGAAAGATCCAAAAACCATTCATGTCCTAGGATATTTGTGTGACTTAATGTTGGAGAAATTAGTTGTAACCAAATATTCTAACCCTAGGAGTCATGTAGTTAAAGTTACTATTCATGGCATACAAGTTCAAAATCCTTTGTTTGACCTAGGAGCATCTATTAATATCATGAAAAAGGAGGTATTATCTCAATTTCATATTATTAGCTTCAGAGAGACACCCACCATCCTTCAATTTGTTGATATCTCTACTATTAAACAAGATAAGATTATAGAAGATGTTGCAATCACCCTAAATTCCTAGGAATATCTAGTTGATTTTTTTATTCTCTCCCCAAAAGCAAATATAGGAGGATATCCTTTTATCTTAGGGAGGCCATGGTTAGCTAATGGAGATGCTTATATAGTTTTCTGATCTAGGAAGATGACAATATCCAATGGAGTTCATACCAAGAACCTGACTTTATACTCCCTTGCTCAACCATTGTTACGACATAACCAAGTAGTTTTGCTAGACTTGGGTGATGATGATCCAGAAGCCAATTGCATTCATCAATTAATGATGATCAGTATAGAATTATTCATAGCTGATCAAGAAGAAGATGAAATAATTTCATCAATTATTCTGAATGAATATGGAAGACTATCTCCAATGTATCCTCAAGTTGAGTGCATCTTTGAAACCATTGTGCCACCTTTGAATTCTCTTAATCATTCAGAAGATTCATAGTTTCCCCATTCATTATTACGTCATGAGATGGATTCTTCTCATTTTTCTCCATTATTCATGGTAGATAAAGTTATTAAGATGGAAATTGGTCTAGGTAAGGAACTAAATGTAAACAATTCCTTATCACACTCCCAGCAACAACTGATGTTGAAGTCACTGCAAAAAATTTAGAATGCATTTGTTTGGGATTACATGGACATGAAAGAAGATCCTATGCTTTGCACTCACAAGATCTATATCAGCCCTGATTTCAAACCTCCTAGATAGGCTTAGAGGAGAGTTAATCTTGTCTTAAAAGATATTGTTAAGAATGAATTACAAAGACTGTTAAGTGCAAGTTTTATATACCCCATCTCTAATAGTTAGTGGGTCTCACCCTTGGTCATAGTACCCAAGAAGGAATGAAAATGGTGAGTTTTTTTAGAATATAGGGAGCTTAATTTAGTCACTAAGAAGGACAATTTTCTATTACCATTTATAGACCAAGACCTTGACAACATAGCTGGTAAAAAGTACTTTTCTTTTCTTGATCATTTTAGTGGTTACAATCAAATTCAAATAGCCCTAAAAGATCAAGAAAAAGAAAATTTTACCTACCCTGGGGAATGTTTTCCTATTTAGTATTACATTTTGACTTGTGCAATACCCTAACTACATTTCAATGAGTTTTCTTGAGTGTTTATTCAGATATTTCTACTGATTGTATGGAGATCTATATGGATGATTTCACTATTTATGGTGTTACTTTTGAAGAAGCTAAAAACATTTAGAAACAATACTTAGAATATGTCAAGACTATAACCTATCTTTAAATAGTGAAAAATATTTTATGATGATGGAGAAAGGGGTAGTACTAGGCCACTTCATTTCATTAAAAGGCATCCAAGTAGATACAACAAAGATTGAAGTTATCAGTACCTTGCCAATAGTAGAAAAGCATAAGGATGTATGAAGTTTTTTGGGATATGCTAGATATTACAAAAGATTTATTAAAAAATTTAGTAAACATATAACACCTTTGTACAACCTAGTCAAAAAGGATTCTGACTTTGTTTAGAATTTTGACTATGTAGCATCCTTCTTGGAACTTAAGGAAGTTCTTACCACAACACCTATTTTGAGAGGACTCAATTGGGGCTTAGCTTTTCACATTCAAAGCGATGCCTCAAACTATGCTATTGGTATTGTGCTAGAACAAAAAATAGACTCTATTGAACATGCCATTTATTTCATCAGTAAGAATTTGCAAGGTTCAAAATTCAATTACACAATCATTGAAAAGGAAATACTAGTGGTCATTTATGCTCTCAACAATTTTAGGAATTACATCACTAGATATAAGATATTTGTTCACATTTAACATTTTTCTATAAAATATTTGGTGAACATACCTATAGTTTCAAGAAGATTGGGTCAATGGTTATTAGTCATGCAAGAATTTGACATCACCATAGTTGATAAACCTAGTAAGGCCAATGTGGTAGCTGACTTTCTCTCTCTGTTCCATGTCCCTGATGATCCTACTACCATTGATGATAGTTTTCTAGATGAGCACATATTTTTATTGGCCACACAAAACTCTTGGTATGAGGATATAGCTAACTATGTCACCACAGGAAAAATGCTAGTATACTTCTCTGCTCAAGCTAGAAAACTACTAATAGAGAAGAGCTTTAATTATTCATGGATTGTTGAATTTATATTTTATACTAGTCCTAATCAAGTCATGCATAGGTTTCTAAGAGAAGATGAAACATTTGATATCTTGAAATCCTATCATGATGAACCCTGTGGAGGTCACTTTATAGCCAAAAGGACAACTTTCAAAATCATCACAACTAGGTATTATTGGCCAAGCTAGCATAATGATGCAGCCAGATATACAAAGAAATGTGACAAGTGTCAAGGAATGAGAAGAACCACTAAGTCAAATGAAATGCCCCTATAGCCTCAAGTAGTGGTCAAACCCTTTGACAAATGGGGGATTAATTTTGTATGCCCCATTGAGCCTTCTTCACAAGGAAAATCCTACATTCTGGTGTGCACTAACTATGTCACCAAATGTGTAGAAGCTAAACTCATGAAACACCCAAGGGATATCAACGTGGAATTTTTTTTATATGAATCCATTTTTACATGGTTTGGTGTTCCTAGGAAATTGACATCTAATCAAGGGACTCAATTTACATCAAATTTGATAACTACTCTTATGAAGGAGTATACCATTAGGCATGGTAATTCATCACCTTACCATCCTCAAGCTAATGACCAAGTTAAAATTACTAATAGGGAGTTCAAATCTATTCTAACCGATATTGCAGCCCTTCATAAGAAGGATTAGGCAACAAGCCTTCCTAAAGCTCTTTGGGCATACAGAACAACCTAGAAGTCCACAACTAGTTTTACTCCATTCGAACTTGTTTATGATAAGTTAGTCATCATGCATATTGAATTTGAATACAAAAAATTGAAGACTACCTTGGATCTTGGGATAGAACTCAATATTGTGCAACATGATAGAATCATGAGTTTAAACAATCTCAATGAATGGAGGAAATCTGCATTAAACAATATTGAGCTCATTCAATATCAAAGGAAACAATGGCATGATAAGTTTATCAAATAGAAAATGTTTTTTGTAGGAAATTGGGCACTCCTTTATGACTCAAGATACTAGCACAATCTAGGAAAGTTCCAAACATGTTGGATAGGACCATCTGAGATTGTTGCCATATTTCCAAACATTGCAGTTCAATTATCTACCATTGATCCCGTTTGCTTCAAGATAATTGGTCAATGGGTATTGCCTCAAGCTTTACCATAAACCAGCAGCTATGAAGAGTTCCTACAAAAATTCCAACACAATGAGGATATCATCATTCCTGTAGCCACTAAGTCCGGGTATTCTACCCTAACTCCTACTAGTTCTTGACTCTAATCAAGACAGTCATAATAAACACTTCTTTTTGAATTACTTTGTTTGCATCCATTCCACTTCCACATTCCTCTCTTCCATCTTACTTTTCCATTCCATCACTCTTGTCAATTTCAATTATCACTTTAGAGCATCTTTCTTGCAACAGTTGCTAGGTACCTTCTGCATAACTTTGTATGCATTTTATTTTATTCATGTTTTGTTATGATTTGGTATTGTTTATATTTGTTCACTCTTTCTTCTCTTGGCCTCATGGGACCCATGCCTTCATTTAGTTGGGGACAGGGAAATATTTGAATGGATGATTGATTGTCTTTTTAAAAGAATTTTTTAAATCACATGTTTCAAATTACATATACCTTTAAAGTGCATTGAGATGACTAAAAATAAGTACATAATTAATATCACATGCTAGTGACTTGTCCTTCTATGATTGATTCATTATGAAATTAAGGACATTAAAAGAGGTTATTTAACTTTTAATTATGATTCACAACATGTTTAGGGGATGGGCCTAGATACACATAAAAATAATTAAATTTGATGCAAAAGATATATTGTGAGATATGGTGCATTTAACTTCAAATTGTACATGTCATTTTTCTAAAGAACTAGAGCTAGCATTGTAAGCCTTGAACATCAGTTTTTTTTTTCAATTCAGCTATAATTGACCATGGGTGGAGGTATATAGAGAAATGAGGCTATTGATCATTGAGTTTTGTTGGGAAATGCAACCACCTATGAAATTTTTAAAAGAATGAGATGACTAAATTATTGCCTCAGTTTGAATGAATTTAATGAAGAAGTAGTTCTCCAATTTATGACCACCTTAAAAGATGGAGTTGTAGTGGTTAAAGGTCTAAGAATTGCGTTCTTAGAGGAGGTGATAACTGAATTCATTGGGTTGCTACATGAGGGCAAAAACTGGGAGAAAGAGATTGACTTGAAGATGGCTAGGGCACAATTCAGCATACACTAGGACCCACCATTAGACATTGATAAGAAATAAGGAAATTTGAGGCTATCCTTGCTAATGGATTTTATTCAACCTACTAAATTTATGATTTGATATTTCATGTGTGAGGGACATTACAAATATCTGCATGCCCTGCATTTCAAGCTGTTGGCTCATTGATGATATGATTACAGATAGGTAAACCTCCCCAACTTCCTATTTGATATTATTAAGAAGAAAGCTTCTCTAGTTTATTCAAGAAGTGATTAGTCAATCTCTCACCATGGTTTGATAAAGTTAATTGTAGAAAAATAATTAAATAAGCAAGAAATTGGGTCAAGGGAGGAATTCCTCCAGTTAAATGAGGTAGAACCTAGGTTGATCGGCCCTAGAGGCCAGGGTGTAGGATGAAGAGAAAGAACGTCCATAGGAGTTTGTAAAGTTGTCCTTAGAACTAAAAATACTTCTCAAGCCTCTCCCTCTAGTCTTAAGCCAACTAAGAAATGGATTTACAAGGCTGAACCCTTCATTTCTAGCAAGAAGAAAAGAAAAGAGGTATAAATTGGTAGTGCTCCTAAAGCTCCATCACTTGTTAAAAATAGGTCCTCTATTGAGAAGGAGAAGGGTAAAATTTTGGAACATGAAGTAGAAAGCCTAGGATAATCAAATGAGGAGAGTGATCCTAATGAACCCTTGCACTCTCAAGAGGAGAAAGACCTACACAAACCTCCTGAAGCACCCATGGTAGAAACACCTATAAGAAGGAGGAAACAAAAGAGTTCCCCATGTTTGTCAACACCACCCATGAAGAAAAGTTCAAGAATCTCTGAGAGTAAGGTTCTAGAGGCCTTTGTTCCTATAATTACCCCTGAAGTGTCTGCAAGTGAAAAGGAGTCCTCTTCAGAGGAAAAAATGCCACAAACCAAAGTCAGTGAAACTAAGAGTAAAACTCAAAATTTTCCACCTAAAGCTGAGTGTAGTATCAATTATGTGCTTATTGATAGCGACACGGAATTTGATGAGATAGAAATGTTTGAGGAATAGGAAGAAGACTAATATACATGACATTACTGAAAATTCTATAGAACTCCCTTTTGAGAATTATCCAAAATTTAGACCTAAGATTGGTAAAGTATGGAAAAAACTGGACTAGAGTTGGACACATTAGCTACAGCAGCCACATAATTTAGCAAGAAGGAAAAAGAGGAAATAGTTTTTGTGACAAGAAAAAGTGGGTGTCTCACACTACAAAGTGTTGACAAAACCATCAATTCCTAAGCTAATAGAATGTAGGTTGCCATCACCAGTGTATGCTCTATTTATTATAGAACAATTTACCAATTATAAATTAACTAGAATTATGGAAGGACTTAACCCTTCTATCTCTACTCCACATGAATTTTATGATGCATTTCAATCTCTTCCTATGGCCTTGAAAAAGTTACTATATGAATTGTATCTCCATAATCTGGTAGTGTCTAATGACACAAAATGGAACATAGTCATGTATGTGGGGGATGCGTAGTTAAGGGTAGCAATGTCATGGATGCAAAATGAAATAAGTAGAGAACATCAAGATACACCCTACTGTGAAAATGAGATGACAACACCTTTGTTCATGAGGCCAAAGTCTAATATTCTAGACAAACATATTTTGATTGGATTTCTATTTTGGGAAATCCTACAAAACTTGGTAAGGAATGTGTAGTCAAAGAGTGGGTTATTATAGATTGGGAAAACCATTTATCTCAGAATGTTGAAATAACAATCATTGCCTCAAGGCAGTGATAGGTTAGAATGCCACATCATTTGAAAATAAGAGAACCCCATTCTCCACAAAATCTAACTCTTGCTACAGTAAGGATTCCTTGGTACATTGAATTGGGGAGGAATCAATGTAAACATTGGTTACCATTAAGGTATCAACTCCCAATTCTCCTATAGCCACTACTAGTAGTAAATAAAAATGTAGAAGATCATGACATGACTACTGAACTTCAACACTGGAAGAGGTTCAAGAAAAATTATGGTTACTTCAACAATGTGAAGAATGAGCCAGGTGAAAGTACACCTAGTGATTGGAGAGTGCAGGCTAGGATCTTGAACTTCATGATTCTTGGAGACCAAAAATACTGCAGTTGGGGGGAATGATGAGCCTCTAAAAGACCATTATTTTGAGAACTTTTTATCTTTCTTTTAGCAGTTATGTTGCAAGAAATGGTTTAAGACTCTATGGTTTAAGCAAAAGAACTTATGATTTATGAATATACTATCTATATGTTAAGACATGAAGATTGAAGTATAGATTGATCAGTTATGATGTGTTTTCTCGAATCTATGTTTTTTATGGTTTAATGGAGCATATTACATGTTGATAAATGTTTCCTCATCCATGCTATATTTGGGTAGGTTCCTTCTTGCAGCCTAGGATTTGCAAGAGTGATCATCTAAACATTACCTTTTCTAAACTTGATAATGAAATAAATGCATGTAGGAGTTGTTGTGTTTAATGCTTAGTAGGTGTTTTCCCCACATTGAAGACAACATTTCAACATTGAATTCAAAGCTAACCAAATGATTGATGGATCACTACAAAAGTTGATCATGGTGTGAATTCTATTATAGTGGCACACAAAAACAACTTCCTCAACCTACTATATTCTTGGGGAAGTTGAAACACAGATAATGGCATTTCTAATGTAAACTTTATGATTTTTAATTGATCCTCATTGATGAAGTGATCATAGGAGTAGGAAGTTGTTAAAAGATTTCCTTTATATAATTTTTGCCATAACTTTGAAAGGGGATTTTTGGCTTTGATCTTTTCTTGGTTTTGACCAAAGGGAAATAAAGTACATTGTTCTATTTAGTAGAGTAGAATATTTTTTGTAAAATGTAATTGCTTATTATGAATGAATAGAATTCAAAGTTTTAGTTTCCACCTCTAGACTTGATTTTTTTCTATTCACTCATTCAAGGGGGGCCACTTGGTGAGTGAACTACATTGTTAGAATATATTTCCTTTCTTAGTTTGTTTCCTTGAAACATAGAATTATCTTCTTCCTGTAACCAATTATTGAATTGTTCCTATATCATAGGTGGTTAAATATATTTACTATTGTAGTTGTAATGACTTAAAGAGGAATTAGAGCATATACTTTGCAACCACCCTCTCAAGATTATGCTCCCGAGTTGACAAATAGAATGAAGTTAGTATGTTATACTTAGGAAAATACATGATTCTATTTAGTCATGGAGTCAATGTAGAAGGATGTCTAATCTATTATTACTAACGCATTTAGCTAACCAGACACATGTGATCAATATAAACAATAACCATAAGAAGATGCACATAGACAATAACACCAAATATATTAACAAGGGAAAAAAAATTAATCAAAGGGAAAACCTTAATTAGGATGGTAGATACAAAATGATGTCCTCATATAAATGTTCCTTGTAAGAGGATGGACTCTTTTAGGAGCCAATAAAATGCATTTAGTACATATCATTCCATGTTAGGAGGCTTTCAATCCCTATGACAAGATTTCAGCCCTATTAAGAGTTGTGTCAAACTTCTTAAGAGTTGTAGAAGGTAGATGGGCCCATTGTTGAAATAGTTACAGTGGGAAGACAACTAAAGTCACTATCCAACTGGCCTCTATATTATTTATTTTAGAATAATAGAAATGCATCTAATCTTAGAAACTCAAACTCTTTCTTGGTCCTCCTACTATGCCACTAGTGCACCAAAACACTTCTTAGATCTCAATACCAGATCTTCAACTTTGCATCAAAATGATCACTTAGATCTCTTGCTCTCATTTACCAATCTTCACAAATCAAATACAATTTTCTTACGTGCATATTAGAACAAAGGGAATAATCCTTCATTCATGCCAAGTCCTCAAAAAAATTCATTGAGTTGGTTTTGAGGCTTTTCCAATTATAATTATAATAGGACCTCATTAATATAATAAATTACATTACAACTTTTAATAATTACAAAATATTGTCAACTCATAGTCTTCACAATTTTTCACATGTACTACCGTAGACTTCATGCACTCATAGATATCATCACCAAGCTATCTTTTGTCATTTTCTAACTTCTCTCATCTAGATTCTATTCTTGTTAAGACATATAGTCTAATTACCAGAAACCACTTCTGAGGTACTCTTTCTACAAACTATCTTCTATAAATATAAAATGACTCTCACTAATATTTGACTTTTTGCATGTGTACTTAAGCACTAGATCAGGACACACTTTAGAAAACATCATCAACTTTGCCTAACCTTATCTTTAATACTAGATCCATATGACCTTAATCAATGTCTGCTACTATGCCAATCTTCTCACTATTTTTACATTAATCACAAACATAGTCATGAATACAACACACAATCAAGTTAATTATCTCTCTAATTATCTAGCAATAGTAGAATACTCCCCCATATGAAGATAATCAAAATTCATGCTTATAATATCAGCCTTTGGCATTGTTGGAAACATAGATTAAAAAAAACATCTAATTTCCACGAATACCGAATACACTGCTTTGTTGTTACTTCTCTTATCTTTTCAAATGTGAAACTCTCAGGCACAACTTCTAATCTCTTATTGATAAGCTTCTCCCTCATCCAATATACTTGTATTTCTCTCCTATTAACATCAATATTTTCTTTAAAACTCTTCACCATTTACATAAGATTCTCTTATATGCACACACTTCTCCCCCAACTCATGGGACTCACTTCCCCCCATTCATAAGAGATTTTTCCATCTGCTCATTCTCCCCCATTGAGATCAATAATAAATACATCATTATGTTATTCAGCTACTCAATTTCTTCAACCACCTCAAGCATCCAAAGAAACTATTCAATACTAGTAACTAAGAGTCCTTCATGACTCTAATAAATCAAAGATACTCCTCCACAGAGAAAGTATCAACATTTTCTCCAAATAAAAAATAGTGATCTATACCATTGGACTAATGCAATCACTGCATCATTTACACTGATGTAGGCAGGGGTATAACCCTAAGCATACCTTGCAAATACTCAAATGCATCCTTAGGAAAAAGCTTTGTAAATATATCTGCTATCTTCTCCTTTGTATTAACATACTCCAATATGATTTCTTTCTCTATAATTTTCTCTTGCAAGACATGATACTTGATCAATATGTGCCTTTTCTTAGAATTCAACACTAGACTCTAAGACATACTTATTATACTTGTGTTATCATAATATTTGATAATAGGTTTTTAAAAATCTATCTCACTATGCTTCAACATCTATTTCATCTATATGATCTGATTGTAATTATTTTTTCTACTACATACTCTACTTCTACTATACTCTATAAAATATAGTATTTCTTCTTACTTAGACAAGAAACTAATCTTCCTCCTAGGAAAAATGCTTCACCTCTTATACTCTTTTTTGTCATCCATACTACTCACCCAATTCACATCAATCTATGTACATAGAATAGAGTCATTTGATATATCATACCACAACCCAAAATTAGCTGTACCCTTAAAATATCTTAATATTCTTTTTATTGTTGCATAGTATGATTCCTTAGGATCAGATTGAAATCTTTCTAATGTATCAATTTCATTTTCTATATCTAGTCTTGTGTGAGTCAAATATTGCAAACCTCAAATCATGGATCTATACTTCTCTTACTGAGTTATAGATATCTCATCTTTGCTACATAAATTGTGACCAATTATCATGGGTATACCAGTAGGCTTACAAATTTCCAAGCCAAATCTCTTCAACAACTCTTTCAATTACTTAGTTTGAGAAATGACTACCTTCACTATCTATACAATCTACAAACCCAATAAATATTTTATCTCACCAATCATGCTCATCTAAAATTCCTTCTTTCTTTCTTTAAAAATTTGTTAATTTCTTCATCATCACCTCCCAAGATTATGTCATCCACAAATATCACAATAATCAATGGACCATTCTCAATTTATTTCAAATATAAGATACTATATGTAGCACCTTTAGCAAATCATAATTTCACCAAATACTTGTCCAACCTTGCATACCATGTTCTAGGTGCTTGCTTTAGTCCATACAATGATTTCTTCCATAACATATCTCCTTCTTATGTCAAATGAAATCATTTAGGCTACTCAATGTAGACTTCTTCTTCAAGTTCTCCATTTAGATATGTCAACTTCACATGCATCTGATACACTATGATATTCTAACTAACTCAATTCAAGAAATAGGTTCAAATGTCTCTTCATAGTCTACAAATCCTTCCATTGCATTCTAGTCTAGGTTTTTTTCTCACAACTTCAAGTAGTTCATTCATTTTATTCCTAAAAACCCACTTAGTTCCTATAATATTTTTTTTCCTTAGGTCTAGGGACCAAGTCCCATGTCTTATTCTTCACAATTTAATCTAGTTCTTCCTTCATTCCTTGAATTCAATTATCATCCTCACATGCTTCATATGTGCTCTTTGGTTCAACTTGGGAAATAAAACATAATTCTTCATGTACTCTATTTATTGTCATAACTACTTTATCTTTTCTTCTAATAAACTAATTAGTAGGGAGATTCTTTGTCAAATTCTTCTTTTGTGTTTATCTCACTATCTCAACTCTCACTTCTTGTCTAGGTTCACATCTTGGTTCATTTCTCCATTACAAAACTTGAATTTTATTCTGCAAATCATTGCTAATCTTATAAAAGGTCTCAACATTTTCTTGGATAGACTTAGGATTAGCTTCTTCTTCATCATAATTATAATAAATCATTATATCTTGAAGTCCCAACTTCTCATTTACTTTTACATTTGTCATCTCAAAAATAGTCTTAGTCTTCTCATTGAAACATCTATAAGATTTTATTTTCAATGAATAACCAAGAAACATACAGGTCCATCACTTATTGTATGAAACTTACCAATATCACCACATTTCTTGATATAACAGTTGCTTCCAAAAATTATTTTTACTGATGGTCCCTATCCAAACCATTATTCATGAGGTGTTTTATTTGTCCCTTTTCTAATCTATAATTTGTAAATTGTATACACTTCTTGATTGCTTATCTCAAAAATGTGTTTGATACATTATTCTCAAACATCATAGCTCTTGTTGATTTTGTTATAGACTTGTTTCTTCTCTCAACAATACCATTCTATGTAGGAGTCTTAGGAGCTAATAGTTGTCTTTTAATTCCATTCACTTCACAAAAGGTGTTAAACTCATTTGAACCAAATAAGATTTAAAACATTTAGTCTTCAATCTAGACTCATTCTCAACTCTATTCTTAAACAACTTAAACCTCTCCAATTCTTTAGGCTTTTCTCTAAGGAACACTACCCACATCATCCTACTAAAGTCATCAACAATAATCATGAAGTATATTTCACCATAGAGTCCTCTTTTCTTGTTGGGACTGCTAAGATCTCTGTGAACAACCTCCAATTTTTCTATAGTAGAAAAATTCTTGCTAGAAAAATAATTTTTCTTCTACTTATCCATAACTCATTCCATTCACACAACATTAGTAGGCATCACAATTTTTGGTAAATCACTTACAACATATGAACTCCTTGCCTTCACAATATTATCAAAATTTACATGACAGAACCTTCTATTCCACAACTAACTATTGTCAACTTTAGCAACCTAATATGTCACATCTATAGGATTTTGCTAAAATATATTAACTCTCGATCTTCTGCCAGTGCCAATCATCTTACCATTCTTATCCTTGATAATCTATGTATTCTCAGTGAAAGGAAATTCCTTCTTAAATCTTTTTGTTTTCCACCAATCTTGATCTATTGTTGCTAGCATAATCTCCACTTATTCTTCCACTTTTGTATAAGGAAGGGAGAACACTCAATATAGTAAAGGAAGTCTCCACTCTAGGAAAATCTTTACACTATTTGAAATCCACTTCAATTTATTTCAGTCTTTGAAGAAGAGTCTCTTTGGAAAATTTCTCAATACAAGGTATCACTTTCTCAATAATCTACATGTACTACTTGAATGGTGGTGTTAAAGCCCTAAAGATCTCCATATGATTCCCCTAATGATTTATTATATTATGCAAGTATAAATTCTCACATATTCATCTTCCATCATTTTAGCCTCTTGAAATAAGCATATCTAGTGTTGCAATATGATTCTCTTTGCATGATTATCACCTTCAAAAGTAGATTCAAAATCTTTCCAAATTTCATGAGATGATACTTTACTTGACTATACTGAAGAGGTGAAAATGTACTTCTCTGTCAAGCATGTTACATGTGAACAAATCTCTTTCAACTTCTATAAATTCTTCAAGTTTTCTTTCTTCCACAATGGTCTTCCCATTCTTTGTAATCAAATAATATCGTAGAACCATGAGTAGAAGATGTGTCTTCATCTTATCTTTCCATCTGCCATAGTTAACTCTAGAAAACATAGGACTTTCTTTTTTGAATTGACCTATAATTGATCTCCTTAAGTTGTTAATTTTTTCCTTTAAGGACCTGATGATCTGATACCAATTGTTAGAAAGAAATGTCCACCAAAACTACTATGAGGCAGGGAGCATGAATTAATTGTCATATCAATATAAATTTTTTCAATCTTATTTAACTTCAAACATGTGATCAATATAAATATCAACCATGAGAAGATACACATAAATAATAAGATCAGATATTTTAACTAGGGAAACCCTAGATTAGTAGTAAATCCCTAGAGGGGATGGTACCCAAAAAATATGTACTAATATGAATATTTCTTGAAAGAGCATGGACTTTATTTGGAGCCAATATAGTACTTTCAGGACATATTAGTCCCTATTAGGAGACTTTGAATCCCTATGAGAAGATTCCAACCCTATTAGGAGTTGTAGAGAGCAGATGGACCCACTATCTAAATAGCTTTAAGGGAAAGACAACAAAACTCACTGTCCAATTGGCATCTATATTATTCCTTTTAGAATAATATAAATGTAAGTGATCTTTATTGTGCCACTACCACACCAAAATACTTCTCAAAGATCAATACCACATCTCCAACTTTGTATCATAGTGATCCCTTTGATCTTTTACTTGCATTTACCAATCTTCATAAATTTAATACAATTCTCCCACATGAATATTACAACCAAGGAAAAAATGCTTCATTTATACCAAGACCTCAAAAAAATTCATTGAGTCAGCCTTAAGGCTTTCCCAATTACAACTATAAGAGGATCTTATTAAGATAATACATTACATTGCACCTTTTTATGATTACATAATACAATTGGATCATAGTCTTCATTATATTTCATAGGTGCAGGCTTGGACTTCATGCAATTGTTGATGTCATCATCGGGCTATCTTCTATCTCTATCTAACTTCACCCATCTAGATTCTATCCCTATTACAAGATATAATCACATTACCAGAAACCACTTCTAAAGTACTCTATCTGCAAACTATCTTCTGTAAATCACAAATAACTCTCAGCAATGTTCAACTTTCTGCATCTACACTTAAACACTAGAGTAGAGAATAGTATAGAACACATCCTCAACTTTGCATAACCTTATCTTTAATACTTGATCCAAACAACCTCAATCTATGTCTGCTACTCTACCAATCTTTTCAATATGTTGACATCAATGACAAACACAATCATAAATTCAACACACACACATGTTAACTATCTCTCCATTGCTCTAGTATGGCTAGAATACTCCCCCATAGGAATATCTAGGAAAAATTTGGGTGATAGTTCACAACTTTGTCTTATAAATTATTACAAGAAACATGCCCATGTGAATTTGCATAATTTTTATTTCAAAATTTTGTAGTTCCACATTTTTGAGTTAATAAATAGCTCATATTTTGTTCTAGCAATATTTTCTTTCTCTATTTTTGTAATATGTTTGTGGTATTAAGTGGAGCACTCTTCATCAACTTCAGTGCATAAAGAGATTTTCTCAGTCTATACACCTTATATTTTTCTCCTAAAGCTTTATAACTAGGTGTTTATTTAACAAACACTAATTTTCAATAGACTTTTAAGATAGACATCACATCCATTTGAAATACGTTCATCTTGCACTAGGAAAAGATTGCTATGATCGCACACAATATTTCCATCCTTACAATAGGTGCATACATCTCATCATAATCTCCACCAAATGTCTCTTTGTTCCCCTTGAACACCAAATGTGCTTTATGCCTATCTATTTTTCCTTTAGCATTGCACTTGGTTTTATAAACCCATTTCTTACAGATATGCTTCTATTGGGAGGCAAGTTACTTAACACCTACCTTTCATTCCTTTGTATAGAACTTATTTCCACATCCATGGCTTCACAACATTTCTTGACTTTTACAACTTATTTTGAGTAAATTGGATTACTATGATAAAATATTGCAAATTTAATTTTCTCATCAATATCTTTATACCTTTCTTCTTGATATAATAACCAATGAGTTTTAGTTTTTTTCGATAATAGGGAGGCAAGAGTAGGATCATAACTCCCACTACTACTACTATTATGATATGTAGGCTACGACAAGATCATTTGCAGCTATTTATAGCTCTCTTTGTATCGACTTGGAGATATCAAGAGATGTCAAGAGATGACTAACTTTCTACATCAAGTTTCTTCCCTTTTTGCCTATTTCTATATAGAGCTATGTGATAGGTTCTTGCTCCCTCCTAGCTAACTTATTGTGTTGATCTTTCTCCTTTGGTATGTCTTTTTTCTGGCAGCTACAAAAACCTCTTCCTCTAGAACCAGGTATAAGTTATTTTATCCTCCCCTTGCCTTGTGCATTGGCTTGAGCTTTTAAAGCTTTCTCTTAGAAAGAAGTTGCAAAACTATTAAGCCACTACTCATGGGTATTGAAAGATTCTATTAAATTATCTACTATCAACATCAATAGATCTTTTTCCTCTTCAATGGAAATCAAAAGAATATCAAATCTTTGATGTAGACACCTTAAGATTTTCTCCATTATTCTTTTCTCTTCTATTTTATCCACTGATTCTCGATGATTTATCAAAACTAGAAGCTCTAGAGATAAATTTAGAGGTGGACTCATTTCCGTTCATGAGAAGAGACTCAAGTTGTCTTCAAATTATTTGCAACTTTACAGTGCCTTTGAAATTAGTTTCAAGAATATTTAAAGATTCTTTGAAATAGTTGGCTAATGATTGGCTATTGTTATTCTTGTAATAATTGGCAACTTCAATCAGATTTAATACCTTTGCATCGATCCTTCTTGATACTCTCAATTGAATCTTATGATTATTTTTTTGAGAAACAAATAGAACTAGGAAACTGGTATTATTAAACCATTTATCACAAGATCCTAGAAATCATTTTCTGTCATAATAGTCTTCATTTTTGTTTTCCCAAATATCATAATTTTGTTCATTCATGGAAAGCAGTTTCTGCCAAATTGGTTTTCTTCATCTCCAATCATGTATTCTACACAAAAACTTCAGTACCCAACAAAAAAAAAAATGCCCAAACTCACTAGTATTGACCGCCAATCAGCTCTAATACTATGTGGATATTTTAGAAGTACAAGTATAATCTGAAAACTTAAAGTTGTGTTCCTCAAATAAGAAATATATAAACCTCAATAACATGAGTGAATGTGAACTGAGATTGCAAACACTATTGTTCAACCATACAGCAGAAACAAACTTTATTGAAGACATCAAAATAATACAGCTGAAGATATGTGCTTTATACTCAAATCTGAAATAAACTAGTGTCAAAAGAAATTTAATGTGAACTTTCAACTAATAAATTACCACTACTATGAATAAACAAAACTAATAGTAATATGTGAATTGGCATAATCTATATTTTTTTAGAGCAATCACTTCGATGTAGTGCAATACAATTTAGAACAAACTATTATTGTAAATTCTCTACCAAAATAGATTTCAACACTATGCTTTTTGATGCTAAAAAAAAGCAATTCAATTGTTTGTATCTTCTCATTCACCATTCATAAAAATATATAACTATTCCTCTCTTATTTATAACTATTTGTTGGTGCTTGAAAAAGGAAATGAAGTGGATTTGAAGCTTACTGCCTAAGAAAAGATCAGATAAGAAATTTGTGTAGCTAGTAAGGTTGAACTATTACAGCTATGGAAGGTCATGGAGAGCTGCTGTTTCTATCTTCTTATTCATCATTCATAACAAACTGTCACTATTTCTCTGTTATCTATAATTATTTTCTGGTGCTTTGGGAAAAAAGAAAATGAAGTGGATTTGAAGCTTACTGGCTAAGAAAAGATCCGATAAGAAATTTGTCTAGGTGTTAAGGTTGAACTACTGACAGCTATGGAAGGTCATGGAGAGCTGCTAACTGCTACCAGCAAATAAGACGAAGAAAAAAAAAAAGATTTTGAAAGCTCCTGAAAACTAATGACCATCTCTATAGTGTCACTAAATTCTAAGACAATTTGATTTCATTCTGAAATTCCAACTACAGTATAAAAATCTATACAAAATATTATCTTATCTAACAAACCAATTGCAATAATATTGTGCACACAATCTCGAAACAAACGTCTGGCCAAATTGCCAGCTTGAAGAAACCACATTATACAATGAAACATTTTTTTTTCAATTGTTGCTCATAAGTAAAATGACAGGGTTTGTCCACTAGAAAAAGAATTGCTAATCGAATTAGCTCCCCATTTTCTAGTTACTTTTAACTAGGGAGTCCCCGAGCCCTAACTATATTTGCTACTAGCCCTAATCTCAAAGAGATATAGGAATTGGTGAATGTGAAAAATAAATCACAATTCAAAAATTTTGCTCAGCACTAACTATTGCCGAGTGCCAGTTTTGCTCGGTACCAATAGATGCCAAGTGATAGGAGAAGGTGCCGATCTAGCTCAACACAAGAAGATCCTGAGTGAACTCGGGACACAAAACAACTCGGCAAGTATATCTTAAGTGAGCTCGGCAGTGTGGATGCCAAGTGAGCTTGGCCACCATTGCAAGGTGGAGCTCGATCAAGGTGGATGTTGAGCGAGCTCGGCTCAAACTGATTTTTTTTTAACTTAGACAAATACCAAACTAAGTGATAGACTTATAATGTGAACTTTTCTAACATTATAAACCAGAGAGCCAAAGCTTGAAGCATACAACAAAAAATTCTCAAATGCAATGAATAAACAAGAGCAATGGATTTAAGTATGCCTACTTGCTTGCTATTCAACTTTGATTCAAACTATTACAAAATCTGGAAGCATTCGACTGCAACTAGAAAATCTTAAAATAATCCTAAAACTTCAAACTAGTGAAACTTCAAACTTCAAACTTCAAACTTGTAGCTCTAATGGCTACATACAACAATGCCTGGAGCAATCACTGCTTCACAAGACAAATCCAATAAACTACAAACTTACAGAATGACAAGAAACATGTGCTACTATAGCTATGAAACACTTTCTTCTGTCTCTGCAACTTGATCTGCTAATCACTTCCTTTTCTTCTTCCTTCTCTACCCTGCTCTTGAACTTCTGATCTTCTTCAACTAGTCAAATGAATGTGAGACATTCCTTCTATCTTCTACCAAAAATATTTTCCCCCTCATTTTCTAAATTTGAAAACTCACCTACCCATTAAATTTTATAATTGTTATGCATGTCTTTAGGGGTGGTAGGTGGGCGTTTGGCTCTAGGGACAAATATCAACTGCAATAAATATTATAATACTCCCCTATTGTCCTGAGCCAAACAAACAAGGATCGTTGCTAATCTAAATCAACTACACCAAGAAACTCTCTTAGGTGTACAAAACTTCCAATGCCTAATGGCTTGGTAAAAATGTCTGCTAGTTGCTGCTCAGACTTGCAAAATTTCATCTTGATATCCCCATTCTCCACCAACTCTCTGTTGAAGTGATATCTGAACTCTATATGTTTGCGTCTCACATGGAAGACTAGATTCTTGGATAATGCAATTAATGAGATGTTGTCACAATAAATTATGGTTCCATCATCTTGCCTTTCATTTGAATATGTCAAGATCCTTCTTAACCAAATATCCTAACATACTATTGCATTTTTTGCTATGTATTCAGCCTCTGCTATAGATTGAGCAACAATAGGTTGCTTCTTGGATGCCCATGAAATTGCACCCGATCTCGTATGAAACATGTATCCAAAAATACTTTTTCTATCATCTAGACTTCCAGCCCAATCACTATCTGTGTAACTAACCAACTTGAAATCACTATTTGTAGTATACAAAATTTTCAATCTCTTTGTTCCATTCACTTACCTTAGGATCCTCTTTCCTTCTTGCCAATGGGAATCCTTTGGTGTTTTCATAAATCCATAAATCAAACTTATTGCATGCATTATGTCTGGCCGAGTTGTAGTCAAATGCATCAAACTTCCAACCATACTCTTATATAGTGTTGGATTCACACTTTTCCTATGATCTTCCTTGCTCAGCTTCAGACCTATTGTTGTTGGTATTGGGGTTGCCTTACTGTTCTGCATTTTGAATCTCTCTAAGATTTGCCTTGCAATTTGTTTTTGAGAGATGAAGATGCCATCATGCATTTGTTTTACTTCAATGCCTAAAAAATCCTTCAAAAGACCTAGGTTTGTCATTTCAAATTCATTTTTCATAGCCTCCTTGAACTCACCAATTAAGAAATTATCATTTTTAGTAAAAATTAAATCATCTACATACAAAAAAAAATCAATACATTACCATTTGCTATCTTGATGTATAGTGTGGGCTCACCATAGCTTTTTCTAAAACCATTGCTCATCAAATATGAGTCGATCTTGTTGTATTATGCTTGTGGAGCTTGTTTGAGCCCATAAAGAGCTCTTTTCAATCTATATAGCTTGTGTTCTTCACCTGCAACTTCATAACTAGGTGGTTGCTCCACATACACTTCTTCCTTCAATACACCATTTAGGACGACGAACTTCACATCCACGTGATATACCTTCCATTTATGTTGGGCTACAATTGCTATGACAACACACATGATTTCTATTCTTGCAACTAGGGCATTTGCCTTATCATAATCTCTACCATACTATTTTTTGTACCCCTTGACCACTAAACGTGCCTTATGCCTATCTATTTTTCCTTCAGCATTACACTTGGTCTTGTATACCCATTTCACTTGAATTACTTGTTTCTTGGGAGGCAATGTAGTTAACTCCCATGTTTCATTTCTTTCAATAGCATCTATTTCCTCATCCATGGCATTACACCATTTCTCTTCTTTTACAACTTCCTCAAAATAAATTGGATCGCTATGAGAAAATAATCAAAATTTACACTCTCATCATAGTCTTCCTTATACCTTTCATCTTGGTATGTCTCCCTTAGACTCTTGGTCTTTCTTGGCAATAGGGAGGCTAGAGTGGAATCTAAATTTTTAGTATTGTTGCTACTATTGTTTTGCACATTAATTCGGGGCTATTTTGAAGTGCTTGGAGCTATTGCTCAACATGTTAAGAGTTGCTTCCCTTTTTGCCTTTGTCTGCAATTCATATTTGCTACTCCATCTTCTTATTAATCATCAATGTCATCATCTTCCTCTTCAATAGTAGGCACTTTACTTGAAGTGCCTGAGGATTCATCTACCAAGCCATCCCATGATTGATTTTCAAGAAACTCCACATCTCTAGTAATGATGATCTTTTTTTTAATTGGATCATACAATCTATAAGCTTTTGATTTTGAGCTATATCCTATGAAGATGCACTTCACACCTTTGTCATCCAACTTTTGCCTTTGTTCCTTAGCCACATGTCCATATGCTACACATCTGAACACTCTTAAGTGCTCAACTATCCATCTATTTCTTGACCAAACCTCAAGAGGAATCTTATCATGAACTAATTTTTTCGGACACTTGTTGATCAAATATATTGTTGTTGCTACAGCTTCTCCCAAATATTTAGTTGGGAGCACTTTTTCTTTCATCATGCTTCTTGCCAATTCAACAATGGTTCTATTTTTCCTCTTAGCCACTCCATTTTGTTGTGGAGTATAACTGGTTGTAAGCTCTTTCTTTATGCCATTTTTCTTGCAAAAAATATCAAACATATTGGAGGTATACTCCCCTCCTCTATCTGATCTAAGGACCTTAATATAGTGTCCACATTCCTTTTCAGCTAGGGCTTTAAATTCTACAAATTTATCAGATGCTTCAAATTTATTTTTAAAAAAAATACACTCATGTCCTATGACTGAAATCATCTATCAATGTCATAAAATAAGAACTCCCCCCAATAGCAGTAGTTTGCATAGGGCCTACCAAATAAGAATGCACCAACTCTAATGGTGCTCTAGCCCTTCTAAAATTTTTAGAATTAAAGGGAATCCTATGTTGCTTACCCAATATGCAAGCCTCACACTTGTCATACGAATTTGCAATGCTTGGCAAACCTTCTACCATTCTTTTCTTGGACAACAAATTTAAAGGTTAGCAAAACCAAGATGTCCATACTTGAGATGCCAAAGCTTGGAGGGGTCTTCAATCATGCTCCTAAGAGCTGATTACTGATGTACTATTGTACATGCATGCATGGAAGGTGCAACATTGACTTGAGAAGAGAAACATGTCTCTATTCTCAATGGGAACATCCAGTTCTTTGTCATTTAGACTGCTGCAAGTAATCTATTACTCCCATTCTTCTCATGAATGACACACTTGTCATTTTCCATCAGCACCTTGTATCCATTTTGAATGAGTTGTCCAACACTCATCAAGTTGTGCTTCATACCAAAGGAAAAATATATATTTTATATTTCCTTTTTCTCACCTTGCTTGACGCGGACCATAATAGGTCCTTTACCCACTATGGAAATAGTTCCATTATTTCCCATCTTAATTTTAGACTTAAATGTCTTATCAATGAAAGAGAATAGACTTTAATTACCACTCATGTGGTTACTACATCAGCTATCTAGGTACCATTCCTCAGGGCTTCATTTTTCACTAATGTTACACATGATGAAGTCTATGGGATTGATTGCATTTTCCATGTTCACATTAGTCACATTAGCATTTTGCTTCGACTGATCACCCTACTTCTTCTAGCATTCACTTTCATAATGCCCATACTTATGACATAGTAGCATTCAACATTACTCTTATTGGAGTTGTAATTCTTCTTACCTCCTCTAGAGTTGTTTTAAGAGGTGTTTTCTCCCTCTCGGTTGCTTGCTCTCCTAAGCTTTCTACACTAGCATTCCTTTGACCATTCCTTCCACGACCTCTAGTTCTTGAGCCTCTACCAGAGTCATTTTTACCTCTCCCCTTGCCTCTTGAATTCTTTAGAGCCTTGAAAGACTGCTCTTAGGAGGTAGTAGCTAACCTATTTATCCGGTGCTCATGGGTTTGAGGAGTTCTCATCAACTCATCCATGGTCAATGTGGTGAGGTCTTTAGCCTCCTCTATGGTCATGAAAAGATTGTCATATTTCTCAGGTAAACTCTTCAATATTTTCTCTACAATTCTCTACTCATCATAATCTTCTCCATTTGATTTGAGGTGGTTTATCAAAGTAGAGATTCATGAGCTAAACTCTGCAATAGGCTCATTGTCCCTCATCTGAAGGTTCTCAAACTCTCTTCTGATCATCTATAGCTTTATTACTCTGACTTTATCAGTTCCCTTGAAGTTAGTATCAAGGATATCATATGCTTCCTTTGCATAATTTGCTACTACAATTTTGGGAAAAACTATCTGTATCATTACTGCCTCAATTAGACTTAATGTCTTTGCATCCTTTCTTCTTGACTCTTTCAACTGAGTCTTTTGTGGATTTGTGAGAGTAGCATATTGAGTTGGGTTTGTCACATCATTGAACCCATTAATCACAAACTCTCATAAATCATTTGCAACCATTATAGTTTTCATCTTCTTTGTCCATGTATCATAATTTTGTCTATTAAAGGATGGTGATTGCTGCCATATCTTTCTTGTATCTCTTGCCATGTCAAATATCTTAGAGAAATAAATGCTCAAATTGAATTTTTTTAAACTTAGACAAAGACCAAACTGATTGACAGACTTATAATGTGAACGTTTCCACCATTAAAGCCAAAGCTTGAAGCATACAACAAAAACTTCTCAAATGTAATGAATAAAGAAGAGCAATGGATTTAAGTATGCCTGCTTGCTTGCTATTCAACTTTGATTAAACTATTAAAAAATCTGGGAGCATTCAACTACAACCAAAAAATCCTACAATAACCCTAAAACTTCAAACTGGTGAAAGTTCAAACTTTAAACTTGAAGCTCTAATGGCTGCATACAACAATGCCTGGAGCAATCACTGCTTCAGAAGACAAATCCAATAAACTACAAACTTACAGAATGACAAGAAGAAACACGTGCTACTGCAGGTACAAAACACTTTCTTCTATCTCCACAATTTGATTTGTTGATCACTTCCTTTTCTTTTTTCTTCTCTGCTCTGCTCTGCAACTTCTGATCTTTTTCAACTAGCTTCAACTGGTCGAATGAATGTGAGACATTGCTTTTGTTTTCTGTCAAAAATATTTTTCCCTTCATTTTCGAAATTTGAAAACTCACCTACACATATTAAATTTTTTAGCTCTTGTGCAGATAGGGGTGGCGGGTGGGCATTTGACTCCAGGAACAAACGTCAACTGCAATAAATATTCCAAGAGTGAAGACTAAAATATATAAGAAATTGATAAAATGAGAAAAACAATATCAGACTTTTGCATAAGTTCTCAAATCTGTGAGACGATGCTGTCTTCCTAAAATACTAGCACTACATCATCTTAACTGTTGTGTAACTACCTACCCATTTGCATTTGATTAGACCTTAATAAGGTACTTTATCTCGTCTAATGGAAAAGGAAATAGGAAACAAAATATGATATGGTGGAAATGGTGTACAATGAGCAAATCGTACGGCGTATGGTCTTGAGGATTTGAGAACCCAAGGAATTGGCATGGCTAAGGGTCTCAAAAATAAGGTTTTAGCTTATTTTGTTCTACGTTATCGTTTTAAATGCTTTGGACTACATGAAAATGTAGGAATGACAATGTGTTCATTAATATCCTCTTGGAAATTTGAGGACATACTCAATGATGGAATCGCAAAGTGCTCAAGTGGGAAATCTCCCATACTTTTAGGTGGGTCAAGCAAAATGGAGAGAAATACTTGTTTACGTGGGTCAAGCAAAATGAAGAGAAATATTTGTTTGAAGTTGCAATACAAAACTTCATTAGATGGATAGTGCAGGAAAACAACAGGAGTACAGGAAAGATATAACAGTTTGCGTAAGCAGGACGCAGGAAGAGAATCAGATAGTTAATTTGTATATTGCAACGAAACTTATATATGGTGTCAAGTGAACTCTAGACTTTCTTTTTTTGTTGGAGGGATAAGTCCCCAAATACATTCGATAGGAATTTAGCATTAACTGTTTCATATGATATGCATAAAATCAGAATGATATCAATCTTAGTATCAGAAATATTTTCCTCACTTGTTCAGATTTTCATCTCTTTTGCTAATTTGTTTAAGTCACAAACAAGCAATCTTCATAAATATTAATAACATTTTTGCTTTTGGCTCTCGTGGAGCCAAATTCAAGTACAGCATAGCAAATTATAAGGACGTTTATGTAATCAGACATTCTTTTTTAACAATAACAAAATTTAAAAAAAACCACATAGCAATCACTACAAAGCCCAGTCTATGACTATTCCTCTGAATTCTAGTCATTGACTACGAAACTGGAGATGAGAATCTTTGTAGTTTAGAAAAGTATCTGCTAGTTAAAAATAGGGAAATGTTAAAAAGCAAATCTACAACGTACCATTCTTTTGGCACTTGAATCATTTACTGCAGGCGAACACAGAATACACTAAGCCTTAAAGCATTAATAATGAAGTAGGCATAGTTAGAAATGATTGAAAACCTAGCACTTTACACACGCAAATAAAGCGTTGTATGAATTTGATTTAAAATGTTTTTAAATTTGATTGCATGAATGCTGTCATTGACGTTCTGGATCACAATATGAATCATCAAGATGATAAGAACTTACGATTTATTTCCATACACATTTTGCAATGATATAACTATCAAAATAAGATATAAGTATCTGAAAAAATAAATTCAGAAATGTGTCATGTGATTGTAATATCTCCTAATATTCATTTATGGTAAAATATTTTAATATATTTACATAAATTTATATAAAATCAGATATTGAAAATTGTTAGAATTAACTTCTAACTACTTCATTTCTTCCAGTCAATCACATTTTGTGCAAGACTTTTGCGTTAAAAATAAATATTAAATTATAAATTTTCGGAAATTTTCTAATATGGATTTGAAACTTGAATCAAATGTCCTTAATTTTTGCTCCCTCATTTTGTCTACAACATACGGTGAGAGGTTTTATTTTGTGTGTGAACTCAAAACAGGGTATGCAGCAACAGAGCAGAACAGTTTGAAAAATAAGTGAAAGAAAACTTTTGTAATTTTTTTGGAACAACAAAGATACTCTGAACTAATAGAATAAATATTGATAAACTGTTGTGGGTGTATAGTCTACGAATAACAGCTTTGAACTGGTATTTTTATTTTCTTATGTAATCAAAATATTGCATATGTTGTAATATATATATATATATATATACACACACACACACACACACATACACACACACACTTAACACACACGTGCTTTTTGTTTTGAATACAATCTGGTCTTATCTCTATTTTGATGTTTTTGTGAGTTTTATTTCATTTTCTACATCCCCTATGTCCCTTTCCATCAATGGTATCAAAGCTGAACGTTTAAGTTCTTGGGTGAAGATTTGCATTTGGAAAGCTCTCAAAATTAGAAATTTTTTACACAGACAACAATGGAAGCAAACACAAGCTTAAAAAAACCACAGATCCTACAATTCAATGGGAAAAATTATAAGTATTGGGCACTGACAATGAAAGCATCATTTTCTTGACAAGATTTATGGGATCTTGTTGAAAATGGATACCTAGAACTAGCACATGCAAGAGCGTACAATACACTTGCTTAGGCAGATAAGGATTTATTGAAGGATTATAGGAAGAATGATTCAAAAGCTTTGTTTTAAAACTTTCAAGGGATGTATAAAAGCATATTTCCAAGGATTTCAGCAGCAACAAAGTTCAAGCAAGCATGAGATATTTTTCAAAAAATCTACCGAGGAATGGCAAAAGTTAATACAACCAAACTACAAACACTAAGGAGGGATTTTGAGTCTATTGACATGAACATTAAAATACAATAGATTCATTCTTCACTCCGCTTTTTGTATTGGTAAACCAAATTAGATCTCATAGTGAGACACTTGAGGAGGAGAGAGTAGCATAAAAGAAATTAAGATGTTTGCCTCCAAGATTTGATAGTATTGTGGTAGTCATAGAAGAGTCAAAAGACCTATCACAAATAGAAGAACACACATAAGTTTGGAGCATGCCTTCAAGACACAAGTTCAGTGAGCCATAGTAGAGGAAGAGGAAGAACAAATTTCACATGTAGAGGAAAGAACTCGAAAAGAGATGGAAGAAGGAACCCATCAAGTTCAAGTGGAAGAGGTAGCAGCCATAACCTAACACAAAATAAAATTAAAAATAAGCCTCAAGGGAAAAGGTATGAAAAATCCTCAATCCAATGTCATTTTTGCAAGAAATTTGGACATTATCTTAATCAATGTAGAAAGAACCAATATGATTCTAAACAACAAAGTGCAAATTTTACCAAAGAAAACCAAATTTAGGTTACCATTTTGTTGGCTTGTAATATTACACAAGAAAGGCAAATCGATGTATAGTTTTTAAATTTCGGGTAAAGAAATGTTACATGTGATAGGAAATTGAGAAATATTTTCTAGTATGGATGAAAGTGTAAAACTTGATGCAACTTTGGGCAATGACAACAAAGTAGAAGTCCAAGGAAAAGAGAATGTCAACATTCTAACCAAGAAGGCAGAGAAGAAACATATATTTGATGTCTATTTTATTCTTAGTTTAAAACATAATTTAATGGGCATTGGGCATCTTGTTCAAAAAGCTTATAGAGTATCTTTTAAAGATGGAGTGTGCACAATCTTAGACAAATTTCCAAGCAATCAGATCATTGTAAAAGTTCAAATGATAAATAATATAATGTTTCCCTTAGGCATTAAGCCATATTTGAATGTAAACAATACTCCAGAACAATCTACAATGATCACACAATATGTAGAAGAAAAAGTTATAGAAGTTACACAAACAATATTTTAAGCAAAAATAAAAGATAAAAATTGTCTTTGGCATCTAAGATTTGGGAGCTTAAACTTTGCAGCAATAAAATTGCTTCACAAGAAGAGCATGGTCAAAGGATTGTCCCTCATAGAGAAACCAGTCAGGGTGTGCAAAGGTTACATCTTATGAAAGCAACATAGAGATTCATTTCTAATACGTATTTCAATGAGAGCCAAGAAATTTTTAGAGATCATCCATTCAAATTTGTGTGGAGCAATGCAAACACCCTCTATTAGTAGAAGTGACTACTTCTTAACATTCATTGATGATCATTCATTGAAAACATGGATCTAATTTCCAAAACATAAGGATGAAATGTTTGTTTACTTCCATCAATTTAAGGTTCTTATTGAAAAGCAAAGTAGTCACTACATCAAAGCATTGAAAATAGATAGAGGTCGTGAATACATCTCAAATGCATTTAAAATTTTTTTTGCAAGGAATGTGGAATTCACAAGCAATTCCCTACCAGATATACCCCTCAACAAAATGGAATACATGAAAGAAAAGATAGAACAATAATAGAAATGGATAGAAGTATGATGAAAGAAAAACATTTGTCAAATGAGTATTGGGTTGGAGCTACATCATGTGCAACCTATATAATGAATAGATGTCCAACCAAAAGTGAAAAAAATGTGATTTTTGAAGAAGCATGGAGTGGAAGAAAATATAGTGTTTCTCATATAAGAGTATTTGGATGTGTGGCATATGTACATGTACCAAACAAGTTGAGAAGAAAATTGGATAACAGAGGAGAAAAGTGTATACTTATTGGTTATAGTGATGAATCAAGGGCATATAAGCTATACAATTGAATCAGCAAAAAGGTTGTAATCAATAATGATGTGCAATTTGTGGAAGATGAAGCATGGGATGGAACCTTGGATAAGACAATTAATATAGCAGCCAAAATACCACAAGAGGAAGATGAATATTTTGCATTATCAAGTACTTTGACTCCTCCTAGACTTATTCAAAGTCAACAATTGGGTCAAAGGACACCATCATCAAGCATTAGGACAGACCCACACTTACAAGAAAATACACCATCAAATGTGTAGCAAACACCATCTCCAATTGGAACTCTTATTGCCAATCCATCAAGTCCACAATATACAAATTCAAGTGACATGTCAAAGCCCAAACTAGCAAGCTTAAGGAGACAAAAAATTAGATGTTTGGGAAACATTTATGAGCAAGATAATGTTAAAAGTAGTGCTGACCATACTTCTATTTTTTCTTTATATTCACATGTTGATGATCCAACTCACTTTGAAGAAGTTATTAAAGAAGAAAAATGGATACATGCAATAGATGAAGAAATTCATGCCATACAAAAGAATCAAACATGAGAGTTAGTGGATCATCCACAAGGAAAATATGTGATTGGAGTAAAGCGGGTTTAAAGACAAAGTTGAATGGAAATGGAAATGTTGGAAAACACAAAGCAAGGCTTGTAGTAAATGGTTATTCACACCAGCCCAAAGTAGACTACAATGAGACATTTGCACTAGTAGCTTGTTTGGACACTATGAGGACTATATTAACCATAGAAGCTCAAAACAAGTGGGCAGTTTATTAAATAGATATGAAATTAGTATTTCTTAATGGTTTCTTCGAAGAAGAGGTTTATGTGGAGCAGCTACCTAGGTATGAGATTATGGATCATGACAATAAGGTTTATAAGATCGAAAAGACACTCTATGGAGTCAAACAAGCCCCAAGAGTATGGTATAGTAGAATTGATTCCTATCTTTTCCAAAATGGCTTCAGCAGGTGCAATAGTAAGCCTACCTTATATAGTAAGTTGATTGAGCACAATGAGATCTTAATTGTTTGTTTATATGTTGATGACTTGATTATCATAGCTAATTTATCAATTGATATGTTTAAATTAGCAATGAAAAAGAATTTGAGATGACAAATTTGGGTTCAATGAAGTACTTTCTTGGCATTGAAGTGAATCAAAATGAAAAGGGCATATTCATCTCACAATCTAAGTATGCAAATGATATGTTGAAGAGATTTAATATGTTGAAGTGCAAATCAACACCGACACCAATTGTCATAAGCTTGAAGCTAATTCAAAATGACAAGGGATCTAATGTAAATCCAACTTTGTATAAGAAACTTATTGGGAGTCTTATGTATCTAATAGCCACAAGGCTAGATATAATGTTTGGAGTTAGTCCCATTTCAAGATTCATGAATTCTCCAAAAAATTCTCATTGGCAAGCAGGCAATTTTCTTTTCAAATATATCAATGGAACAAGAAATTATGAAATATTTTATTCAAGATCAAATGATTTCAAGTTGATAGGATACACTAATAGTGATTGTGCAAGATAAATTGATGATAGGAAAAATACTTTAGGTTATTCTTTTCATTTTTGATTAGGTGTAGTATCATGGGCCTCAAAGAAACAAGTAACTGTCAACCAATTTGGACGAGAAGAGTGTTGAAATAATTGAAACAAGAAGAAGAGGATGGAACAAACATATATTGTGATAACAATTTAGCCATAGCATTATCAAAAAATCTAGTTTATTACAAAATAAACAAATACATTGCCACAAGGTATCATTTCATCATGGAGCTCATCACAAATTGCAAAATTATTTTGAAACATTACAGAAGTGGATCAATATGCTGACATCTTCAACAAACCATTGGGACAAGAAAGTTTTGTGCATCAAAGAGATCGGATCGATTGGGAATCATAGATGAAAGTTGTAATTAAGAGGGAGAGTTGGAATTAATTTCCAACTGTCTCATTTATTTCAGCGTTGACTTTCTTAGCATCTCCAGCTTGTCATGTCTAGTCAATCAAGATTTTGTGCAAGACTTTTGGGTTGAAAATAAATATTAAATTATAAATTTCTAGAAACTTCCTAGGGTGGATTTGAAACTTGAATCAAATGTCCTTAATTTTTGTTCCTTTTGTTGCAACATACGGTGCGAGTTTTTATTTTGTCTGAAAAATCTGAAAATAGGGTATGCACAGCAGAGCAAAACTGTTTGAAAAGTAAGTGAATACACATACACATGCAAGCATGCATGCGCGTGCACGCACACACACACATTTTGTTGTGAATGCAATCTGCTCTTATCTCGATTTTGATTCTTTTATGAGTTTCATTTCATTTTCTACACATCAAAAATACACAGTTAATGAGAATAGAGGAAAATGTATTGTAAGTTTTATACTTGAAACAAAATTTAATGTCTTCAAAATAGAGTAAAATATATAGAATAAAATATGGCAAAAACCATTAAAAAATGCAATTACTAGAACACGAGTTAGTAGATAAGGATTTGTAGTTAAGCAACAAATAGACTAATTTCATTTTCTACATCTCCTCTATCTCTTTCCATAAAAAATACACAGTTAATGAGAACAGAAGAAAATGTATTGTAAGCTTTATATTGCAAACAAAATTTAACGTCTCCAAAATAGAGTAAAATATATAGAATAAAATATGGAAAAAACCATTTAAAAACGCAATTCCTAGAACATGATGAGGTAGTAGATAGGGATTTGTAATGGAGCAACAAATAAATTCCACTTAATGCATAGAGACGGATTGTTTAAATAGTCAACATATAAATTTTGTATTGATTCAAGAGAGATTGATCTATCATAAGTCAGAATGAATATTTCATTATAAGTTTTCTTCATCAATAGAATGTCTTCAATGGTTTTGAAAAACACACATGTATTGACAAGTATAATTAACTATTTCATACTAGCGCAAAAAATGATACCATAGAAATGCAGTAAGGAACCCTAAAAGCTACCGTGATGATCAGTAGATCTCAGAAATCTTAGAGCATAGGTGAAACCTGAATTGCTTGCAGAAAAAACAATTCTGCCATATCAATATCAATACTGTAAGGTATGACATCAACACTAGCTATCGATCTGTACACCACTGTACCTTGATATCTTAAAGGTATTATAAACAATATAGCAATTTTCTTGTTAAGAAAGTAGCCTGAGATGTTAGAAGTTGATCTTGGTATGTTTGTATTTTATTTGAATGCACAAGGAAATATAAGACAAAATCTCAGGAATAAACAAAGTGGCACTTCTTCACCCATACAAAAGACTCAAATAACAGTTTCATAGACAGTCATGCAATGTGGTTCCTGGAAGAGCACATGACACACACATATACAAAGACAATCATAACATTGGAACAAAGAAGACATTCAGCTTTAAAATATTGAGACAAACAATAGAATGGAGGATGCAGGAATACTGTCCCAAGATAGATGACACTAATTCTTCAAAGGCAAGTGTTGTTTATCTTGAGATTGTATTCACACATCTTGCATTATATTATTTTTCTCAATATCTTAAAGCTGAATGTCTTTATTGCTCCAAAACAATGACCATTTCTGTGTAGAGGCATTTCATGGCCTCTCCCCTTCTGCAAACAATCTTGTACGACTATCTCCATGAGTGTACTACTATTTGAACCTTTTTCTTTGTGTGCGAGAAGAGGTACCAATCTGTTTGTTCTCTAGATCCTATCTTACATTTATTTATTCATTGACCAAAAAAAATTGCAGAAACAGAAAATAAAGAAGATTATTTATGCATCCGTATAAAGAGGATGACCTTGGCAGTGCGAGAGTTCTCTTCCTTTGGCCTCAAATGCTCTTGGGTCGACGAGACACTTAAACGCAATCCGTATAATTTTTAAGGATTTGTATACAAATCTTACTGTAAACTATATATATATATATATGAATATATGAAAAGGAATACATAATATGATAAACATGACAGAGAGATGAGAAATTTAGAAAATATTACTAAAACTTCAATTCTTATATTTACATGATTTAATATCGAAACCGAAAGAACTCGAAAATATTATAAAAACATGCAAGAAGCTGGTCCCAAATGCAGTTTACAGGAATTTAGTATCAATTGTTTCATACGATATGAAATAAAATCAGAATGATATCAATCTCAACATCATATATTTTCCTCACTTATTCAGAAGCACATTTATGATGGAAATTCGTTTAACTGAAAAGTATCAGCTAATTAAAAGTATCCAGCTAACAAAAGAAAGAACGATACCATTGCTAACACAAACTCTTAGAAATAACATACTTCAAAATAAATCACACATCAATCACTACTAAGCCTAGTCTCTGACCACTCTTCTGAATTGTAATCATTTAGTACGGAACTGAAGAGGAGAAACAAAAGTTTGGCCAAATTGCCAGTTGGAAGGAGCCACGTTATATAAGGTGAGAATCCTTCCATTGCTGCTCATAAGTCTGAATGATAGGCTCTGTCCATTCAAATACGAATTACTCATCCAGTTAGCTCCCCAGTTTCTTTGTAGAATATGAATACCTGTACAATCCAATCTATAATAGCAAAGATGATAAACAAGCAAAATAAACAACTCTCCAACAATGAAGAAACAGAGTACGCTCTATTTTTTTTAGAGCAGAATCAAAACAACTTTTTTATTACAGATTATTCTATTCCAAAAAATCATTACATTTAATACCACTGCTGGTATACTTATATAGAAAATAACTAATTAAAACTACTACCTAATCTCAAGTTCTATATGGCATCTTCAGCATGATTGCATGCATTATTAACCATCAAATTTAGAAATTACTTAAAAATTGCCGACAACCATGCAATCTAACAACTATCCATGAAAGTTCTAATTTTAATTGTTGTGAACAGTGGTGGAACTGGAATTTTCTATTTCCGAGCAGCAGCAATTTTGGTGTTAATCTTCATACTCCCCCTTGATGTTGAAAGGACTGACAATTCGATCTCTGAGTACCAAAAACTGATCTTTTGCAACTGCCTTTGTGAAGATGTCTGCAATTTGCTCCTTTGTGCTGATGTACTTCAGCTCAACCACTTTATTTTGTACCAAATCTCTAATGAAATGTTGTTTCAAATCAAAGTGTTTGGTCCTGCTGTGATGAACCGGATTCTTGGCCAATTTAATAGCACTTATGTTGTCACAAAAAATCACAGTAGGCTGAACCTGTATCTCTCCAATTTCTTCAAGAAGCTTTCTAAGCCATAAAGCTTGTGTGCTAGCTGAAGTGACCGCAACATATTCCGCTTCTGTAGAAGAGAGAGCAACCATACTTTGCTTCTTTGAACTCCATGTAATTAAACCAGAACCCAAAGAAAAACAATTACCAGATGTAGATTTTCGGTCATCCAAACAACCTCCCCAATCTGAATCACTAAAGCCAACAAGCTCAAACTTATTAGAAGAATAGTGAATGCCAAAATCTACCGTACTTTTCACATACCTCAAAATTCTCTTGGCTACCTTCATATGTTCCTCTGATGGATTTGTCATATACCTTGAAACCAATGAAACTAAATAAGCAATATCAGGCCTTGTGTGAGTTAGAAACATCAAACTCCCCACAATGCTCCTGTATAATGTCTCATCAACAATTTTAGCACCATCATCTCTACATAATGTAACTCCATGAGCAATTGGAGTGGAAAGAAGTTTACAATCTGCCATATCAAATTTCTTCAACATATCTTTTGCATATTTTTCTTGATAAATAAAAATTTCATCTTTACCTTGATAAACCTCCATGCCAAGAAAGTACTTCATGAGGCCTAAATCTTTCATCTCAAACTCATTCATCATAGCAACTTTAAATTCATCTTTCATCTTTGAACTACTACCCATATATAATAAATCATCAACATACAAACTCACAATGAGAATATCATTACCTTCTTGTTTGTAGTAAAGGGTAGGTTCACTCTTACTTCTTTGAAAGCCATTCTGCTGAAAATATCCATCAATTCTTGCATACCATGCATGTGGTGCTTGCTTGAGGCCATACAAAGCCTTCTTCAACTTGTAGACATAATCTTCTTTGCCTTGAATCTCAAAACCTTGTGGCTGTCCCACATATACCTCTTCTTCTAAGTACCCATTCAAGAAGGCACTTTTCACATCCATGTGATGAATACTCCATTTCTTTTGAGCTGCAAGAGAGATTAGCATCCTAATAGTTTCTTGTCTTGCTACTAGTGCAAAAGTTTCTTCATAATCAATGCCATACCTTTGAGTGAAACCTTTAGCAACCAATCTTGCCTTGTGTCTTTCAACACTCCCATCACTATTATACTTGGTCTTATAGACCCATTTTGTGCCAATCTTCTTCTTCTTATGTGGAAGATCTACAAGCTCCCATGTTCCATTCCTATCAATGGAATCCATCTCTTCATTCATTGCTTGTATCCAAACCTCATTAGCGCATGCATCTTCAAAACATGATGGCTCAAAATCAGCTTTAGCAAGTAATGCAAAATTTACTGTCTCACCTATTGGATCTTCTTCATGTGCTTGATTTTGACACCTCTCATAGATATCACTCAATCTTCTTACCTTCCTTGGAGGACTTGAGGATGGACTTGCTCTTGGGATTGGTGAGGGGTTTCTTGGTGGGCTTGGTGATCTTGAAATAGAACCATTAGCTAGCTGCTCATTATCATTATCAGCAATATCATCATCACCCAAAACTGATTTTGGCTTTCCAACATGTTGTTTTTGATGACCATAAACTCCCCCTTCATCAAAAATTACATCTCTTGAAACAACAATCTTATTAGTAATAGGATTGAATAATCTATAAGCTTTTCTTTCCTCACTATAGCCCACAAAAATACATGATTCACTTTTAGCATCTAGCGTTTGCCTATTCTGATCAGGGATGCGAACATAAGCCAAACAACCAAAAACTTTAAAATGATTTACGTTAGGCTTTTTCTCATACCATGCTTCATATGGAGTCATCTTGTGTAGGGCACTTGTAGGACTCCTGTTGAGAATATATACGGCTGTAGCAACTGAATCAGCCCAATAAGAATTGTTCAAACCCTTGGTTTGTAACATGCTCCTTGCCATTTCTACCACAGTACGATTCTTCCTTTCAGCCACTCCATTCTGTTGGGGTGTGTATGCAGTTGTGAGTTGTCTTTTGATGCCATTCCTCTCACCAAAATTCTGAAAATCGTTTGAGCAAAATTCTCCTCCTCGATCTGTTCTCAAACATCTGATTGTGTTCCCTTTCTCATTCTCTACACGAGCTTTAAACCTCTTGAATGTATCAAAGGCTTCATCTTTAGTCTTCAAAAAATATACCCAACACATGCGTGAGTAATCATCTATAAAAGTAATGAAATATGATGACTTACCCAAGCTTTGTGTTTGCATTGGACCACAAATATCTGAATGAATAAGATGAAGTGGGTATTGGGCCCTCCATGCATTGCCTTTTGGAAATGATTCCCTTGAATGTTTCCCTTTTGCACACCCTTCACAAATCTGTTTATGCTCTTCAACCTTAAGCAATCCAAGAACTAATGCATTTGATGTTAGATTCTTCAAACTATTGAAATTCAAATGCCCATACCTGAGATGCCACAACCAACTTTTATCCTCATAAGCCATATTGACAATCTGATTGTCGTTTTGACCAAACTTCAAAGGAAACATCCTATTCTTTGTCATAGGAACAACTGTAATCACTTTATTTTTTCGATTCTTATCATAGATAGTACATTGCATGTTCTCAAATACCACTCTATAATTCTTCTCACATAGCTGCCCAACACTCAATAAATTATGCTTCAACTTGGGAGTATAATAAATATCTTGAACACTTTTCATACCTTCATTTGTCTGAACATCCATGGCTCCTTTGGCCGCAACATCCACAGTATTGTTATTACCAAGGGTAATATTGGATCTGTAACTATCATCAAGCTTTGAAAATATTTCTCTGCTACCAGACATATGGTTAGAGCATCCGGAATCTAAATACCAAACATCATTCACATTACTTTCACCTTTCCCATAACACAAAAATAAATTACCCGAGGAAGGATCCTCATCTTGTTGGGCATAATTTGCATTATTGTTACTTGATTTCAGTCTACACTCTCTCTCAAAATGTCCATACTTATTGCAATGATAGCATTGGATGTTCCTTTTATTAAATCTGCCTCTACCTCTTCCTCCTTGAGCACCTCCTCTTCCTCTAGATCCTCTTAAAAATTCTGATTTTGGCCCCTTCCCGAACCTTTGTTGTTGTTACTACTGCTGTTAGCACCATCGTTCTTTGAAATTTGCATTTGGAAACCAAAAGCCTTCTCATTAACACTGGTAGATGTGTCCCTTATTCTATCCTCATGTGATATAAGAGATCCAACCAATTCATCATACTCCATGGTAGCTAAATTTTTACTTTTTTCTATGGCAATTACTACAATATTCCATCTTGGGGTTAGAGATCTCAATACCTTTTGTATTATTTTCTCTTGAGCAATAGATTCACCCAAAGTGGCCATTTTATTAGTCACATCTTTCACTCTCAGACAAAAATCTCCCACACTCTCTGTCTCCTTCATCTTCAAATTCTCATATTCTCTTTTCAAAGATTGTAGCTTCACAACCTTGATCTGTTCATTGCCATGGTAAGCATCTTTTAGAGTCTTCCAGGCCTCTTTTGCTGTCTGTGCGTTAGCAATTCGGGGAAACAAGCTCTTATCAAGAGCCATCTAAATGTGAAACAATGTCATTGCATTCTTCTTCTCAGCTTCTTTCTTCAATCTCCTGTCATTAGGTTGGAGAGTATTCCAATCTGCAGGCTCTTCATATCCGGATTCAACGATCTCCCAAAAATCTTTTCCAATCAAAAAAGTCTTCATCTTGATTGACTAATATTGGTAATCAACTCCATCAAACTCTGGGATTTGCAAATTGTTTGCCATGCTGCTGTCTTTCAAACACCTTCAGCTCTGATACCAAATGTAGAATATGAATACCTGCACAATCCAATCTATAATAGCAAAGATGATAAACAAGCAAAATAAACAACCCTCCAACAATGAAGAAACAGAGTACGCTCTATTTTTTTTAGAGCAGAATCAAAACAACTTTTTTATTACAGATTATTCTATTCCAAAAAATCATTACATTTAATACCACTGCTGGTATACTTATATAGAAAATAACTAATTAAAACTACTACCTAATCTCAAGTTCTATATGGCATCTTCAGCATGATTGCATGCATTATTAACCATCAAATTTAGAAATTACTAAAAAACTGCCGACAACCATGCAATCTAACAACTATCCATGAAAGTTCTAATTTTAATTGTTGTGAACAGTGGTGGAACTGGAATTTTCTATTTCCGAGCAGCAGCAATCTTGGTGTTAATCTTCATTCTTGTCATTTGCTGCCACCCAGTCCCTGAGCCTTTAATCCAAACTGCAATAAGGTCTCCCCGTCCACCCACATTGCCGATCAGTACCAGCTCAAAATAATTAAAGCCTTTGATGGTGAATTTGATTCCACCATTTTTTTTGCAATGAACTCTGTAATCAGACAATAGCAAATCATAATTGGTTCTGTCATGGCCACTTTAAATTTCGATTATCATCTTTTCTATCGCAGAGTATTGTCAGAAATCTAAAGAGATCATCAGGTCGAGACTGTACTTCAAATTCTATTGAAATATTTAAGATAAAAATTGAAATGGTGACTCTTGATCGTTCGATAAATGATTTCAGGTATGATTCCTGGAAAGGGGAGTATCTAATATGGAGTATGGAATTGTAACTGATGGTTCTATACCATCTATAATGGACTTTTAATGTGAAAGGTTAATTTTAATTAAGTAAATTTCTAAATTGTGATCCATAATCTTCTACTGGACTTTCATGATTGGTTTCTAATGATTTTCTAGAAATGATTCCTATTGTGATTGCTTCAAATAGACAAAGACACCTCCCATGATTTCATGTTCTTGTGTATATAAACAAAATATTGATAAAAATTTAATTATATATATATATATATATATATATATATATATATATATATATATATATATATATATATATTGTCCCGACATTATGAGAGATGACAGAAACTAAAGGGCATACCTTTTGTACTTGATGGGCACAATTCCAGCTTTTTATTGGGCAATCTGCAAGAAGGCTTGTTGTGAGAGGTCGAAATGCTCAAGGGGCAGATTGCACCAGCCTCCATTGTCATTGGGGAGCGCAGGATTAGCAGGGCATAAATTGGTGGCAGTGATTGTGATGGATGCTCCTTGAATGCACCATTGCGGAACTTGCTTCCAATCACATACAATTTTGTAGCAGGCTCCGCATGCTGCTCCATTGTTAAACAAGACGCCACTTAGAGCCCCATTTGCTATCCTATATCCACTCTGTAAATCATCATAGCCGCAACCGCCGCCTGTAAATAAACTCACAAATTTCAGAATCTCTTAATCGATGGTGCTATTTTCTAACCTTGTCACTTCTTAGCTTGGTTGGATCTTACTATCAGAAAGTTAAGGACAAGACTGATGAACAGATCAAAGATCAAGGAGGATGTCAAGGTACCCATGACTCAAAATGTGATTGAAAAAATCAAATTTATTTATTTATAAAAATATTAAAAAGATTAGAAAATGTGATCTAGCATGCTGATTATTATTTTTTAATAATAAACTAATAGTCATGTTCTATCTTTAACCCTAATTCATTTCAATAGAAAAACACTATTAAATATTAGTAATTGGCACATACAAATCTAAAGAAACATACTCAAGTTATTTATCTATAGATATATAATGGAAACAACTCGATAAGTAATATCAAAGCTGGTCAATCCATAATCAAAGTATATCAAATCTGTGTTCTTACATTAATATATTTCATTAACCATTTTGTCCATATAAATAATATTACAAGATGCTTCTATTTATAGAAGTCTTTGATTGTTTCCAAAAATATCTAAATTAACTGACATAGCACAAATAGAGCCATCTAAACATAAATTACACATTCCAAAAATAAAAAGCAGCAATGAAAGAAAGAAAAATATTAGACGCTTTTAACTCCCTATCATTGTAATAATGAATATCTAATATGATCTGAAACAAAATATCATTTATTTATAAATGATTAAAATATCTATTTAATTCAATTACTATAGACTTGTTTATTTAGTATATTCTGATAATAGATCAAGAAATGCAATCTAAAATAAAGATTTCAATAAAAATGTAACATTGATCTACAATATAAATTATAAAAAGAATTCCTTTATCATTAATCAATCTAACGCGTTCATAAACATTGACTTGTCATCTATGAAATGAATAAATGAACAAATATTCATAATCTATTTGTAGCCTAATTGTATTTCATAGGCAAACACTCTCTTTCGAAATTAGAATCTCAGAAAACATTATTCTACAGATGTATGATACACACTCTTGATCTCCCTGATTATAAAACTCAATTTTATGTCTTTCATCGAACTTAATAATAATAAAAATTAATCTCACTAATAATAAATAATAATAAAATAATCACAACCACTGTCCAGTACTTATTAAAAAAAAAAATCAATGTTCAAAATTATACAACCTAATAGAACTATTTTGGAAAGGACGCCACTATCCTCCCTACAATCTTAAAAAGTAAAAATAAATTAACACATCATGAATTTTGAAAATTTCAGGATTTGATCTTCATGATCTGCATAGTTTGTAGTCTAAAATAACAAAAAATTTGCAAAAAATTCCTTATGTTTTTGTAAATGTAGAAAAAATAATAACTTTATTGTGTCTTTAGAACATTTTGTCTAGAGATTAGCCAGTACCTTTTAGAAAGACCAAATTGAAAATATTGTAACAGCAGAGATTATAGAAAGACTGACCCATAGACTGGTCTACATAAAATGTTGCATGCCCTGGTTTCCAGCTATCCACGGGTAATGCGTTCAGCATAGCTATGACTGCTACAATACTCGAAGCTTTCATTACCGTCATTTTGCTATAAAGCTTTCTTGACATTGAAGCCTCCACGTATCTACAAAGACAAATGTCTCTTCATGTCATATGTCATGGTCTGGAACATCTCTTTTATACAGGTAAAAGCGTCATAATTTTTATGACCTATTTGTTTTTGGTAGTTTTAATGATTGTGGCACACAAATTTTTACTCATCTATACTAACCAAAAATGCAATAGGAAAATTTTACGTCTACTTATTTTATAGAGTATAGATTATATTTCCTATATTTTATTAATTTTTATTAATAAATTATTATGTTGAAAGTTACAATAAAGTTTTGGACAGAAGATTAATTATTTGGGAAAAGGAAAAGAAAAGAAAAATATTGAAATAGTCTAGTCCTCGGAAAAGGAAAAGAAAAGAAAAGAATTTAAATAGTCTAGCCCTCTTGTCATATTATTTTAGAATTCTCATGGATTACGATCTGCATTACATATTCAATAGATCAATATAACATGTATGAATTTGAATAGTTAATTTGGCAATATGTAAGAGCAAGGTATGTATCAAATATAACAATTAGTAGAAAAAATCCTAATAACCCACATGTATCACAATCTGTATCACATGTATAATAGATCAATATCACATGTATTAATTCTAATAGACAACTTCCTAAATAGATCTATATCACATTTACAAGAAGTCAATATCACATGTATTAATTAGAATAGTCAGCTTGGGAATATGTAAGACCAATATATGTATCAAAAAATAATAATTCAAAGAAAAAATCCTAATAACCCACATGTATCACAATCTCTATCACATGTATAACAGATGGATATCATAACCTACATGTATCAAGATCTATATCACACGTATAATAGATCAATATCACATCTATTAGTTTTCATAGCCAACCTAACAATATGCAAGACCAAAGTATATAATAAAAATATGAATTTATAGGAAAAATCTTAATCACCCCTAGTTTGTCCTTCTTCCTAGTAAACAATGAACAATCTTGATCAAATATAAAAGATTATATTACCTATGAAAAAAATAAAGGTAAAAATTGTATATTATTTAGGATTTTTTTGGGAAATATTTTTAAGAGTTGGCTAACAAGACATATTTTTAAGAGTTGGTAACTAAGTTACATTTTGTATATAGTATATTAAAATTAATCTATCAAATCTTTGATTCATTATTATTATTGGTCAAAATTAACTATATTTTATGTGTTAAGCTTGAGTGCATTTGAACCCAATATCTCCTCAATGAGAACTTCTGAAGTTACCATTGAGCTATAAGCTCCTACCCAAAATCAAATACATGATTACTTATTTGTACACTATAAATTACTAAATGGAATGACCATTAAGATTAAAAAATTTGGTAATGAAAGTAAGTTCTCCTCAATTTTTAATTGAGGAGAACTTATTTTTACTAGCAATTTTTTTAATCTTAATGGTCATTCCATTTACTAATTTATATTGTATAAATAAGTAATCATGTATTTCATTTTAGCTAAATCACAAGACTTCAATATTTTAGCATTTAATGAATACACTTGTATCATCAACTATTGATCACTTAACTTCATTTTAGATACTTTTCATTTGGCCTACTAAATCTTAGCTATCTGCATCTTGATCCTGACTATTAATAGTGGCCTTTATGAGGGAAAATGAAATGTCCCTTTTCTGATTTTTGTATGATATTTCCAACTTTTAATCGGATCTTTAAGATCAAACAACTAATATCACAAAGATCCTCCAAATTTCTCAAGAAACCCCAAATCGGGTATGCCAGAAATGGTGCCAAAAGCTTCACAGCTTCATCTATTATTAATAAATCTGAAAATGGACATTTTTACAGAAATTTCAGCAGCATAACAGCCTACAAAATGACATTTCCAGATCTCAGAAGTTTAATCACATCCCAATACATATATTCAGCTCTATTTGAACAGCTTAAAGTCTGAAATACAGCAGCAACCAAAACTGATATGAAATACTCAACTGAAAACACCAAACTCATGCAAAAAACACACCCAAAAACCCACAAATCTACACTGTTCAGCACAAAGGCAAACTCTGTATGAGCATGCACATGGAATGGCTTCAAACTCCCGTCCTTAGCCTTCCTGGAAACCTGCAAACTCCCGTTCTTGGGTCTCCCTAGAAACCTGCAAACTCCCGTTCTTGGGTCTCCTTCTCCACAGGTTTGGTAGCCTCTGAAGAATAACAAAGAATGAGCGAAAATCAAGTTCTGGAATCCCCCCAAAATGCCTCCAAACCCCTTAAAAGAGGGCATAACTGTAACTCACGTCCAAGAGAGGTTAATGAAACATATTTTAATAATAATTTTCATTTATTAGTCCAACGGTTTCCAAAGATTAACCCCCTTTTTCCGAAACTTCACCTTCTTGGGCCTGCCTGCCTTAGCAAAGATTATTATTTTTTAATTATTTGAAAAGGGGACATGACAAGTCCTCCCCTCCCAAACATTGCTTGTCCTCAAGCAATGACTGAACAATAAACCAATCAATCCACCTGGATCCCAAATGTAGTCATGAACTATACTATTGTCAATTAACACAGGCTCCTGCAATATCCTCTGCAATATAACAAAGAGGAATCTGTAATCAAACTGACAATTACTGCTCAACCAAACTCCAAAGTCATAACTTCCACAGTCAGAAACCCATGAGACACAAACTCTTAGAACATCAAAACCCAAGTAAAGTAGACTACCAACACAGTAAATACCATCAATGCATTCCACTGGCCTATACGGAATGTACAATCCAACTCTGCAACAATGGTGAATGCTCCCGAATGAAACTATACCAAGTATGGAGAATCCACACACTATACAATGCCTGCAGTCAACACAACTCTGTAGATCACCGACCACTATCTCATAACCATAACTACCATGCACCCCTGATGGTGAAAAGCCATCACAAGATAAATAGCAAGAATTGGAACCCAAACCAAATTTTCCTGCCATCAACTCCTCAACACAAGGATCAAATGCTAACTGATGTACATACCTTGCCATATAATGTTGATAAAAAAAACCAACCTTAGTCAACAGCTCCCCAGGAACAAGTGATACAACCCACTGTGACTGATCACCAGCTAAGTCAGGAGATGTCATAGCCAAAGGAGTAGAATCAATAACAACACCCGCTGAAGCATCACTCTGAAACTCCTACTCTAAGTCATGTATTATCAAGCTGTCAACTGTAGAACCTATCACCATGTCATGCCCATCACAACCCTCATCTTGAGGTGTCAAACCATCCCATAACTGACAACAACCACTAGGAACCAAAGTACATCTTTGTATCATCATCTCATCAACATGATCATCAAAGGTAAATTGATGAGTGTACCTCATAGTGTAATGCCGATAGAATGCGCCAATCTCAGTCAGTGGCTCAAACTGTAATCCAGATGAAACTAAATGCAATTGATCATTAACCATGTTGGAACTAACTACTACCTCCCAAGATATCACCAAGGGAATCGTATTACTAGTAGGAACCATGCCAACTACCAACTCACCAACATCACACATGATCTTTGATACATCTCTAGTCTCCGTGCCTTCAATACTAGAGGCCACCACCCTGTCAAGCATACAAAAATCTGCTACAACACCCAACTCAACTAAACCTGACTCTAGTGGGAATGAACCTGATATGCCAATGTTAGTATCAAGGATGGATGCATCCCCATCTCTACTGTCTCTGACAATCTCGGCCATGGACATCCTCAGATCACCAAACACCATAGCTTGTGACTGTATAGAATCAGGTAAAGACTGTAGTCGCTCTAACTCCATGGTCACCTTAGCCAAATGAAACTGTGACTCCTTGAGAGCCAACTGTGTACTCTCAAGAATCTTAAAAGTCACCTCAAGCTGCTCAGTAAGCTCACTCACCTCATCTTCCTTGGCCAACAATGCATCATATGCTGTACTGCCCCACTCCATAAGATAATCTCTGTCAGCTACCAACTGCATATAATTCTCTCTCAAAATCCGAATAGCCTCCCATAAAGAGTGGATCTCTATCAAGGAAAGAGAACTTCCTTCCTGCTCATCACTTGTAGGAGAACCCCATCCATAAACTGCTAACAACTGACGAGCAACATCAAAATGTTGGCAAGTGATAGCAATGTCTCGATCACTAACTCTCAACTGATTAGACACATGATAGCACTGGCTTGACTGTCTCCTACAAACCTCCTCTGATGCACTATCTAAAGGAGTATAATCAAAGTCACTAGTCTCTAGAGTATTACAATCCATATCCTGTGAATCAAATCTAAAGCTCATATCAACATACGAAGTATCAAAAACATTAGCATTGCTATCCAACTCCTCTGTACCCAAGGAAACTAAGTTTTCAAAACTGCCCACTACATACTCCTGGATGTCATCAATGCCAATATGATCCAGGGACTCATCTGTACACACTGCCAAATACGAAAGATCATCAACACATTCCAGCAAGTATGATCGACTAGATATATGAACAAAGACCAACATCGGTGTATAAAAACTAATACCAACATTAGACAAGATACTGGCACAAGAAAAGACAACATTGTGTAATCTGCTAATCAAATCCATGATAGCACCCAAACAAACACTGCTACCAAAAAGTGTTAAAGATCTCCAGTCAACTAAATCCCAAACACCAATATAACAGTCTTGAGTCCATATCCGTAAACTAGAATCAACTGGTAACTCAAGCAAACTCCTCACCTGAGTAATATGACCAATACCAACTAACTCCACATACCTATCATGATGAGATAATGAAGTCACAATACTATCTTTGGTCACCTTCAACTAGCTGGACAAATCATGTGAAGTACTACCAGCCTCAACCTCATGTGATGAAGCATCTAACTGTGCCTGGTGCTCTTTCTCAGCAAATTCATGAATGCTCAATGTCTGCTCATCTCTACCTGGTATCTCACCATCCTGCACAACAACATCCTCATAATCATCATCTGAACCCACTACATTGTAGTCACTGCCTGTTGTAACTATACCATCCTGAATACCTGTGGCATCACCCTTTGACGACCTGTAAACAATTGTCTCAATTTGAGTATCAAGTTGACCATTACTATCAATCTGTGTAATATCCTTTCCCACCACCTCCTGTGGCAGAGTAGAATTTGAGACCTCTACCTGGCTATCAGCTAGTTTCTCAAACTCCTCATGCAAGTTCTTGGGAATTGTGTCATCTATCCTGTGAGAAAATTTGCCAAATAGAATTCCAGTCAACTTATCCACCTTAGCTGGGTCAGATAACATGTCATTCATTATACGGTGGTGCTCAACCAACTATTCAGAAATGTCATGGCTTATTTTCATAAGTTTATCTCGAATGTCTAAATAACCATCCTTTCTACTGTTTTGACTCTGGTTATCAATTGTCCAAGATCATGTCCTCTGAGACTCTGTACTGTACCTGTCCATTCTGGATAAAGTAGAGTGTAACCCCAATAGGATATAACTTCTTCAAACACCAAGAACTAACATGCAAATGATTAGAAGTAGCATGCAACCATAGATTTGGACATGCAATTGATTAGAAGCAACATGCAACCACCAAATTGTGACATGCACAATCTGGGTAGTTGTCAAAACTAACATGCAAGATCTGGGTAGTTGTCAAAACTGACATGGAAGATCTGGGTAGTTGTCAAAACTGACATGCAAACTTCTACAACCACCAAATTCACCAAGAACTAACATGCAAATGATTAGAAGTAGCATGCAACCATAGATTTTGACATGCAACTGATTAGAAGCAACATGCAACCACCAAATTATGACATGCAAGATCTGGGTAGTTGACAAAACTGACATGCAAGATCTGGGTAGTTGTCAAAACTGAAATGCAAACTTCTACAACCACCAAATTCACCAAGAACTAACATGAAAATGATTATAAGTAGCATGCAACCATAAATTTTGACATGTAGCTGATTAGAAGCAACATGTAACCATAAATTATGACATGCAAGATTTGGGTAGTTCTCAAAACTGAAATGCAAGATCTGGGTAGTTGTCAAAACTGACCCGCAAACTTCTACAAACCCTCAGGCTGGCAAGATCATGGCTTTGATACCACTGAAATGTCCCTTTTCTATTTTTTGTATGATATTTCCAACCTTTAATTGGATCTTTAAGATCAAACAACTAATATCAAAAAGATCCTCCAAATTTCTCAAGAAACCCCAAATCGGGTATGCCAGAAATGGTGCCAAAAGCTTCACAGCTTCACCTATTATTAATAAATCTGAAAATGGACATTTTTATAGAAATTTCAGCAGCATAAAAGCCTACAAAATGAAATTTTTAGATCTATATAGCCTTTACACAACAACTCACAAATGTAGGACAAAAACTATGCTCATCGGGCTCTCGAAATTAACACAAAAATGCTCGAAAACACCACAAAAACACTAATAAACTATCTCAGAAGTTTAATCACATCCCAATACATATATTCAGCTCTATTTGAACAGCTTAAAGTCTGAAATATAGCAGCAACCAAAACTGATATGAAATGCTCAACTGAAAACACCAAACTCATGCAAAAAACACACCCAAAAACCCACAAATCTACACTGTTCAGCACAAAGGCAAACTCTATATGAGCATGCACATGGAATGGCTTCAAACTCCCATCCTTAGCCTTCCTGGAAACTTGCAAACTCCCATTCTTGGGTCTCCCTGAAAACCTGCAAACTCCCGTTCTTCGGTCTCCTTCTCCACAGGTTTGGCAGCCTCTGAAGAATAACAAAGAATGAGCGAAAATCAAGTTCTGGAATCCCCCCAAAATGCCTCCAAACCCCTTAAAAGAGGGAATAACTGTAACTCAAGTCCAAGAGAGGTTAATGAAACATATTTTAATAATAATTTTCATTTATTAGTCCAACAGTTTCCAAAGATTAACCCCCTTTTTCCGAAACTTCACCTTCTTGGGCCTGCCTGCCTTAGCAAAGATTATTATTTTTTAATTATTTGAAAAGGGGACATGACAGAAAATGTGGCTCCTCTAGACCAGTTAGTTTTCCCCATCCTCTGGTTGGTTATGTCAAAAGGGGTGAGGTTTGATGCTGAGAGTATTTGAAGAGGCAGGGGTTGACTTCTAGCAATGTCATAGATCTATCAACAGATCTAGTATTTTTGTAGCATTCTAGGTCCATAATTTTAGGGTTTGAGGTTGGCATGGCTAACCCTAAATTGAGCTAGAAAGGTGTGCTAGTGGGTCAAACAAATTTTGGCCCCACACTTGATGTTATCCTAATTGTCCTACATGGGGACTCTGGTCTAGAGATTTCTCTGTCAGATGCAATGGTTGAAAATATTTCAAAAGTCCTTTCTCTAAGCCTAGTTGGTATATTCTTATCCTGCATACCCATCATAGACAAGGTGATTAAATGGGTCTCTAACAAGTGGAAGTTGAAGGGCTCTTTTATGGTTGCAACCATGGTTGGGGCATTTTCTCTATTTAAATTTACAAACAAGGAAGACATAAATCAGATTTGGGAGGGTTCTTAAAGAAAGGTAAATAATAATCTAGTTGTGGCTAAATAGAAACTTGGATTCAATTCTAGTGTGGATCTTGAAAGAATAGCTTTCATATGGTATGCCTTCTAGGCCTTTATTGCAATTTTGGGATGATAAAATATTTCAATGTGTCAGGGACTCCTTTGGCCATTTCATCAAAGTGGATGTTGTTACCCAAAACAAGTCTCGGCTAGGATTTGTGAGGCTTTGCATGAATGTGGTTTTCAACAATACCCTCCCATGTAGAATTATCTTGAGCTTAAAATGGTGAACATGGAGACAAGCTATCAGCTATGAAAATGATGACCTATACTAGCAAAAATGTTGGAGCTATGTTTAGGTGGTCTCACAATGTAAAGTGGGCATCTGTAATGAAGAGGGTGACAATGAGAAAGAATTTATAAAGAGCATGGGTGTCCCGAATTTGTATTAGGGAGATTCCTCGGTGACAAACCATGATCAATCCCTATTGAGGGGATATAAGGATGGAAAGTTAACTGGATGAAGGAATAAGATCAAATAGATAATACTATTCCCAAGGTGATAAGAAAGGAGGTGCCATATGACCCCTTGGTCAAAGGATAATTACAGACGAAGGATATGGAGGAAAGGATGACTGAAGGCATTATTGAAAAATAGGCTCAACCAAAGGAAGCATGAGTTGAGATGGGTCACAAGGTGTAGGGGGATTGGTCAAGTTGTTCCTCTTCGCAAGGTACTCTAATGCTTAAGCTTCCTTTTTTTGAGATTCAACTTTCCTCTGAGCTAGTTTCTCCATCTTTAATTTTGGGTATTGCTTTGGTTATGGGAGTGGGTTGGAAAGAACTCATAAGAGATGGGCATGACCTACCTAAGGGAGATGTGGACTTAGAAGAAAGAACTAGAAGACCTCCAAAAAGGGTAGCAAGATTTATGCACACCTCCCAGGATATTGCCAATAAGACATAATGACTATTGGAAGTTACCCAAAGAGGTAAGAAATGAAATTAATTTCATAGAATATTACAGGCTTAAACATCCCAAAGAAGCAATTTGTTTTGAAATCTATGATGAAATATCATTAGGTAGATATAGTTCTTATTCAATAATTTAAAATGAGTAAATAAAACTTTAATAAGATAGCCAACTACATACAAAAAAGAGAAAAATGTCTATAGTGAAGCCACATGTATGTTGAGATGGATTTCTACTATATGGAATATTGATCACCTCAATGGTCACCCCTACTTTATTGTTGTATCCTTTAATTAACTGGGTGCTTTTGAACTTCTATGTTCCTAATACTATGAGAGGGTGTCTCCAATTTTGGGATTAAGCCTCTAGTTGCATGAAGAATTGGAAGGGTGTTAGACTAATGTGTGCATGAGATATTTAATACCCACTTCTACCCCCCAGAAAAGAAGGATAGTTTGGATGATGTCTCTAAGAGAATTTTAGATCTAGAAGGATTCCTAAGAAGAAATGACCTCATGGATGTTGAGTTGTAGGGAATCCAATTTACCCACTCCAATAAATGCATGGGAGTTAACCTTATCTAGGTAAGCTTGACAGGGTGCTCATATCGATAGAGTGGGATATCTTGTTGCATACTTCTCTCTAGGGATTTCCAAGATCTCACTTGGACTACTTTATGATTCCATTTCCTTGGTCTACCAACAAAACCAAAATTTAGGGGACTGCTATGTTCCACGTAGTAAGGAAGCTAGGAATTATTTGAAAGTAAGTTATCAAGTGGAGTATAACCTCCTTTGGAAATATCTTCAATAGAAAAAAGAAAAAAGAAAGTAAGATGGAGGAATTCTAAGAGAGGATGGTGGAACAAGACCTATCAATGGATACCCACAAAGAGGAACAAGGGTGGAGGAATAAATTAAATCAAGTAATTGAAAGAGAAGAAGTCTTCTAGAAATAAAGATTCAAGGTTCAATGGCTATTGGAAGGAGATAGGAACACAACTTTTCTTCATAGGTTGTTCTCTAAGCATAAGAAAAGAAATGTTGTTAAAAAGATGACCACTAATGTTAATGTTTGGCAAAAAGAGGGGTAAAAATTTATTAAGACAGAAAGGAATACAACAAGTAGAGCTCAACAAGGAGCTCGATCCTGAGCAACAAGATAATCAAATTCTTGCACCATCTCAAAGGACAGTTGCCCCCTATTCCTAATATTCCAACCTAGATCATGACTAGAAGCCCATTTGGCTAAACAATCAGCAGTTCTATTCCATTCACGAGGAATATACATGAACCTAATGAACTGAAAAGAGGAAGAGAAGAAAAGAATCTGCTTAACAACAGTGGCCAGCTGCCAACTAACATCCTCAAGCTCTTGCAAAGAAATCATGTTCACCACCACCTGGGAATCAGACTCACAAATAATCTTACTCCATCCCCGCAAGAAACACTATTCCACAACATATAAAATAGCCTAAGCTTCCATGAGATTGTTAGTATAATCACCCTTATGAACTGAGAAGAAAAATTTAACATCCCCAGAACTACAATGAGCCACTCCGCCAATACCAGCCGGACCAGGATTCCCATGGGAAGAACCATCAGTGTTAATTTTTAGAACTCCATAGGAAGGAGGAGTCCAGTGCCCATCCTGGTTAACCCGACCCTTCCTCTGATGGTGAAGCTGCCTGGACATAGAAGGAAACCTATGAGCTACAACCCCATCTTGTAGATGAAAATTGAGGCGATTACAGATAGCAAGATCAACCGGATCCATACCCCCATCAAGCTCACACTTCACAAGAATAGTTTCCTGAAGAGAATGTGATATTTTCCACCAAAGATGCAAAACACCAAGCCGAACATCTTGGAATATGTGACGATTCCTCTCCAACCAGATATCCCAAAGCATGAAAGATGGGCCAACAATCCAAGTAGCATGGAGAGAATAAGACTTGGAGGGAGCACTACCCAAGCGGGCCCAGAACTCAGGCAAAGAGGAAGCATGCCGACAAGAGAAACCCCAAGCGCTCCACCAAAGGTGCCATATCTGAGTAGAATAGGAGTAATGGAAGAACAAATGGGAGACAGACTCCTCTCCATTACCACACAAAACACAATAAGAGGGGCCCTGAAATCCACGTTTACAAAGATTATCCCAGGTAAGACAACGGTTGTGAGCCACTAGCCACATGGAAAAATTGCACTTGGACCAAGAAAATTTATTCCAAACTTGCTTCCACCAAGGGACCTCAGCATCCCCAAATAATTGTCTAGTTATCTCCTGATACCCAGCAGAGACATGATATTTACCAGACAAGGTACCACCCCAAGCCAAAACATCTGGACCAAGCAAAGAAGAACACTCTCTAGAGGCCAGAATTTGAGAAAGCTCCTAACGATCCATGTCTATACCTCCAGGAGGCCAATCAGAGGAATGCTTCCATCTGTAACCAACAATAGGTCCCAATTGATAAGGAGTATTGTAATGAGCCACTTTATCCCATCCAGCGGTAAGAAAAGAGTCAAAAAGAGGCTGAAGATGAGGTTATATGGATAAAATGGAAGGGAATCCATCCCAAGCATCAGACCAAAAAAAAGCCTGAGAACCTCCTTTACATATCCAGAACAGACCCCTCTTCACCAAAATCACACCTGTCTTCAAAGTATGCCAAACCATTGAGCCATGACCTTCAAGAGGAAGTGTAAAAACAGAGCAAGGATTAGCACCATGAAAATATTTATGAGTGATAATACGAGCCCAAAGTTGATGTTGTCCAGAGCACCATCACCAATAAAGTTTAGCAGCCAAAGCTTGAATACTCAATAGAGCAGATCGAAGACCAAGACCACCCTCCTTTTTAGGCCTACGAATAGTTGCCCAATTAACCAAGCTCCATTTAGTACTACGCAAATTACCACTCCAAAGGAATTGTCGAGAAAGAGCATCAAATTCCTTGAGAAAGTAAATAGGTGCAGCATGAATCATGCTTCTATAAGTAGGAAGAGCTTGGATAACAGCTTGAAGAAGAGTAACCCGGGCAGCAGTAGAAAGCCATCTATGAGTCCAATGATTTACCTTATCCTGAAGCTTGGTAATCAAATTTTGCCAGAAGAGACATGGCTACCTAGAAATAGCAATAGGAATGCCAAGATAAGTCAAAGGAGGTGAATCTATCTGAAACCATAGGATACCAACAATCCTGTGTTGAATAGAATCAGGAGTGTTAAAAAAGTAAATGAAAGATTTGTGCTCATTAACTTTCTGGCCTGAAGCTTCCAAATAAATGTCCAAAGCATGTCGAAAGGCTTCAGCTTCCTTGATCCTAGCAAGACCGGCAAGAGCAGAATCATCAACAAATTGAAGATGGGAAAGAGAAGGTAAGCCATTAGCCCATAGCTAGGCTTGAATAGAATTCTGGGACACCTGATGCTTAATGAATCTGCCCAAGCCTTCAGCCATGATGATGAATAGATATGGGGAGAGAGGGTCACCCTGGCGGAGGCCTCTAGAAGCACCAAATAGTTGTGAAGGTTGACCATTAATAAGAACAAAAAAAGAGGTAGAAGTAACACAACTCATAATCCAACTCACCCAGTCAGAGCTAAATCCAAAAGAAATAAGAATACTCCTTAGGAAGCTCCATTTAACTCTATCGTAGGCCTTAGCCATATCCAGCTTAACAAACATGGCTCTCTCCCTTGAAGTAGCCATAGAGTGAATAGCCTCAGTAGCAATAACCATCCCATCCAAAAGTTGTCTGCCAGCAACAAAACCACCTTGTTCTTCTGAGATAATAATGGGAAGCCACCTTTTTAGTCTCTCAGCAATCAGCTTAGTAATAACTTTGTAAACCACATTACATAAGGCAATTGGTCTAAAAAACTCCAATTGATTAGCACCCTCTCTCTTAGGAATAAGAGTGAAGAATGTAGAGTTCAAAGCTCGAAGCATCTGCTTGCTAGCATAGGATTCTTTAACCACCTCCAACAAATAATGATTAATTATGTCCCAAAATTCCTAAAAGAATTCAATCAGGACCAGGAGCCTTCCCCTTAGGCATGCCAAAGACCACCTCCTCCAGTTCTTCCAAAGAGATAGGACGCATGAGATAATCATTCATTTCCTGAGTGTTAAGGGAAGGAATATAGGACAAAATAATATTTTCTTCATTATCAGCAGGAGGAGAGTCCTCAGAGAAGAGGGTAGAGAAGTACGAAATAGCCTCCTGGAACAAAGCTGGCAAGCAATTCAGTTGGATACCTTGAGAATTAACCAAAGAAGAGATAGTGCTCTGATTCCAGTGAGATTGCACTGTTTTATGGAAAAAGGCAGTGTTTCGATCACCTTCCTGGAGCCAATCAACTCGAGCCTTTTTCTTCCAAAAAATTTCCTCTCGAAGTTCCCATTCTTCTAGAGTTCTAGAAGCAAGGGATTCAGCCTGGCCAAGATCCTCTGAGAAACCTCGATCTCTAATCTCCCTTGTGATGACATCAAGATTTTCTTTAGCAAGCCTCTTCATAAAGTGAGGATTCCCAAAGCATTCCCTATTCCATATCTTGAGCTGCCTTTTAACATATTGAAGCCTTTTAGAAAATGAGAACATTGCAGTACCATATGCAGGAGCACCATCTTTCCACCAACAAAATCATGAAGAGAGGAGTCATGAAGCCACATCAACTGGAACTTAAAAGGAGGATGCTTCGGAACATAAGCCCCTATAGAAGAAAATTTGATTGGCCAATGATCTGAACCCCTCCAATCAAGGATTTCTGAAGAGATAGTAAGGGTGCCACTAAGCCAGAAGCAAGAAACAAGAAATCTATCCAGGCATTCTGAGATAGCAGCAACACCAGTCCTGCAATTATTCTAGGTATAGAGGCCATTAGAAGGCTTAACATTAGAGAGATGCAAAAGAGATATGTGTTGCCGAAGAAGAGCAGAAGAAGGCCCCAATCTAGCCAAACTACCATGCTTCTCTTCCAGACTTAAAACTGAATTGAAGTCCCCTGCTAACACCCAAGGATGATAAGGATGACAATTTCTAACATATTGAATATGTTCCCAAAGTTCCTCCTTTCCCACAAGATCAACAGGTGCATACACATTAGTAACCATGATTACCTCTCCTGAGTCTAGAGCAGAAGCTACCATAGAGAGAGTTGAGCAAGAAGACATCCAGCCAAGAGGAGAAATTTTTTGAGGATCCCAAAATATAGCTAAACCACCAGCACTACCTGTTGTCCCAACACACTGGCATTGGCCACGAGACCAAATACTAGAGGCATGTTGGACCATAGACTCCACCGAGAGCTTAGTCTCTTGGATATAAAAAACATCAGGACTATGATCAACCACCAAGTTATGAATAGCCTTTTTTCTAGGGATGCTATTCAACCCCCTTACATTCCATGAGAGAATAATTATCATTGGGTAGAACTAGGAAAATGAGAATCCAAAGGTTTCACTGAACCGGACTCAATCAATATATCTCCTGTGAGTTTAATCTTCTCTTGGTCTGTTTTGTGCCCACTCCTTAGAGGGGGAGTAGAAGAAGCCCGCTTAAAGGGTCGAGGCAGCAACCCCAAGGGGAGAGGAGATCCCTTGCCCTTACCTGATGGTAGCACATCCTTAACCAAGTCAGCCAAAACAACATCATCATCTTCCAACACTGCAGGAGTCACCAGAGCCACTGTCACAGGAGCTACAGGAACCTCAGAGTTCTAATAAACTACAACTTGAGATGCCCCACAAGCATCATTAGGAATAGATCTCTCATCTGGGCAAACTGGATCAGAAGAGATAGGAGGAGGAATACCCTCCTCTAGAACCATACTATCCAACACCTCAAAGCGGTTAAAACCTGAATTAGATAATCTTTCTTTCAAAGGCTTCTTTTGACCACGTCCCTTAGCTCGAGGGCAAATAGGGGTAAATCCATCCTTATCCTACATTTGAGCCTTACCCTTACCTGTAGCATCTTGTGGATTCATCCCCTTGGTAGTAGTAACCATTTGAGATTGTCCTTTCCCTATAGTATCTGCCAAACCACCAGCATTGCCATTTGTAGAACAATCCACTCCTTTGAAACTCGAGTTATGGGGGCACTGCCACAGTAAATGACCATACTCATGACAAATCTGGCAACGGAAAGGGAGGGATTCATAATCTAACTGCTGCACCCAAGAAGAATCCCCCAGACAAATTTCCAAAGAATCTGATAATGGGTTATTCAAATTAATTTCAACACAAATTCTAGCATAAGAAATAACCTTTTTATCGAGGGATTGATGTGCGATCGCAGCTAGCTTCCCCAACAAAGCAGCAATTTGTTGAAGGATGTCTTTACGCCAAAATTCCAAGGGAAGATGAGGCAAGCGAACCCAAACTGGCATTGTTGAAGGGAGATCCTCAGTAGAATTAAAACCTGAATGCCAAGGTTTGACAAATAACCCCACATGGTTGTAGAAATAAGGGCCTCCTTCAAAAACACGATCACGATCAGACATGCAAGAGAATACAACAAAAAAATAACTATTCCTTGCCAACATAATCTCCATATTGCCTTCCACCTGCCAAGAGCGGTGGATCCATGCTTCAAGAGCGTATAGGGAAATTCGAATTCCAAGAAATTTGCATATCAAAGCATGCTTGGTCCAATAATCATTGTCCACCATTACAGCCATTGGAGGAATAACCAGAATAGGGCGATCATGGCTACGCGGAAAACAACCATTAACTTTTTTCAGCTTGGAGCTCTCCCCTGAATAAAATGATTCAGATCGCATTGCATGCATAGTTGGAGAAGAACCATCTGTTCTCACCAACGGAGAAGAAATCCCAGGCCCTGCCATGCAAACAATAAAACCCCAATCAAAAATTGACTGTAGAAGATCTCCAAAAACACCGACGCAAATTATGTCCAGTAGCTAGCAATCCAAACAGAACCATCACTAATGTTAATGTTGAACTCAATGACAATGAGGAAATTGGGAGGTTGACTACCATCTATTTTAAAGATGTATACAACCCCCTAGAAACTCAAGTTATACCTAGGAGTAAGAATGGCTTCTTGGAAATTTTACACCCATTTTTTTATGATACAACCAACTAGGACCTAGTGAGGAAAGTGACTAAGAATAAATTTATGAAGGCAATCTTCATAATGGGATCCTTCAAGGCCTATAGGATTGATGGTTTTCCTCTAGCATTCTTCCAAGAATTCTTGGCAATTGTCAAGTATGATCTTGTCTATGTTGCTTAGGAATTCATTAGGATAGGTAGAATGCTTAGAGATCTAAATGAGAAT
>CM053786.1:157610901-157783401 GCA_028749045.1 Cupressus sempervirens | reverse complement strand
CCAGCCATGTTTGTATATCCCTCTACATCATTGTTTTGAGCTTTCTACCTCAAGGGCTTCCATCAATCCTAAAGGCATTCTTAAACATCGGGCTCCACCTATGGATGCAACTCCATGCATCTCCCTCCATGATGTAGAAATTGAAGATGCCTAGATCAATTGCAAAACTTATGGTATCTTCATAATTTGGTGTGGTCCTAAGGATGACATGTTATTGCTCTCCAATTGGTTAGGAGAAAATTGTGGGTCATAGGTAAGTATTTCTTATTTTTCTGACACTGTTCTTCATTTACATTGTAAAGATGAAGCTTTTAAAAAAGAACTTATAGTTGTATTTGAGTGTTTCTTTAATGGGCATATTGTTAAATTCATTGATTGGAAGCCTAATTTTAAATTAGATAGTTTAGATTTCATGTGCCCTATTTGGGTCAACATTCAATCTGTTCCTTCAGAGTTGAATCATTTAGAGATTCTCATATTGCTAAGGTTTGGTCTAGGGAAGCTTCTAGGCATAGATTCATCTTTCCAGTATTATAACAATATCAAATTGCTTATAAAAGTGGTAACAAAAAGAGTAGCACATGAATGTTTTGTGCATTGATATGAAGGGGAAATACCAGAAATAATAAAGGTTGAGAAGGGGAAGGTACCAAATTTTGAAACCTTACTGCATACCTCAAAATTTTAGACTATACTCCCAAAGTTTAGAGTTCAGAGAAAAATGTTGAGGGTTTAATCATGTATTTTGGAGCCTTCTAATCTAATCTTCAATCAATGTAAACCTCAAATAAATTCATAGAGTGACAAGATATCTAACAGTGAAGGTATTTTTTAGATTCTAATAGAAGACTCAAATCTATTATTGTGCTAAGCATAGTAAGAGGCCAGATTCATCATCCAGAAAGGATCAAGAAAAATAAAAAAGAACCTACTAAGATCAACATAGAACTAATATTATTATCAGAAGATAAAAAAAATATAACATCCAATGGGATGGTACCTCATAAGGAGCAGGAAAATCTAGGAAGGAGTGCAAGGGATCAGAAATCACCAAAATCCAGAAGAAATAAACAACATATATCAAATGATGTTTTTGACAAAGTCATCAAAGAGAAGCAAATGGTTCTCATAGGAAATGTAAATACAGATAGTTTGTTGAAATTACCTCAACCAAACAAGGATCCAGGGGTTCCAATAGAAGCCGATATAGAGGATGTAGAGAATTTGTTATTATTTGAAGCAAAAGAAGATTCAAGTGAGCCCCTTGCACCCTCAAAGGTTACATAAAACTTGAAACAATGTCTGATACATGAATGTATTGAAAGAACACTATGCAAAGAGGGCTCCATCAAATCTTCCATGTTTTGGCAGACTCCATCAGACATTAGAAGTTCTCCATTTACCCCAGCAGAGAATCCTAACAAAGTGGATTATTATAAGGCTGAGAGCTCCTTGAAAAAAGAGGTGCAAGAATTTCTAAACAAAGATGGCAATTTAGAGGCAGACTTAATTGATATGAATACAAAAGATGAGAATCTTGAAAAACTAGTAGATGAATCAGTTCAGGTATTTAGTTTTGAGGATATCAATAATAGTACAAAGGCTTAAAAGGCAGAACTAATTCAGAGAATCATTAAATTAAGGGGTAATAACTATTCTTGTGAAGATCTCAAAAGATATTTGATGTGTATAGAGGCAAAGGATAAGGCTAGGAGACAAGATCATATTATAGGCATGAGTCCTAAGACAATAGATGATGGGAACAATGTGGAAAGTATGATAGGAAATGGAATTTAAGAAGATTCTCAAATAGGTATAATTAATAAGATCATCAGAGAGCTAGAATCTGAAGATACAAAAGGGAAACTAACCAAAAGAATACTAGTGAGTTAATTTTAGGGAAAGTTCCAAAGCATCTTTGGCTTTAGTGGAACCAGGAAAGTTTGAGCTCTCCTAATTATGGCAAGATGAAGAGTAAAAGAGGTAGAAGATCTTTGAAGGACCTTAGGGAAGTGGAAGGACTCAACAAAGAGTAGTAGAAGATTGATCAGCTATTAAATGTTGGGAAGGGGAAGTGCCTTCCCAAAGAGGCATGAAGACTATAGCATGGAAAGGGGACTAAATGCCCCTAACAAGAAAAGGTTAGTAAAACAAAATCTTAAACCTTTTGAATTAGATATTATTATAGTTCAAGAAACAAAGCTAAGTAAGGATGAAGAGATTAAATTAGATAAAATGTTAGGTATATGGGGCTCTTTATTCCAAGAATCTACAAGAGCATCTAGTGGTTTAGGAGTTTTTTTGGAATCCTAGGAAGGTTTCGCTTAGCTATCTTAATCATAGTCCTAATTGGATTAGTTCTAGTGTCAAAAGTTTCAAGTTAGATTTGTAGTGTATTCTTATCAATGTTTATGGTCCTATCAACTACATGGATAAAAAAATATGTTTGGGTTGAGATTAGTAATTTCATTCTCAACTTTAAGGACAATTCATTTTTGATAGGAGGAGATTTTAATACTATTTTAGACTTATTTGAAAAAACAAGTGGTATCTATCATATTTTGCAATCTTCTTTAGACTTTAAAGCTTGGGTAAGAAAAAATGACATGATCAATGTTCCCATTAGCAATGGCAACTTCACATGGAATAATAGTAGGAAAGACTTTTCATATATTGCAGAGAAATTGGATAGGTTTCTCATCATAGGAGATCTAGATGAAAACAATTTCAATTTTCAATCTTCTATTCTGCCTATCACTGGGTTCGATCATTACCCGGTTCATTTGGAACTCTCCAAACCTCTTAAACCCACTAGAAACCCATTTAAATGTGAAAAAATGTGGTTCCTAGATACTACTTTCATCGAAAACATCAAAGTTTGGTGGGAGCAACACATAGTAGAAGTTTCAAAGATGTTTTTTTTTTTTTTTTTTGTTTCCAAAATTAAAATTATTAAAAGAGCACATTCTAAAATGGAACAAAGATCATTTTAATTATATTTTCAAAGAAAAATTAGAGATGGAAAATCAATTAAGAAATAAAAACCTAGAAATTATAAAGTACAGTATGAACAAAGAAAGTTATTTGCTAGAAAAATAGTTATTGGCTAAACAATAGTCAATTTTATCCAAAGAAGAGATTTTTTGGCGACAGAAATCTAGGGAAAACTAGTTGGATGAAGGGGACCAAAATACCAAATTTTTCCATAACTCAACTTTATATAATAGATCTAAGAATAAAATTATTAGTATCAAAATTCACTTGGGTACTCAGGTTTAGAAGCCAAGTGATATTGTTGATACCTTCATAACTCATTTAAAGAGTATCCTAAACAACTATGAAGGGTCAAATAAAGTGGCACAAGATAAGACGCTTAAATTTATACCTAAATTAATTTTTGCTAAGGATAATAAGTTTTTAAATAAACCCATTGTCTTGGAAGAGGTGAAATCTATAGCTTTTAATATGAACCCTGATAAATCTACTAGACCTAATGGTTTCTAGGCATTTTTCTTCCAGAAATGTTGGGATATTATTGGGGTTGACCTATAGAAGGCTATTGAAGCCTCTAGAAATGACAGAGCTCTACTATTTAAAATTGATTTTTCCTTTATCACTTTAATCCCCAAAAAGAAATGATCTTGAATCTACTAGGGATTTTAGGCCTATCACCTTATGCAATATGATCTATAAGATCTTTTCCAAGATCATAGCAAATAGGCTTAAAAGTTTTTTTCCAAAGTTGATCTCTGAGGAGAAAACAGGCATTGTCCTTGGGAGATCTATTCTTCATGGCATCATTACTATTCAAGAAACAATTCATTCGACCAGCAAAAGCAATGATCCTTGCATGTTTATGAAACTTGATATCCAAAAAGCATATGATATGGTTGACTGGAGATTTTTATGTAAGGTGCTTGAAGCTTTCAGATTCTCTCATCAATGGATCAATCTTATTTTTAAATTTATATCTACGCCTAAAATATCTAATCTAATTAACAAAATGCCTAAAGGTTTCTTTGAAATTTCAAGGGGTATTTGGCAAGGTGATCCTTTATCAACTTCTCTCTTCATCATTATGGCTAAAGCCTTTGGGAGAGCTTTATCCAATGCTTACCAAAAATGATTAATTTCAGGTATTACTATCACCAAAAATATGCCTAACAATACACACCAACAATATGCTAATGATACGATTCTCCCTAGCAAAAGTACTATTTTAGAAACTATAGGATTTAAATCTATCATAAAATTGTATACGATGGCCTCAAGTCAAAAAGTTAAATAGGCAAAATCTAAGATTTTCTTTATGAACACAAAAAAGAAATTGAAGAAAAGATCTATGAGTTCATGGGTTATAGAAAAGGACAATTCGCATGTAAATACTTGGTAATTATGCTTGAAAAGGGTTCCAAATCCTACAAGGTGTGGCACAACACAATTGAAAAATTGGATGCCAGGATTAGGAGATGGAAAGATAAATGGCTCTCAAAAGCAAGTAAGGTTACTAAAATTAGTTATGTTCTTTCTGCCATTCCTATTTATCCCCTTTCCTATCTCCCTCTATCAAAGAGCCATCGCATCAAATTTGATGCTAAACTTAGGAACTTTCTGTGGAAGGACTGTGAAGAAAACAAAAATCTAGCATTAATCAAATGAGAAAATATCTGCAAACCTAAAGAAATGGGAGGACTAGGTGTCAAGAACCTAGATTGGCAAAATGAAGCCCTGGGGGAAAAACTGATTTGGTGTCTATACCAAGAGAGAGATAAAAAATTGATAGAGATTCTATATAACAAATATCTTAATTTGGAAGATCCTATTTCAATTTATAGAATGATCAATCCTCCCAAGGGTTTCGAAAGTTGGAACTTTATGCTAAAATGTGGTGATCTTATAGGTAAGTTTCTTACATGGGATATTGGCATAGGTGATAAGGCATTATTTTGGGAAGATTCTTGGGACAACCACCTCTCATTAGTTTCTAAATCCTATCCCAATTATTTCAAGGACTTGTTAATCTCTCATTGGGGGAATAAATTTATTAATTATAAAACTAAGATCAAAAGTAATGGTATGGCTAAATGGGTTTGGAAATCAGTGGAAGATTTGGTTGCAGATCCGATGGAAGTAGATGCTTATGTCAATATTATCTTTGATAGGGTAGTCAAGCAATCAAAGAAGCAAGATGTACTTATATGGGCTGCTACCAATGATGGAAATTATAGAGTAAAGGATGGTTACAAAGTTTTGCTTTACTCTCAAAGTTTGGATACAGTCGATATCCCACTCAAGCTATGCTAGGATGGGGCCTATCTTCCTAAGGCTAGTTTCTTCCTTTGGTTACCCTTCCAAAACAAGATTCGAACCACTGAGAGGCTAAGAAAATTTGGGATTCATGGTCCTTCTAGATGTGTGCTATACAAACAAAACTATGAGGACCTAAACCACATACTTTTTATGTATCCATATTTGCAAAATTGTTGGGAATAACTTAGATTTAAGCTGGGTCGGTCTACACCGCTCCCTCAATCTTTCTAGGACCTTCTTATCAGTTGGTTTACCAACTTGTCTAAGAGAACTAATAGTAAACTTTGGAATATTTGTTCGTCCATTGTATCTTGGGAGATTTAGAAGGAATGGAATAGGCGCATCTTCTAAGATTATAAACTAAATCATGAGGAGTTAATATTAAAAATTGAGTTGAGTATCATGGAAGTTACTAACTCTCATCTCAAAAAATGTATGAAAGAAGAAGGATCCTTCTCTATCTAGGACAGCCTTATGAAAAGGAATTGGGTCAACCTGATTAACCCTCCTCTTATTTAATTTTAAAAAAGCAAAGTAGATAGAGATAATTGTAAATGGTTCCACCCTCTGATCAGTTGGTCCAAACTCAATTTTGATGGGGCGGCCTGAGGAAATCTTGGGATAGTACAAATCAGATGTATCATCAATAATTATTCTTGTCAATAGTTAGTAAAAAAGGCCATGGCCATCAAGCCTGCTTCTAATAACTTGGCCAAATTAGAGGCGTTTGAATCGGGGTTGCATTTATGTTTGGAGGTTGGGATAAGAAAAGTGCTTATTGAAGGTGATTCTCAGATTATTCTAAATTCTATTAGAAAATGTTCTAGCCCCAATTGGGTACTTAACTCCAGACTTGATGTTGTCCTTGATCTTCTTGACCATTTTGATGACTACCAAATTCGTCACATTTATCATGAAGATAATAAGAAAGTAGATCAACTTGCAAATAAAGGAGTTGATGGTGTTAATATTCACCTCATGAAGGATTTTATTTTGCCTATAAATATTCCTTTCTTATAGTAGCTAAGTTTCTCTCATTAATATATGCACTTTGTATCGATTTCATAAGAAATAGGTTTTACTTCCTCAAATTATGTAATTTGTGTTTGAAGTTAGTCATATTGGTGCATGACTGATGTCACTTTAGGTTTGAGTTTTTTTATTTATTAAGTGTTATAGAACTAGGGCTCTATGCATGATGAATTGCCCAATCAAATCAAATCATGATGGGGTTCTTGTTGGATGGTTATCATTTTTACTCCTTGTTTCCATGGTGACTTGGCTTGATGGTGTCATCATCATTATGCGGCATGTCAATTTCTCTCTAGATCTTTCCTTTTTTCTTTATGGGATTGTATTATCTCGAGTTTTTCATCTTTCTCTTTGCAGCAATGGACTCTAACATTATGTTATTCCACTCCAAAGAACCATGTACCATGGCCTTTTATGGCCCTATGAAACCTGAATGCTGAAATAGAATCTTGAACCCATTAGATGATATGTCAAGGATTGTAGTGGGTAGGGTGATCGAAGAAGGCATTTTTGACTATAGTTTCACCTAGTAGACAAATAGTAGCATCATCGGATCCTTCATTGGCTTTCTAGCTAGAGCGAAGGTGGATCATGATTTAATAATTCAATTCTGTAATGACATATTTCAATCAACATGGCGAAAGGGTTTAGAGAATTTAGTAAGGAGCATTAACAAAAAGCTACGTATACCACTTCCTAAGAAATATATGGCTTTCCCTCCAGGTTCCTCTAAGTTGAACATGGCTTTCCGTCGGCCTTCAATGATTATCCATGAAAGCCTTGCATTCTACACCCAATGGCCAAAAATGGAGGCAAGTATATCGTTTTCTTTACATTGGAGGGGCATTGTGGTAGAATCTATTAGGGTTTGGTTGATTGAATACCTCAATTTTTTTCATGCGTATATCCACCTAGGAGTTTCATTTGATAACTTGGAAGCCCTAATTTTCTGTTCTCCTAATGTGGAAAAGACAAGCAGATTCAAGGCTAGTTTTGAGCTCCCCACTAACTTTCAGGTGGAAAACCCTAATGACATTTCTAAAGTCATTATGGTTTTCCCAAGGTAGGGTTTACAATTGGATGGACTCCCTTAGTTTCTCTTTTGGTCTATAGGTAGCTACTCTATTTTTTGGTATTTGTATAGGTTACCTAGGGTCGATTTTTTTGTATAAGAATGTCCAGTCCTTTGTAGATAGGATCAAAGAACTTTTAGGCTTAAAGTTGTATATTTCCCTTTATGTAATAGAACATGTGTAATTAATATATATAGAAGTTTATCTTAATGTGGATGCTGGAACTATATTTTAAATGACTATGAATTTAGTATTTTAAATTCTCTATTCCTTGTTTTGTGTATGAGCTATTTCTCATAATTTAGATGATGGAAGATGATTATTTATTTATTATTTTTCACTCATTTACTTTAGATTTTGGATCCACTATGATTGCAGACTCATTCCAAGTGGTTTTCTTCATAGATCAGATTTGGGTTTCTAAGGATTAATGTATTATTATCTTTGTAATCTTCGTGGCTAGTTATGAGCATTGCTCGCTTTCAACTTGGACCTTCTAATCGCCTTTTCAATTGTCCGATTATGGTGTTTAAGTAGTTTGGTATGCATATTTCTTCATTTTTGATAAAGATTTCTTCGTTATGCATTACAAGTAATTGGATGATTTTCTCCATTGCGAGATTGTTTCCTTATTCACATGTCTTGGAAGGATCCACTGGAAGCTTTATCTTTGAAACTGGTGAGAATAAGAATTGCTTCCATTTCTTTCATGTTTAGGCATCAATATTTGTCTAGAGTATTTTATTATGGCATTTATAGTGATTGATTTTGAATATGTCATCATAATGAATATTAGAGATCGTAGTATCCAGGTTGGTTTCTATTATTTCATATGGGTTCAGTGTTGAATTTAGGGGGTTAACTTTACTTATGTTTGGAGGTTTCTACCTCTATGGTTGAGATAGATAATAACACAAGAGTTGCATGCCAGTGATTTTTGTGTTTAATTACCGTCTTAGAATGTTTCAGTTATTTGCACGTTTAGGATATATCATATGATTGTGTTTCCTATTTGTTAGTTCTTTCTAATTTTTATGTTTAGGTCCCTTATGGTTTATATATTAATCATCAATGCAGTCATAGCTTTTGACTTAATTTGTCTAGAATTTTTATGATCTATTTTTTTTATGTCTTATTGAGGCTTGTTATATGATCTCCCTTTGTTAGCATTCTAATTTGGTATTGTATAGTTTTGTTCCTATTTGATTGTTACTTATAAAATTACCGAGGATTGGAAATCTTTTTCCCATGAAATTTGGATTGGCAGACATACTTTTTGAGGTTTTGTTTGATTGCTAATGTGTTAACTGTCTAGCCTATTTAGAGGAAGAATTGTTTGATGATGAAAAATCTCTCGTGCAAGGGATATGATTGTTTATCAATTAGATAGAGCTCTTCCTTTTTATACCATATAGATGTGATGTACATGTTCAAAGGGTTTTGTCCCCTCATATTTTTAAAGCTATATACACTTGATATATTCACTGGGGTATGCCACTTTGAAAATGTAATAATATAGGACATTTGTCCTAAGCTAGACTGGAGGTTTTCTTCTTCGTTCTTTTCTACTAGTGCCCATTTGAACAGAGTTAAGCCTTTGTAAACCTTTTTAAGTTTAATAAAATTAATCAAGGCCTTGGTCATTCACCAATTTTTTTAAAAAAATGCGTAACCACTCTAGAATTAATTATATATAATTAATATATTATTTTATATTATAAAATTATATTTAGATTTTCTTTAATATGTTTTTTATATAATATTTTAAAACTATTTATATTGATCATGAAATTAAAAAAATTAAAGGTAATAAAACCCTAAACTCCTATTTCGCAACTATTGCGACAAAACTTGAAATCAAGCTAAACTAAATATTATGTCATTTGTTTTCATTCAAGGTAACACTTGATTAGAGTGCATATTTTTTAAATTAAGTGAGATGATAGAAAATTATAAGGTAAATTAAAACTTAAATGAGAGTATCTTTAAAATATTCTCTCGAGAATTTGATAAACAATAAAACCTTATTATGTTGATATTATTTCCAAAGAGTTACATTGCATAATTAAAATTGACAAATATTTGGTCTTGAAGAAAAGTAATAAGTAGTCTATATAGTAATAAAAATCTTTGGATATAATTAAAGTTGCATTATTTACCAATTAGGCATGTGCCCAACATTTTTTGTTCAAGAATGCATGAGTCATTGTTGTCTCATAAAACAACTAGACAAAGAAGGAAAATTAGATGAGACATTTCTTCATTTGCACTTGGGATGCAAATAAATTTAAAATACATAATGTGAGAGGTTAGAGGTCATTTTTTTGCAAACATAGAGCTAACGGAAGTAATAGCACTGGCATATTTAGTTGTTTAGCTAGGCGTCAGCAAAAGCCTTACCCATATGCAAAATAGCCAGACACATAATAAACTAGTTAGCTTCTTTATATGGTACAAAATTTCTTGTTGAATAAATACTAGTGCTCACGCCTTTGAAAGGGTTAAGCTGATAGTCTTGTATATTTTTTATGATATTCTTGATTATTAATAAAGTCTATGCACAAATGTAGACACTCATTTCTTTGGTAGCTCTAATTCATCTTACCCCTCTTCATTGTGAGATCTTATGTATCTATAGCCTATTTCCTCTATTTCAATTTGATTTATTCCATACATATGTTCTACCTATCTATTTACATATCCACAATCCATCTCTCACCTCATATATCTTTATAATTCTCTCTCTTTATCTCCCTCCTTTGTTATTTGTATTTCTCTACCTTCCCCTAACATCTCCTTTTCCCATGTATGTAGACACCCCCCCTCCCCTTATTTTTCTCATATAGAGCATTACTTTGAGAGTATTGAAATTTTAAGATGCGAGCTAAAAAATAATAATTACCAAAGTAATTTTAAACATATATCTTAAATTTACAAAAAAAAATATATTTTTTAATTTATAAATATGATAATAATAAAATTTAAATAAAATAAATTAATCATCTTAAAAATAATGTAATATTAATTAAATAAAAATTCATCTCTCTCCCATTTACAATACACAAAACTTGCACATGTATGACTTTTCTCTAATCTTAAATCTTAGTTCATTCATTTACAAATATTGAAATATAATTTGATTTAGTAAATATATAAAATCTAAACACACACACACACACACACACACACACACACACACACACACACACTTACTTTTATATTAGGTACTTCCAAACTAATTACTAATGTGATCTTAAGTTAAATGTGTAACCACTCTAGAATTAATTATATATAATTAATATATTATTTTATATTATAAAAGTATATTTAGATTTTCTTTTAATATATTTCATATATAATATTTTAAAGCTATTTATATTTGTTGGTGTAAATAAGTATTTTCTATTTACACTTACTTAAGTTTACTTAGGTTAATGCATTAATTTATAATTTTGCATTATTTTATTATTTATTTAGGTGAGACACTTAGGAGTTTGTCTACTCTCACAGAAGTATGCAACACTAATTAAGCAGATGGTATCTACAACACTATAGTTTGCATCATTCACTGAGTTTTCATGTTGAGAACACAATTATTCGCACTCCTAATTTAGCACATGTTTTCTACACCACTGATTTGCATGCTACACCATTGTAGGCTTATCCTCACATCATCGCACTTACTTCAGTGCTTAATGGTGGATAACCCATATCTGGTGGACATGTGCTTGGTTGTATGACTTATCATGATGTTGACTTCTATGCATTCTAGAAGCTCTGCAGAGGCCTTTATATACAGACACTCGTAGTGCACTTGCATACGACATATTGTATGAATATATTCTCATTCTAATCATAATCTCTCTTTGGTCTACTATTGGGCTTGTGTTTGAGTTGCTTGGTCTTGGGTGAATTTTAGCCAAAGAAAAATTCTTACAATATTGATCATGAAATAAAAAAAAAATTTAAAGATAATAAAACCCTAAACTCCTAATGTTCAAGCAAAACTTGAAATCAAGCTAAACTAATTTTTGTGTCATTTTTTTCATTCAAGGTAACACTTGATTAGAGTGCATGGTTTTTAAATTAAGTGAGATGATAGAAAATTATACGATAAATTAAAACTTAAATAAGAGTATCTTTAAAATATTCTCTCAAGAATTTGATAAACAATAAAACCTAGTTATGTTGATATTATTTCCAAATAGTTACATTGCACAATTAAAATTGACAAATATTTGTTTGCTCTTGGAGAAAAGTAATAAGCAGTCTTTATAGTAATAGAAATCCTTAGATATGATAAAAGTTGCATTATTTACCCATTAGGCATGTGCCCAACATTTTTTGGTCAACAATGCATGAGTCATTGTTGTCTCATAAAACAACTAGACAAAGAAGGAAACTTAGATGATCCACTCATTTGCATGACAATACATATGACAATTTCTTATAGTAAACAAAATTAACAGATGAATTTTTTCAAGCACATAATGCAATCAAAATTTGATCTTATCATAATATTTCTTTAAGAATTAATTTTGTAATCTATATAATTATAATTAACTAATATATTAATATTAATATTTTTAATTAGGAACAACTAGGTTCTAGATTATGTTAACTACTTGAAATTACATAAAAGAAATAGGAATTAGTAGGTTCTAAATTATGTTAACTATTTGAAATTACATAATGGAATCTAGAGATGAGAATTTTAACTTTAATCATGTTTTAAAGAACCAACTTATATTTTCCAAAAAAATTCTATTTGCAGAGTTCTTGAAACCATGTGACATATTTTCTTTGATTATTCTTTTGCTAGAGAAATTTGGCTCATGTTTGGTATATGCATTACTAATTATATTTACACTTTGGATATTGTTATTGGTGTTATTGGAAGCCTTAGAAAAGATGCTAACTTGTTCTGGTAGGTTCTCTCATCTCTCATCCTTTGGCATATATGGAAATTTAGAAATGATTCTAAATTCCAAGGTTTTACCAGATCTCTTACTTGATTTCATAGAAATCTCATATATTTTAAAATTGCTTCATAGGTCTGTTGTGTGTTGAACATGGAAAGAAGAAACCTGCTTCAGTTTCTATAGGACAACTAGGCTACCATGTTTATATATGAGATGTCGAATGGGTACGAGTTGGCTACCATATTGGAAAATCAAGTGACTTTTGATGAAGCTCTTGCAAAGCTTATGAAAGAAATAAAAAAAAACAAGAACCCCTCCGCTGATAAGCTCCATGTCTTTTCACAATTGCTGGCTCAGAAAAAAGCTATAAGGATGGAAGGGCCCCTTGGTTGGACTTCTTGGATCAACACGTTTGAAGATGCTTCTCTATAGGACTAGTCTACTTTTGAACATTCTCTTGGCTCACTTGTATTATCGTCTTGCTCTAATATATATGTATTTTTTTGAATGGTCCTCCTTGGTGGACTAATTCTTATGCTACTCTCCGATTAGTTGGTTGAGGCTCTGCCTCCCTTCTTTTTTGGTGTACCTTTTTTCTCTCTTGACTTTTAATACAAAAAAAATATTAATTTTAAGATCTTGATAAATTCATTGAAATTATATAATACGTACAAAGTATTTTTAATTATTTTAAATAATAATTAACATATTAATCAATTTTGATATGAATTATTTATGATCTTGTTTCTCTAGCTATAATTTATTATTACATTTACTTTGTCTAATTTAGATGCATATTAAAGCTTGAGAGTTTGATGAACTTTTGATGTGTAGATCACATTTAATAAAAATTAATGGGTATGATTTAAAATTGTAGATTGTGATTAGAGGTTTTCATAGGAGATACAATTTCCTCACAACCTATAAAATGGTACACTGAATAAGTTTAGTGAGTTTTATATTAAATGATCTCATTTCAATTTATGAAAATAAAACACAATAGAATTAATGAATATTGATGTATATATGTTTAATATTTTATGTTTATATTTGCATGCATATACACACATGTTATATATGCATATATGTACATGTCTGTATACACATGTACATGTCTCTAGATTATATATACATATGTGTATATACATGTCTATATATAATGCACACATGACACATATACTTACCACATGTGCATACATACATACATGCACATATGCATATAGATGTGTACACACATGACTATACACATGCACATAGATTTTTTTAATTATTATAAATAAGTACTTTGAATCACATTTAATGATGTAAAATGTACTACTTTGAGTTACAAAATGTGATCTAAAACAATGTAACTTTCGGGGATTTTAGGTACAGGATCTTAAATCATTTCTCCATATAATTTCCCTATCAAATGATGATATAATTATTTTCCTTCTGCTATTGATGATTCGAGAAGTCATCCGAAAACTATGAACTTTAGACTATAATTACAAAGAAAAAGAACTCACGACGAATGGTATGCTTGCTATTCCAATATATTTTCTTTCTTCCCCTATTAAATGGTCATTGTCATGTGTTTAAAGATTACTATATGAATATTCTTTTTTCTGATAATTTAAAATTTTTCTACAGAATCCATTGTTTCAAATGTGTCCATCAAATTTTTTCTTCATTGAACTTTTGTTCAATTAGTTCAATGAAAATTAATAATATTTTTAATAAATTTATCTTATTCTTCATTTTAATTTTAGAAGAATAATGTTACCTAAATTCAACATGAAATCAATATTTCTAATAATATTTTATTAAGTTATTCTAACTTCAATAATATTATACCACCATCTTTCATTGTTTAATTTAACTAATAACATTGCCACTAGACAATGATATTTATAAAAACTAAATTCAAACCTTGAAAAACTCTTAAAAAATACAAATATACCAACTTAAACCAAAAGAAGCATTAACAGATTTACACAAGTGGAGGTTAAAAAAAGAATGTCCTAACAAATCTCTATTCTAAAGTATATTAACAACTGCATCCATATTTTAAGTAGATGTGGAATAGAGAAGGCACTGTCAAAATATGTGTTATACTTGCCTCCCAAAATGTACCATATAAAATTTTCATTGTGAAAAACAACATAAAATAGTATGGAATTTAAATGGCTATAGGCGAAGGTTAGATTAAACAAAATTTCCAAAACTTGTCAGTACCTTGACTTTTGAATGGAATAAGGATTGGGGATTTTGCTGAATGTGAAAACTTGATTAGTTAAATAAGATTTGAACACCTTCCATATAACATAAGATTTGAACACCCTCCATGTTAAATAAGATAGTGGGCGTAGTCTCAGAATCTCCAGTTTTCAGCCAAAAACATCTGTCAATGACACATCGGTGAAAGTTATATATAGCATCATTTTTTGCTGCATTATTAACCAATTTATCGAGAAGACATCTAGCGTGTGTTAGATCTATTTTTTCATCGCAATTATCACCCACCTATTAAATATATTTTGAGGCATCTGACACAGTCAAAATGTCATAACATTCCGGTGGCAAGTCACACAATAATAAGCCTATCAGCTTAAACATAGTCTGCACCGGCACCAATGTGAAATGTTATATTCAAACCACATACGTTGTCTTTCTCTCTCGAGTTCATCTATACGTACCAACTATACATGTTATCAGAGTTCTCTCTCGAGTTCATCTATACGTACCAACTATACATGTTATCAGAGTAAGAATTCTTGTGTATACCTTTTTCTCCTCATTATTAATTTTTTAACTTTGTTTTGGATGCATATGTATTGTCTATGCTAGTTTTGAAAGATGAAAGATCAAAATTATATTGAGTACTCGAAAATATAATAATTGTTACATTAAATTATTATGAATGGTTAGATATTACATTAAAAATTAGAAATATACATAGTAAATTGATCATATATATATATACTTCAAGTTTTTTTAAATAATCTATGTGTTTAGGTTCAATTGTGGTATTGAGACAACTAAATAAATTGTAGCTAGAGCCTTAGTGAGGAGTTCAACTTTAAAACAAAAGACAATTTAACTTGTCTTTTTTGAACTATATCATTAATGAAAAGATATTAGATTTCTATTTCTTTCTTTCTCACAAGATATAGAGAATCCTTCATAATTAAAATAGAACAATTGTTTGGTGTTTTTAGCAAAATGTAGATCATCCAACATCCTTCACATTAATATTATTTGAGAGCACAATTGTATATATTTTTTCACTCCAAAAAATAAAAAATGACAAAATATAACTTTTCAATCAACTACCAAATTAGGCCAAATAAGATTTTACACATTCAACTAGCTCATTTTTTGTTTGTAAAATAGAAATGAATATTAAGTAACTTGGTATCACTTACATACCTTAATATTATCTTTGTAGTACCACAAGGACACTCAAGATGACCTATAGGAATTTAAACATGAAACATCCACATTATATATTATCATATAAAATTATTTTAATGAATTCAAAAAAAAAAAAAAACTCTAAGCATGCACAAAACCTTTATTCCAAAAGTTTCATATAAAAACTTATCACATGTTTTTTCCTTTTTGAATGCACATAAACATCAAATAACTTTCATACACTTGTTTACCTTCCACAATAAATCTTATGTAATAAATATCTTTATACATTTAATTAACAAAACTAAAGCTAAGTATAAATCTCCTTTCATACTTTTACTAAGCAGAAATAGATCCAAAAGTTTATATAAGTACTAGTATAGAATATAAGGTCACAAAATTTAGTGGTCTTATGATTAATAAAACTAAAATCTCAAAATTATTAAATTGAGAATAATTTTACATTTGTAATTAGATAATAATCCAGCCACACCCTTAATGTAGGACCCACATGCCCTTTAATTCAAAATCTCACCACTATAAAACAATATGGAATTTCTATAAAACTAATAATATAAATTAAATTATGGCAATAATTATCAGTAAAAAAATAATGTTAGTAATCTAAGTAAAAGAAAAAAAACTTAGAAAATAGTTTCAACTTATAAAACTACCAGTTACACATTTTGATACATGCAACAATAAGCCAATAGGAGTGATATACTTGATGTGGTAGAAAAGTGGACATAATTAATAATGAGACTTTGATAAAAAAAAGTTTTAAAAAAAGGACTTTAAGATGACATCAAATATAATTGGTTTAAATTTTTAAAAAAATTAAATTAATACAAATAAAAATTGTATCCATGAAGTGAAAATTAAATCTCAAATTAATAGTTTAGAAGAAAAAGTAAAATTAATCCAATATGCACCTTTAGATCTCATGTGGATATTATTTTTGAACTCATTTCCAACAATTTTATTCTAGAATTGACTCTAAAATTTTCAATAAAATTTTTAGGGAAAAGAGCAAAGAGTCCAATAGTAGGAGTTGCAAAACATTATTCCTGAAAAGTGTGCTACAAAGATGTTGAAGTTAAATGTGTTATTGAAAACTAGCATATTATTAATAAGCTAGGATTTATATATCCATGAAAATTTTCATGTACTTTTATTCTCATTTTGGAAAAGTAAATTAATATATGTACACACATGCAAATGATGTTGAGTATGGATCATTCCCATAGCTTTTATATATCCCTATATACACATATAGATTCTAGATATTTGGCTCCACGACATCCACATACGTATTTTGATATAGTTCAATTTTATTGAAATAATTATAGAAATATTCATAAAACAACCCTAGCATAGTTCATAACCATGTAAATCCAACTTATTTTCCTCCCAGGATTATTTTTTGGTCATGATCTCAACCTTATCGATGTAGGTTTGACCACATCTTACCAATATTTAAATTTAAAAATTGGCGAAGACAACTATGTTATGTGCTTACAATAAGTTGATTAAGTTCATATTTGATGAAATGTGATACTATTTTCTTATTATAAATGACATTTAGTTAACTTTTATCATCCAAGGATCTCATCCTATATGTTTTATTCACATAATTTTGACAATACAATAATTTAATTGGTGTTAGCCTTTCAATTATATTTTTAATACTATTGGCCCTTAGATATGTAAAAAGAGTTAAGAAAGTTAATAAATTTTAGGAAAATAATAAAGATAAACTCTTAATTGAGTTGGTTCAAATCTAGATATAAAGAAAAAATCAAAAACCTAATCTTGGACTTGAAATTTTGATATTAAATAAAGTGTAAATTTAACATAAATTATAAAATATTGAATTATTAAAAAAAAAAATGAGAGATAATGTTCAAAATTTAAACATATAGATATCTCCAAAAATTAGAAACCGAGAAAAGAAAAATTTCACAAAAATAAGTCTCTCTTATTGCAATACTAGCCCACTATTTGGTGCTAGAGCACCTAAGTTTAAATGATAAAGAAAAAAGAAATATGTGCGTAATGACTTCAACCAAGTCATGGTTTGAATAAGGAGAACTTGGGGTCCATTAGACATTTTTGTGGTGTCTAGTTAGGATGTTAAAGTCATTTTCCAAACTTGGTCAAAATGTTGTAGTTGTGTGGAGAAAAAGTCGCCAAATAGGCTAAGTGAAATAGCTCCAAATTTCTTAAGACTAAGTTAAAAGCTGGTATAAATCCTTAGGGAACAATTTATTTCCATTTTACACCATTAGAAGTCAAATTTCTGGATTCAAAGCCTTTTTCTTCCAAATATATTGGTATATTCAAGGAGATGATGTTTGGAAGGCTATTGAGGCAACTAGGAAATATGGATCCCTTCTAAATGAAATTAACAACACATTCCTAGCTTTAATTCCAAAGAAAATGGAACATATGGATCTAGTAAATTTAAGGAACATAGAATTATGTAATACAATATACAAAATACTTTCAAAAGAATTATCCAATAGATTTTAAAAAGTAATACCAATGGTCATTTTAGTGGGAAAAAAAACTTTTGTTCCTAATTGATGGTATTATTATGATCTAAGAATTAATTCATTCTATAAAAATCAATTTAAGGAATCTTGCATGCTAATGAAGTTAGATATCCAAAAAGCCTATGATAAAGTGGAATAGAGATTCTTATGTAAAACACTTGAATATTTTGATTCTCTTGTCAATGGATCAACGTAACATATAACTGTATTTCAACACCAAAAATTTCCCTTCTCATAAATAGTACTCTTGATGGTTTTTAAGCATATCTAGATGAATAAGGCAAGGAGATCCTATATCACCCTTTCTCTTCATTATGAAGGAAGAATCTTTTGGATGAGCTATAATAAAGGCTCAAACTAAAAGGGAAATTAGGAGAATCACACTAACTAAGGACATTCCTATAACAACACATTAAAAATTTGCAAATGATGTGATTAAATACGAGGAGAAAGAACTTTGGAAGAACATAAAATTTTAAGAAAATAATAAATAATTATATGGTAGTATCAAGACAAAAAGTAAATGCTAAAAAATTAAAGATTTTCTTTATTAAATCCAAAGAGGAAGTGGCAAGAGAAATTTTTAGAATAATGGAATTCAAAGAAAAAAATAATCTTTCTATGCAAATACCTTGGTATTCAAATTGCAAAAGGCATTAGCAAAAGTAAAGATTGAGATATCATTTTAGAAAACTAGGATAAAGAAATGAAAATTTGGAAAGGAAAATGGTTAACTAAAGCCAGTAGAATGAATATGATCAAAGTAGTAGTTCCATTCATCCCCACAGAACATATGTCTTGTCTTCCCCTAGCTAGAGGTGTAAAAAGAAAATTAGACTCTAAACTTAAAAAATTCTTCAGGAAAGGTACTATAGATGAGAAAAGACAAGCTTTGATCAAATAGGAAAAAATAAAAAGACCTATAGAATTTTGAAGGCTTGGACATAAAAAAAAATTGAGTTCGCAAAATGAGGCGTTAGAGGCAAAACTTATTTGATGAATGTTTAAAGAACATAATAGTAAATGGGTAAAAAAATTATCTCATAATCTGTTTAAACAATAATAATCCTCTTTCTTTATTCAAAACTAAAAATCCTCCTAAAGGTTCAAGAATGTGGAGCTTTATACTGAATCATTGTCCATTAATATCTAATAACTTAACTTTTAATATTAATATAGGGCAAGATTCATTATTTAGGGAAGATTTGTGGGATGGGCTTCCTTCTCGAGATAGTATATATATACCCATAAACATTGCAAGCACTCTTTCATCTTTGTGGGGGTAAGAATGTGAGTGATTATAAAATTAAATTTAATAATAATTGCTATGGAGGATGGCAATGGAAAACCCTAGATGAAACTTCACTTTCATCATAGGAAAAGTACATTTGTTAATCAATTTTTCAAAAGTAATTAGGTAAATCATAAAGTAGGAAATATAAATTAATTTGGGGAGCTTTGAAAGATGTAAATTATAAAATCAAAATAGGGTATGAAAAGATAATAAATTCTCAACAATAGGATAATATTGACATCCCTGTAAACCTATATTCAGATTTGACATGTCTTCTAAAAGCAAGTATCTTCCTTTAGGTTGCTCTTGAGAAAGGAATTCTAACAATAGATAAGTTTACCAAGAAGGGTTTTGAAGGACCATCTAGATGCTCACTTTGTGAAAAGAATCTAAAGTTCATTTTGTGAAAAGAATCTAAAATATTTGAACACTTACTTTATTACTATCCCTTTGCTAAGAATTGTTGGTATAGGTTATGTGAGAAATTTAAAAGTAAAATAGTATTCCCTGATAGCCTATTAAATTTTTTAAAATTGTTGGCCAAAACATGATTGTTCTAAAATTTATAGTAATCTATAGAAAATGTCCCCTTCCATGCTCATATAAGAATTATGGAAAGAATGGAATATAAGAATCTTTTATAATGAAAAGATGGAACTAACATCATTTTTTAATAAATTGGAGGCTTGTATTATTGAGGTAGCTAATAATAATATCATAGTTTCATATAAGTAGGAAGGTTCCTTTTTAGACTAGAATGTACATATGCATAAAATTCAGTTTAAACTAATTAATCCACCTATGATATATATAAAATCCTAAAATATTGCTAGGAAAGAATGTAAATGGGAACCTACTTCAAAATTAAATTTTGATGTGGATTCTAGAGGTAATCCAGGACTAGTAGGCATAAGTTGTATTATTTGGTCATCAAATAGATGATGTCTATCTATTCAATTCAAACCTTTAGGAGTAATGTATAATAACTTATCTGAATTATAGGTCTTAATAGAAGGCTTAACTCTAAGTAGAGAGATAGACTATTGCCAAATTAGTTATCAAAAGCCATTTGCAAACTATCCTAGATGCATTAAGGAAAAGACATACCCTGGACTGGATCCTTAATTAAAACTTCAATATTCCCTAGACATGATTGAAAAATTAAAAGAAACAATTATAAACATATTTATAGGGAAGGTAATAGAGAAGCATATAATCTCACTAATAAAGGAGTAGATGGAGAAGAGATTCTAATAAGACAAGACAATATGACAAGTAGAAGTTAGACACTTGTTCTAGAAGCAAAATTGGCTTCAAATTTTTATTATCAAAATAAACATGATAATTTAGCTTATATCATGGAAGTTTAATGTTAATAAGTGATATATTTTTGGTTATTTAAAAAATCAAATTATATAGTATTTGATTTCAATCTTTAAGTTAATAGGAGATAAGTATTAATTTTGATTTGAAGCTTTTTTTTTCATTGTACAAACTTGATTGTAGCCAAATTTAATTTTTAGGTTATATTCACAAGGAAATATCAAAAGAAAAGTTATAAATTTGAAAATAAAAAGGGGGCTAAAGTTGATTAAATTACTTTGAGATATTTATGTAAGGGATACACGAAGGATACCATCTCTGATCTATGGTGCCCATTTGAGATGATTTTTAAATCTAAACACATTTTTAGGCCTCATGGCCTATTAAATAACATTTTTAAAATTTTTTTTTACTTATATATAAACATGATCTCTAGTTGAGCTAGAGTCACCCCTTATGAGTGTCATGGAGTATCTGATGAAAAAAGTTTTAGTAGATTCTTAATTTTGATTCTATAATTTTTTAATCCTTGCTTCCAACCATTGATGTAAACATTTTCTTAATGTGATTTTTCCTAGTCTCAATAAGATTGATCAATAGAAAATGATATTTGAACACTCTTTGTGACATTTGTATTTATCCTCCAATGCTTTAGTGTGTAATGTTGGCTTAAAATGGGTAGAACAAAACAATGTCAAAGATTGGACATCAAATAGTTCTAATTGGAGTAAGATTTGTCATAATTTTTCTTGATTTTCATTTTCATTAATAAGTGAAAAATAATAATTTAAGGAACCTTTTTCTGGCACAAGTTATGGAAAACTAAAATATTATATACTTTTAAAAAAGATTAGATTCTATATAAAATGTATTAAAAATTGTTTGTAGAATCTCCAATAATTATGTAAAAGATTAGAAATAGAAGGTTGTTCTAAGTTTTCTTAATAAATTATTATTTAATATTTTCCTAAATCAAAATACATATTTGATCCATTTCTAAGTAAAAGAACAAGCATCAATTTGAAAATAAATAAATAAAATTAAACTTTCAATCACTTCTTTAAAATAAAAATAAATGAATAGTGTGTTTTCAAAAAAAATTATTATTTAATCTTACTGATTTAGAGGCATTTAATATTGTTTATTAGAATTTATTTTTCTTCTCAAATAATTTAATATTTAATCTAATATAATATATTAGAGATTTTATCTCAAATGTATTTGAGATTTAAGATTACAATAACATTTTTGATATGTATAATATTTAAGATTTCAATTAAATTCTATTTAACATTTAGTTTAAAATTAAAATGTAATCAAATATAGAATTTCAATTCACTTATAAATATTACACTCAAAACAAAAATTTGGATTATAAAGAAAAATATTTTAATTTTTACATTTTTAATAAAAACCTTTCTCTTCAAAATATGATAAAATATTTTATATACTCTTTTCACATAAAATTGTATATATACTTTTAGATGCAAAATTTAAAAAATAAAAATGAAGCATGTAGATTTTATAGTTTTTAAAAATAGCATCTCTCGCCATAACCATTATTGTGTAAGCTCTCATTGTTTTTTTGATGAATAGTCCTTTTTCTATTAATAAATAATATACTAAGATTACATTTCATAAAAAAGGCTGGGGGATATAAGATCACCCCATGATAGTTCATGTGGGTGAAGCCAGAATTAACAACTACTCATCAAAAGAACATATAAGAAGCAACCCTCAAGTAGCTAAAGTAGTTCTAGTTGAGGGTGGTTGTTCATCCCAAACATAAAATCCCTAGTCATCCCTAGGATTGGTAGGTAGGCTGAGAATAGTCTTTCCATCAGAATCATCATCAGGGGCCTAGTCATCATCCTTTGTATCATGCCATAGAGGTGAGATGGCCAATTCTAGGCAAAAGGGCCACTCTTAAAAGACCACACTCTAAGGACTAGGAGGAGGAGCTAGGGACCAACTTGTACTAGCAAGGGGTGGGGAAATTGTGTAGTGCCACCAACCAACATCACCACCACTAGGAGAGCAGCAGTGGGAAGCCTGTAAATGTGGTGTGTGCGAGATGTAGCCTGAAGAATTATGTCCCCAACGGTGGCCTTAGGGTGGCATGGTATCAACCGAGGCATCTGCAGGTACTCTGGCAATAGTAAAAGAGGCATTACCCTAGTTATTGAGAAGCTTTTGAAAGTGGGCACTTCCAGGGCCACCTTGTTTGCTTGCACTTGAATCTGCATCATTGCATTATTACAAATGCATGCTTTAGTGTACATAGAAATATGTATATCAAGAAAATAGTGAGTGAAAAGAACAACAATTATATCTTTCCATAGAGCGAATAAAATCTCCATCCTAAAGGTATGCCAGATCTAGGTAAATTTTCTAGGGATCCTGGAGGAATCACCCAAAATAGCCATATACCAAGAAAAGGGTTTAGGCTGAAATGACTTTAAAAAATCACAAATCCAATGCCAATAATTTTGAGCACAACTACAAAACTAGAAAATATCTAGGAAAGACTCTAGTTGGCTAGAGAATGGGTACCTAGGATCCAAAAGCCGAATATGCTTAAGTTGAGGCCCAAGGGAGAGACCTTCAAAATCCATGCGCCAAGCAAAATGAGAAATCTTAGGTTTTTTAATGGCACTCCAAATAGAGTCAAATAACTTTATCCATTGAGAAAGGGAAGATGAAAAATGCCATCTCTAATTAAGCGTATCCACCATCGGAAGATGGGGAGAAAGCCATCTATATCCCAAACTTGGCTTGTAGCTAGTGAAAGGAGTGGTAGGATACCACCTCCAATCAGTCCACCAAGGTCGAAAAAATTGGATACCCACTTTATGAATTAAGTGGCCTAGAATTATAGAAAGAAACAAATTAAAAGTCTACTGATCTAAACAGGCAAGATGGTACTAGACTGGCATATCTTCCCAAGATCTGAGACTCATGAAGACCCTAGAGAAAAGATCTTTAGGAGTCTTGATGCCTCGTTTGAAAAAAAAATGTATAGCACTAACACCTTGAGTCTTGGCTAAGGGAATACCCTAGATGGAAAAAAAAGGAGACCACCAAATGTTATGTTGGTTCAAAGAGAGCCCATCACAGAACTCATCACTAGACTAGTGAATCCAAGGCTTAAAAGCTTCCCAATATTTCTATATGCTCTTGATAAAAAAAGTGCCCTTTATGTGCATGGGTTCTCGAATGATGAGAAGGGCTTGAAAACAAATCTCCTTCCATGTAGGTCTATTAATAGGAAACCTAGAGGAAATGCAATACCGAACTAGAATCTTCCAAGCTTCATCTCTAGTAATTGCATGAATCATCCATTTGGCACAGAGAGCAAGGCCTTGCTTCTGTGTGCCAAGGCCTCCAGACTCTTTGGGGAGACAACAAAAATCCCAAGAAACTCTATTAAAGTTGTGGTGTTCGGAACCAGAAGCCCAAAGAAAATCATGGAGCAATCACTCTAATTTTTGATAGGAGGCTTTTAAAGGAGCCCAATAGGAAGATAATAGACATGTGTAGCTGCAAGAATGAGAAAATCTGAAATTTGCCTACAAGAGAAAGTAGTTTTGTAAGCCAATAGTCCAACTCCTTTATAATCTTGATAAGCACAATATTCCATAGATCCACTGACGATGCTTGAAAGGTAAAATTAATGCCTTAAAAGTAGAAAATCTCCCCGTATGTGACCCATTTCAATTCAAAATAGTTAAGCCAAGGTTGATCTAGCAAAAAAGACCAGTGTAACAAAGAATTTTATTCCATTGAATAGCAAAGCCAGAGGCTTGACAAGAAATGTTAAGGAAATTCGAGGCATTATTGATATTTTCTTCATCGTCCAAAATAGTGAGAAAATAATCATTAGCAAAATGACCATTGGCTAACTTGGAAGAGGATTTTAGTAAAGAAATGCCATGAACGAAACCTAATGACATGGAGTGGGCTAGCGAATAGCCAAACCCTTTAGTAGCAACAACATATAATGCCAAAGCCAGAGGGCAACCTTGCCTGATGGAACGAAAAAGCCCAAAGCTAACAGATTGGGAGTTATTGATAGTAATGCAAGCATTAGCATCTCTAAAGATCATCTTCGTAGACTGTAGAAAATTGGGACCAAAATTAGGAGCCTAGAGCATAGCCAAAATGAAAGGCCATTCAATCTAGTCATAGGCTTTAGCAAAATCTATTTTTTTAAGAATAGATGGTTGATTACACTTGTGAGCCAACTCTATACCTTCCCACACAACAATGATGTTGTTGAGAATATATCTTCATTTGATAAAGCTAGTTTGCTTGGGCCAAAAAATTAAAGGAAGGAGATGGGTAATTTGAAGAGAAATTTCCTTAGCAATAATCTTATGGGACACATTAACAAGGGTAATGGGCTGCCAATTACAAATATCCTTAGGATCTCTAGCTTTAGGTATGAATTCAATGTTTCCTTTGTTGATAGTAACTCCTAGGCTTTTAGAATGATAGGGTTCAAGATAAACTTTGTGCAGATTGTGACCAATATACTCCTACAGGTGTTTATAAAATTCACAAGGAAACCCAGCACACCAAGGGGACTTGTCATTAGCCATGGATAAAACTACCTCTTTAAGGTCTCAGAGGGTAAGGAGTTGCTCACAAAAAGCACGTTGCTCAACTGCTAGGTGGTTTAGAGTGATAGAAATACACTTTCTGAGGGCTTCCTCCTGAGAAAATTAAGTTTCATGTGAAGAAAAAATGTTTTCATAGTGATGAAAAAAATCTTGCAAGATGTTAGGGAGAGTGGAGAGAATAGAAGTGCCTCATTTGAATTTTTTAATCCTAAAATTGGTATGATAGGCTCGAAGAGCCTGAAAGTACTCCTTCAAAGCTTTATCACCAATCTCTAACCAAGGGAGGGGAGCTTTGATTTGGGCCCCTCAAGCGGTATAATTATCCACAATGTATTTTTCATGGCACAATTTGGCAAGTTGAATATACAAATAAACATCAAAAGGGTTAAAGGTGAGAGCCTCATAAGCTTTCTTGAGAGCAGTAGTAGTGGATTCATAAGACCACCTTCTGAAAACTACCAACTACTGCCCATAAATGCACATAAAGTGAGTGGTTCTGGTAATGGCATAATTCTACCATTGAATCCACTCTGTCTGTAAATGTGGACATGGCTCCAAATTCAAAACACGTCAGATATGAGCAATAGTGGAAGCATGCATCATCACTGATACATTAAAAAATTTTGAGCCCTGACAACTCACTGGACAACTGTGTGCCATGAGATAGAAAGATAAATGGGATGGTGTTCTGATAATGTCACATTTGGCAAGGGAATTCCAAGTAAATCTTGATCCTCATAAAAGGAGAAAAAATATTGTGTAGTAATCATGGCATGATCAAGACATTTTAAAATGTGGTCAAAGCTAGCTCAAATGTTGGACCAAGTGTGCCAAATCCCACTATGTTGGCAGTGGTTAGTATTGGGATCAAAAAGGCCCAATTTATTATGCATGTAGTAGTATGCTTTCCTTTTCCCAGATTTCTAGTGAAAAGGCAAAATACCATATTTGCCAAAAACCAGCTCAACCATATTGAAGACACCACACATAACACAAGTAGCTAGAGGCAAGTTATCAGCTACCTAGCCCCACAATTGAGATCTTTCAACAACATCATTGGGAGCATCAACATTAACGACTTCAAAAGAATGATTATTAATGGAAAGAAAAGTCGAAATGATTCTATGCATGGGGTTAGAATTGTGTGAAGTAATAGCATAGTGAAGACGAGGTGATAGAACATTAACTACACCACATCTACTAGGATTGTGTTGAGAGGAAAACATAATGCCATCTAACCAAATAATGTGATATGTAGAGTATATCGTGAAACTAGAGATCTCAACTTCTTGCATATAGAGAAAATCTAAATTACCAAGTCTATGATGGGTATCCCTAACATAGTACTTTCTACAGAGGTCTATAAGACTTTGTACATTTCATGATAAAAGATTCATGAAAATTCTTCCATATATTCCTTGTCCTTGAGAAAGGAGTAGCTATTCTACAAGAAAGTTGAAAGTGGATTAAAGCCACAAGGAAAATCCTCTGGAGTGATGGCCCAATGTTTCTCCTTTGGTACATCCAGGAGGACTACGAGAATGTTGTACATTCTGAGCCACTATGGAAGAAGTAGCAAGAGGGGTGTGAATCACAACCAATTTGTTAACTTTGGCAGTCACCTTAATCCCCTATGAGCTAGGGTTTGAAACCTATGAAATACCATGGTTTGGTTCCTAAAAAATCACTTGCATCCCTACAATGGCTGGGGTTTTGTTACTTGTTGAGCTAGGAGGAACTAAAATGACATCCATATATGACTTTTGAGGAGCCAAGGGAACTTTACCCTTACACCCATTAGTAATCAATTCTTCTTTTTCTTTCCCTTCTACTAGTTTTATAGGAACCTCTTTAGGTGGGGGTTTAAACCTAGGCACAGCCAAAGGGCAATCCCTAATCTTGTGTTCTACTGATTGGCACCTATAATAGGTGCTATGCAGATCCAAATAAAGCACCTTCTAGGAGAAGGTTTGGGAACCAATCTGTATCTCCACGGAATCCTTAAGATCCATGCAGAGATCAACCTTGACACAAATGCATTTCTAGGATGATCATTGAAAAAATTTCATGTTCCTTTGTAATAACTTTTCCAAGAGTATTGGCAATGGACTCAATAAAAGACCAAGATGGCAAGGGTAAACATGGGAACTCTACCCACACAGGAACCCTAAGCTTTTTTTCATTAGAGACAGTGAAACCTCTTGATTATCTTTGAAAAACAAGTAGGGAAGAACACATAGACAAAGGACCATTGCTGAAAACTGCGTTTGCATGTGACAGGTTGGCAAAGATAAATTTAAAAAAACCTTTGGTAAGGTTTTGCATAGTGACAAGGAAGACTCCATGAGGAGTCCAGCTCTCATTAACCCATTCTAGGAATATAGCTTTAGGAGGAGTCCTACACACAAAATACCCTATTAACGTATGTTGTTCTAACCAATCACAAGTAGCATCAAATTCTTGCAAAGAAGAATAATATCAGTATTACCTCGTGAAAAACCTTTAGACAAACTTGTGAGGATGTTTGTTCAATGGAGGCACTATGGCTCTCTGAAGCAGTAATGTGAATACCAGTATCAACAATTGGGTCACCACTAGCTGGGGCCATTATAAACTAGCCTAAAAACTCCTGCAATAAATGTGGTTTAATAGGTGGAAAACATAGAAAGAAAGCTCAAACAAAGATTTGTATGCAAGGAAACTCAAAGATCGCATGAATTCTTAGTAGATCAAAAATCTCTTGTGCTCTATCATGACTCAATCCACTCAACATTCATTGTTTGGCTCCATACCCCATATATTTTTGTCGCTTTGGGAACAACAAAACAATAATAAATGCGAGAGTATAATGCTTTTTAAAATTACCCAAAATAATTTAATGGATGTCTGATCATATTTCTCCTAATTTTCTGCTCTCCTAAATACAAAAAATGCTAATGAATTTGGCATAGGCCAGTCAAAAAAGGTAAATTAACATAGAATAATTGATTTTTTAAATCAAACCTTTGAAACTTTGGGTTATGATTTTTATTTTTTTCTATAAATTGATGTTGAGGGAAGCAAATGAGAATATTAGTTCCTTGGCTTACTAAAAAAATGTTAAAATTGTATGTTTTGTTCATTGTGTTTTAGTAGAATTTAAAAGTTTTAAATTTTTTTTATGTAGATTTATAGCATGAAAGATAATGCACAAAGGTAGATTTTAGCAATCATTTGTATAATATTTATGATACTAGTAAATAGTTGAAATCTAATTATTACTTTTTATACTAATAGGTTTTCAACAATTATTTACTTACTACCTTTTAATTAGCTATTACATCAATTAATAGAAAATATTATTTCTTTCTAAGTTGGAATGAAGTCATTATACTACATTATAAAACTTATTGACATTGTTTGTTTGATATTCCAATAAATATTGAGGTTTGCAATTTCTATTTAACACAAATATGCAAATGTTTATATTAAATCACATAATCATATTAATTATGTTTCATATTTTTGTAATGCATAGAGTAGAAAGAAAAGAAGGTGAAACTAAAAAGAAGAGGAAGTAGGTGGAAATGAAGAAGAAAAAGAAAAGGGGAAAAAAATGCTCTATTTTGTAATTAATGACATCTCTACATAGATCTTTTTATAAGAATATTAAAAATTTAGTTTCCTTCCATTTTATGACAATACAATAGTAGTAATTTTATTATTTCTTTACAATGTATATTATTGATTAAATATATTTTATTGGTGCAAGTACTAGTTGTATGTTTTAATCAAGTAGATAGCTTAACAAGGGTTGAACAAGTAGCTAGAGTCACTGCCTATGGTGGGAAAGTGTGGAAGCTGGAAAAGAGTGTGCAATTCACCATCAAGCCAATTATAAGATAAGCTAAGATGAGGTAGAGAATGGATTTCATAGACAAGAAACAATTTGAAAAAGACCACCTGGAACATAATAAAAATTGTTTGATGCAATAAATAAGCTTTGGAAGGAGAGCATGAAGCATAGTCTATGGAATACATACAAAGAATAAAATGGAGAAGTAACAATTATTGTACAAAAACAAATGGTGGATAGTTGCATATCTAAGAGGAAGACATATGAATGCATAAAATATCTATTATTCCAATTACAAGAAGAATGTGGGTAGATTTAGAGGACACTATAGTAGTACATCTAATTTCATATAGGAATTAGAAATAACCCAGGATTTTACTTTCAATTTATAAATATGTAGAGATATTCCTAGGCATAAACAATTACTTTTATAGATTCAAACAACTTGGTCACTCTAGAAAATTTTCACGATAATCATTTCATTCTATGATGTACCTTTAGTTTTAATCTCTAAAACTAAATCTATAATCTTTTACTAAGTGTCACATCTAAAGTTTATTTATCAAATGATATTCCAATAAATTCTTGAATTAACTTGTGTAGAATTCTGAATCAAATCTAGATGTTTAACAACTATAGATTTTAGTGATGTTCTTAACATCTCAGAGTTTAGCAACTCTAAAACACTAAAATGAAGAAAAGTCTTATTTTTGCCAAACCAAACACAGACTGGAGAGTTTCAACACCCCATCTATATAACACATTGGGTGAGTTAATAATTAAGGAGGTATGGACTTTACAAATCTAGGTTTGACTATTATATAGCACATAACATTAAATAAAAAAACATGTGTAAAAACATAAAGAATCACATTAAATAAATATAGGTAAGTTGAATTGGGTGAGAATGTATGGTGAATATTATTAAAATAGCCTCTACAAATTACAAAGTTGCATGCTTGTTCATTGATATTTCATCTTTACCTAAGGATTTTCCCACATCTACTAAATGCAACTAGAGCACACATTAAAACCCAAACAATTCCTCTTGCCAAATAGAAATGACTAAAGGAATTCCTAGCATGAGTAATTTTAAAACATTATATGTATGTCAATGAATTCAAATATATTTTTCATTCAATCTATAATTTGTTGCAGGAACATTATATGTACTTCAATGTATTCAAATATATTTCTCTCAAGTAGACAATAATAATATGAAATCACATCAAACCCAATAACTCATTAAATAGTCATTATGATCTATGACCAATAAATTAGATGTCATATGTTGATATGAGATTGCTTTGAAGTGAAGAACTTGTAATGGAACAATCATTATTTTTTCAATGATGTCAAACCTACTACCTGGTTGTGAGACAATTGCTTTTTGGTCTGAAAGCTATTATTTAGTTGATTGATGAAGAGTATTTTAAAAGATGAGATAAAAATAGTACCTATAGAAAGGTTGAGTTATTTGTATGTAAAAGAAGCACTAAAATCAAGTAAGACATTCATACTATAATGTACTATTTTTTTTACTTAAAGTCTGAAATGAAAGATTACTCAAGTTAATACTGGAAGAAGATCAAGTAAGAAAACTATCTGCCAAGCCTTACCAAGAAGTCAGTGCAAGCCAAGTAGAAATCATTTGTAGTCGAGTGAAAATAAAAAGGTGCCAAGAAAAGAAGAAAAATATTGCAAGCTGAGTTAATTTTAGTATATGTCAAGTAAAGTTTAGTTGGTGTTGAGCATCAGTAAAATTTAGTGTTTGCCAAGTGAACTAGTGTTGGTTAGGTGGCAAAATAGTATAGATTTTTAGTGACAACAAATAGTCTTAAATAAAATATTTGATGAATCTAAGCCAACTATTTTGTTTTCTTGAATTATGTGAGCATGTGGAAAATAATGATGATGAGCTAACGGTACAAAATTCAAGATAAACTATTTTGAGGTGAATACAAGGAAGATTGTAGAAGAAGTTTCCCTAGAAACCAAATGCAAAAGTGGGTAGATTCATTGAATCAGGTGCCTAATCCAACCTAACCCTAAAATGGGTGATTGTGGTTGAGTGACGAAAGATCAAAATTCTCTATTTATAGAGATAATTAGTTGGAAGAGAAGGTTGTCATGTGTGAGAGCCTAAGAAGGACAAGGAGTCTAGGGTGTTCCTTCATTCAATGGCCAAAAAAGAGAGGCTATAGTTGGCATACAATGAAAGAAGGCTTAAAGGGATGAATGCTTGAAGAGTGAAAAAGCTATCAAAGTTGAAGAGTGTGAATGCTAAACATAATGGAAGATGGAAACAAATATCTGTAATTTGCAATTGAGTTGTAATTTTTTATCAGATCAAGTCCTACTATTACTTTCTAATAACTATACCAATGCGAATAAAATCATGAGGATTAAGGTTGGCCTAATAGTCATTTCTAAATCCTTTAATTACTTAGCATTTTGATGGAATTATCTAAAGTCCTCTAACAAGGCTCATTCCTAACATAGTGATTGAAATCCTTTAACTAGGTCACATTTAACCATGTGGATTATAACCTTTACCAGGGTTGGCTTTTCATAGGGCATCACTTCAGAAGAGTGAGAACTAGTAGCTTGTTACTAGTGTTTTATTTTCCCTAATTTGGTTCCCACATAAAATCCCTATGTCAAATTGTGTGAATTTTCTTATGGTGTTTCATTTTTACATTTCTCCAAAGTTGTTTTGGCCTAGGACAATAACATACAAAGTTTAAGTATTGTGTGATCTAATGGATGCATTTATGTTGAGGATTTATGGATATGGGTCTACTAAGTATTTAAAAGTTTTATTTGTGCATCTAGACCTTGGATAACTGATTCAACCCCTCCTTAGTTATTCTAAAGAAGTCCAAAAATTGCTATCAGATAGATAGTGCTTGAGAGGATCAATTTGAAAGTACTAAAAGAATAAGATTGAAGATGTCTAAAAGAGAAGTACACAAGCTTATCAAGGAATGATTTCCCACATGGAAAAGTCTAATGAAGCTACACCTAGGAGGTCTTGGAGACCATGCACAATCTACCATCACCATTGAGCATGTTGATCCTACCGAAGTGCTAAGTACAGACGATCTAAAAAAGAAGAAAGAACAAAATTAGGCAATGTTGGAAATTACCTTTGCCCTATGTTACTCTGAGTTCAATGACATCAAGGACTGTGACACTTCAAATAAGATGTGGAACACTTTACACAAAATTTATGGAGGAGATAAAAATATTTTGATATCCAAATATGAAAGTCTAAGGGAGGTTTGATGACATGAGAATTCAAGAAGCTGAGAACATTGTTCAATATTTCTCTAGAATAAAAGTTGTTGTTAATGCTATTAGAGGAGCTAATGGTATCATTGGTGATGAGACTATAATAAGAAATTACTAAGAATAGTATTGACTATTTATGCTATTAGAGTTTTTTCCATACAAGAGCTAAGATGTATACCTGGTAGCAATCTGTCCCTTGAAGGTTTGATGGGTAAGATCACTACTTTTGAACTATCTAATTTTGATAATTTCAAAACTAAAAACGTTGAATTTGATTTCAAATCTAAACTATCATTTAATGAATCTAAAGAGAGAGAGAAAAAGGTCAAATATGCTTCTAGTGATAGTGATATAGATGAGGAGGATGTAGACCAGCTTGAAGCATTGTTGGCAAGGAGATTTCATAGAGGAAAAGGTAAATGAGAAGGTAAGCTACCTATCATGTGCCTTAATTGCAATGAGGTTGGTCATATTTCTGCTAGATGTCTAGAGAAGAAGAACAATAGAAGTGGAGACAAGTATAGGAATAAAAGAGATGGGGATAACAAAGATTATAAAGATAAAGGAAATAAATCTTTCTACATTTTTGAAGAGAAAATCAAAGATGGATCTGACAACCATGATAATGAAGTGGTGTGTGTTGAAATGAAGGCTAATTTTGATTAGGATGAGGAAACTACATTAGTATCTTATGTGAACAAGAGTGATAGATGGATCATTGATTGTGGGTGTTTGAATCACATTACTCAAGTTAAAAGTAAATTCATTACCCTTGATTATTACAATGGAAATAGTGTAAGATTTGGTAATGATGCACCCTATGTGATAAAAGGAAAAGGACCAATCAAACTCACACAAAAAATCATGTGTCAATGCTTATTATGTAGATGGACTTAGTTATAAGTTGTTTACTGTGTCACAACTAAATATTTTAGGTTGTAAAGTTGAGTTTGAGAACAAGATAGTAAAAATCTATGACACTGATGGGAAACTAATTGGAAAATGTGATCAGACTAGACATAATCTATTTTATCTTGACATGAATGATGCTACTTATTTTGTTTTATAATTTGATAATGTGTGGCTATGGCGCAAGAGGTTATTTCATGTTAACTTTGATAATTTAGTCAGTATCAGTAACTTGAAAAGAGTCAGAGGTTTTCCTAAACTGAAGAAACCTAACAATATGATTTACAAATAATGTTCGTTAGGAAAGATAGAAAAATCTAGTTTAAAAAGTAAGACTCAAACCTATAAAGAAATTTTTAAATTAGTTTATACTGATTTTGTGGACCAATTGATGTGCAAAGCTACATTGGTGACAAGTAAATTATCCTATTTGTTTTCGATTATTCTAGGATGATGACAATTAGGTTTCTGAAATAGAAATATGATGCTTTTGAAATGTTTTTGTGGTACTTAGCCAGAGTTGAAAAGGAGATAGGAAAAATCTTGAAAATTTTGAGATCTGATAGAGGTGGGGAATTTACATCAAATGAGTTTGAGATGTTCTATAATGATAGAGGAATTAAAAGATAGGCTTCCACAACTGGGACCCCTCCACAAAATGGGATTGTTGAAAGGAGGAACAAATATGTAATGGACTATGATAGAACACTCATGATGGAAAATAATATTGCTTTAAAATATTGGAGAGAAGCTGTCAGTATAATTGTCTATACCTTGAACCTTGTACAAGTCAAGAAAGGTACTCATTCAACAACTTTTGAAATATGGTATGGATACTCATCTAATGTAAAAAAAATTTATGTATTTTGAACCAATTTCTACATTTATAAAGATTTTAGCAATGGTGAACTTGTTGCTAAAAGTGAAGAAGGTAGGTTCCTTGGCTATTTATACAAGAAGTAAAACTTATAATTGTTTGAATACTAACACTAACAAAGTTGTGGAAACTGCAAATGTGAAGTTTGTTGAATATATAAAAGTACATGAAGTTGAATGTATGAAGGAACTTGAAGAGTATAAATCCTTTATATAATTTTATGAAGGTATGCCTACTGATGAAGGTGTTGTAAACTAAGTTGTAAATCAACATCAAGGTTTAGTGACTATTGTGTCACATACAATGAATGCCAAGTTCCATTTAGGAACTGAGCTGCCTTCAGGAATTGAGTTGCAGACATAAGATGAGGTATATTCTAATTTTGAGATAAGTGTAAACGAAAGGAATGCTAATCTACCTGATAAAGAAGTATATAATGGTTTTCAAGTTGACAGACCCATTGAAGAAAGAAGAGCAGAACCAAGATTGTCAAAGTATGTTAGAAGACATCACCCTACTTAACAAATTATTGGAGATGAAGAAGCTAGACCAATGAAAAGGAATAGGCTGAGAAGTGATACATATTTTTTGAGTATGCATGAGCCTAAGATAGTGAAATATGCCTTAGAGAATGAAGACTATAGTAAAGCCATGAAAGAAGAGATTGACCAAATTGAGAAGAATAAAACATGGACTTTGGATCCCAAACTAGAGAATAAGAATGTAATTGGAACCAAGTGGGTATACGAAAATAAGTTAGATGAGAATGGTGAAGTCAAAAGAAATAAGGCAAGATTATTTTGCAAGGGGAATGCACAAGAAGAAGGAATAGACTATGGAGAAACATTTGCCCCAGTTGGAAGATTGGAAGGAGTAAGAACTTTTCTTGCTTGCTCTGCATACAAATATTTTAAAGTTTATCAAATGGATATGAAGTCAGCATTTTTGAATGGTATTTTATAAGGAGAAGTTTACATGGAATAACCTAAAGCATTTTTTGATCCAATCAACAAGAACCTGGTATGTAGACTACACAAAGCTTTATATGGCTTAAAGCAGGCCCCAAGAGGATGGTATGAAAGGATTCAAAATTATATTGTGAAGATTGGTTTCGAGAAGACTCATGATAGCAACAATTTATACTTGAAGACATAAGGAGGTAAAGGTATTTTACTAGCTGAATTTATTTTTTATAATATCATATTTAGAGGTCAAGATGCATTATGTAAGTCATTTGAAAATGAAATGAAGAAAGAATTTGAGATGTCTATATTTGGAGAGATTAAGTTGTTTGTTGGTTTGTAAATATATCAGATGAAATATGGTATATACATCACTCAATCTATGTAGGTGAAGGAAATATTGAAAATTTTTGTTTTAGAGGGTTCAAAATCAATTAACACTCCTATGGTAACAGAACATAATTTTTCAAAGAATAATGATTCCGCTAATGTTAACATTGTATAGGTATATGTTTGGGAAGTTGCAATATGTAATACACAACAAACCTAACATTGCATTAGCTATTGGGATTGTTACAACATTTTCTAAAAATCCTAAGGAGAATTTTTTAATGGCTATTAAGAGTATTATGAAATGTCTGAAAGGAAAATAAGACTATGGTCTATACTACAAGAAAAATGAAAAATTTGAGTTTAGAGCCTATACCAATGTTGATTTAGTTAGAAACATTGATGACACAAAGATTACAAGTAGTGGATCATTTTTCTTAGAAAAGAGATTGGTCACCTAGACCATTAAGAAAAAAAATTGCATATCTCAATCTACTATTGAAACTGAACATGTCATTGCTGCAATAAATTGTACAAATGTGGTATGGATCAAACAACTACTCAAATGTATAAAGGAGGAAATTACTAAGCTTGTAGTACTTTATTGTGATAATACAAGTGCTATAAACATATCAAAGAACCATGTAATGTACACAAAGACTAAGCACATTGCAATCAAGTATAATTACTTGAGAGAGTTGGTTTAAGACAAAGAAGTGACGATGGAATATGTGAATAGAAAAGAATAGATAGCTGATATATTCACAAAAGATTTACCTAAGGATGCACATGAATATCTTAGAGGTAAAGTAGGGATGATACCCCTATCCAAAGCTACTAAAGAAGCATGAGTAGTGCCCTATATCAATTGAGTTGAATGTTGTTTCTTACAACTCAATGCAGTGGATCTTACTTTAGGAGCTATCTAATGTAATGAAGGAACTAAATTAGAAGACTTATAGTCACATGTAAGGTGATAGAGGGAGAACTTAAATTAATTATATCTACATACAAAGATGAAAATTATTTGGCATTTTTGCCAAAGAGGGTGATATAAGAGAGATAGGGAGATAAGTATTTGAATATTAGAAAGTGAGGAATTGAGGAAGATAGAGAAAGAGAAAAATAACCTATAGAGGGAGATATAAGAGAGATACATTGAAGGAGATTGGAAAAGCTTACATTATCCTATACAGGGGAAGGACATATACTTATAGAGGGAGAAATTTCAAAGATGTTTATTTTCTTTTTAGTATTGGTGTTGATATTGCTTTGTCATCAATGCCAAAGACAGAGATTGTTGATATGAAATTATTTTGAAGCGTAGAACCTATAATGGAACAATCATTATTTTCTCAATGATGTCAAACCTGCTACCTACATGAGATAATTGTTTTTTGGGTTAAAAAATACCATTTAGTTAATTGATGAAGAGGATTTCAAAAGAGGAGATAACAATAACACCTAGTGAAAGGTTGATTTATTTGGTATGTAAAAAAAGCACTAAGACCAAGTAAGACATTAACACTATAGTGTATTGTTTATCTACTTAAATTCTAAAATGAAAGATTACTTAAGTTAAGACTAGAAGAAGATCAAGTAAGAAAAGTTTTTGCTAAGCCTTATTGAGAAGTCAGTGCAAGTCAATTAGAAATTAGTTATAGCTAATTGAAAATTAAGAGGTGCCAATAAAAGAAGAAATATAGTGCAAGCTAAGTGAATGTTAGTATATGGTGAGTAAATTTTAATTTGTGTTGATCATCAATAAACTTTAGTGTTTTCCAAGTGAACTAGTGTTGGATGAGTGACAAAACAATATAGATGTTGAGTGATAGAAAATAATGTTAAATCAAAGATTTGAAAAATCTAAGCTGACTATTTTATTTTCTTGAAATATGTGAAGTGTGTGGAAGATAACTACAATGATCTGATGGCACAGAATTCAAGGTAAACCATTTTGAGGAAAATAGAAGGAATATTATACAAAAAGTTTCTCAAGGAACCAAATGGAAAAGTGGGTAGATTATTGAATCCTACCTAATCTTACATAACCCTAAAATGGAAAATTGTGGTTAAGTGAAAGAAAGATCTAAATTATCTATTTGTAGAGATAGAGGGTCAAAAGAAAAGGTTGTCATGTGTGAGAACCTAAGGAAGACAAGGAGTCTAGGTTATTTCTTCATTCAGCAATAGTTGGCATACAAAGCAAGAAGGCTTAAGGAGATGAATGCTTGAAGGGTGAACAAGCTATTAGAGCTGAAGAGTATGAATGCCAAGTAGAATAGAAAGTGAAATAGATAACTACAATGTGCAATTGAGTTGTAAGTTTTTATCAAATCAATTCCTACTATTACGTTTTAATAATTGTACTAATGTGGACAATATTCTTTGGATTAAGGTTGATCTAACATATATTTGTAAATCCTTTAAATGGGTGACATTCTAATGAAATATTCTAAAGTCCTCTAACAAGGCTCACTCCTAATAGGGTGATTGAAATCCATTAACTAGGTCACATTTAACAGCATGTATTGTAACCTTTAACAAGGTTGACCTTTCATAGGGCATCAATTTAGAAGAGTGAGAGTTAGTATAATGTTACTAGTGGTTTTTCCCAAATTGGGTTTCTATGAAGAATGTTTTTGTCAAGTTGGGTGAATGTTCTAATGGTGTTTCATGTTTACATTTTTGTAGACTTGTTTTAACTCGGGACATTAACCTACAAATTTTAACTAAGCATTGAAAAGTTTTATTTGTACATCTAGACATTGAATAACTAATTCACCCCACGCTCTCACTTATTGTAAAGAATTCCAATAGTCATCCATGTTAAAATATTAAACTCAACAAAAACTAATTGAATTTCTTAGATCAAACCAATCCCAGGACTAAACATAAATTGGTACCAATTAAATCCAATTGTTTAATTTGATAAAAAACCAAATCATGTATACCATATATTAATAATGCATATAACCATCGAAAGATTTAAAACCAAATTCATAATCACTAGTTTTTTCAAATGCCAAACTCTTCTCTCTACAACCTGATAGGTATCAGTCAAATCTACAAACCAAATCAATTGGGCTAAATAGATTTACAAAATTTAAAGTGAAACTTATCACGTAAGTTGAAAATGTTAAATGAATTTTGATGATAAACAAATTAAAATATACATTTCATAACCAACTCATGGTGCCTACAAAATGGAATTTAACTGACACAAGATTCATACATAAAAGTCAATTTTAGTAATTTTAGTTCTTGAAACAATGTGTTATGCCTTGGTTAATCCTACAAGACAATAGCCAGAGGTTTGTAAACAATACAAATTTTACCTTCCTCTCATGTGTCTTTCTCCATCTATTTCCAGCCCATTTATAATTACTTTGAGTAGTTATAAACTTCAGTTACCATGGCTTCTTGAATTATTTAATTGTACAATTTGAAAAATATTTTATTTTTCAATGTTGTGCATTTTCACTTTATCCACTCAAAAAAAAAAAAAAGTAACCTAGGTCTAGTCATAGTATATATAATATTAATCATATCTAGGAAAATGAATATTTGTAGGCTTTTTGATTCAAGAAAATTGAAAAAAAGATAGGGTCATCCTAACTGATGTCATTCTAGACCATAAATGTTAAACATGATAAAATTACTTGCTCTAGACACAACTACTTGCAAAAATATTTGTTTCAAGATATCTCTAGAACCTAAAATCATGGAATAAAACATCCACAACAAACCAATTTAGTGGACAAATCTATTCCCATTAAAAAATAAGTCTTTTGAATTTCAAAACAAATTATGGAAATTTGACATTCTATATAATGTGACCCAATTATAGCCATCACATGTTCAAATTTCAACCTAATCATTGAATATAAAATTCATCAAAAAGGTGTAACAACTAAAAAGATTTTGAATTTTTCTCAATAGAAATGTAAATTCTAGAAATTTAATCCCAAATTTATTTTTACCTTTATAGGAATAAGATACTTAGAAGCAGACATTTTGGACATTTTGTTAGTTTAGATATAAAATATGTATATTTAAAATTTTAAAAAATTCAAAAGATTTTGAAGGAAATACATAGCCTCTTGTCAAAGTGTTTCGAGTGGATAAAGCCTTGACTTTAAAAAAAAAAAGAAAAAAAGCTATAACTGCACATTCAAACTATAGTGCCAATATAGGAGAGCATGAATGCAGTTTTGAAATTGTGGTTACAACAAGCGTAGGGAAGGAGCCCATGTCTATGAAAATCATGAACATAGACAAGGAAAGTTTGGCAGATTTTAGAAAATACAAGTTATTCAAACCCTCAAAATAGAAACAAAAAGATGTACAAAAAAAAGTAAATTCTATTCCAAAATGAATGAAAAAAATGGCAAGCAGAGTGAATAAAACAAAGAATCCAAAAAGTGTGATTTACGTGAATTTTTTCATACATCATCCACACAGATTTTCAAAAACAAATAAACAAGGGCTTTCATGTCTAAGAAGCCCTAATGTGTAGAAATAGGAGAATGAATCTAGATATGTGAGAAAATCAGAGCTCAAAACTTCTAACATTTTTGCCCCTCTTGAAGATTTGTAAAATGAGAAGAGTGACAATTATTCAAATAATTACCCTAAGTATGATTCATTTTATTACCCTACTAAACTCCAGAACAAACCATCATCTATGATATATTCCACATCTAGTTTAGATAAGAAAATTTTTGTTTTCAATTCCATGAAATATGCTTTTCAAAATCTTAATCATATTTATTTGAGGCAAAAAGATTTCATTTTCTTCCCATCTGTAGATCCTCCAAATATTTTGCAGGTCTCTGCTCCTCCTCATTCTCCCTTCAATTACATCCCTCCACATCATAGGGAGCCCCCCATTCATCATCCATTTATTGAGCTTCCTGAGGATATTCATTAATCGTCAACAATCAAGAAAGTGAAGAATGCTGGCAAGAATCTCAAGAGGTCAGTTTATTCACCTTTCGGAATGGCCATAAAGTAGAGTTACACAATTTGATTGACTAGTTGGAGGACTTCTATGGCTTCCATGCAAGTATTTCACATTACTCTAATAAATTAATCTTTATTCATTGCTATGATGAGGATGTGAAAAATGCATTGCTTATGGTTTCTAATTGTATGTTTAAGGGTTATGTGATGAAGTTCTTCTATTGGATTCCTAATTGTAGAGAGGATTATTTAGATTTAAATATTCCAACATGGTTTGTTATTAATTCAATCCCTCCAGAGCTAAATCAAATAGGAATTGTTAAAAGAATTGGTTGATCATTACGTGAGCTGGTTGGTTTGGATGTGTCTTTCGAAAGATGAAATAATGTAAAACTTCTTATCAAATGCAAAGCTAATGATACAAATCTTAAACCAATAAAGTTAATCACAAATAGATCAAAATATAATTTAAAATTTCAGAAATATGAGGGCAAGATCACAGAGATAATCAGGCTTGATGATGAGAGGAAGTCATCCTTCAAAATGTTATCTAGAACTTTAGATCTTAATAATTCTATTTCCATGATCATAATGAGGCACTTGAGAATGTTGTAGGAAGAGCATGAATTTGAGGAAAATACATTAATAAAAATAAAAGATTCATCAGATGTTTCATAAATAGAAGTAGGAAAGGGTAACAATCACTCATACCAAAAGAATGGAGGATAGCAAGACAAAATTAACACTTCTCTTAAGTATAAAAATGGAAGTAATCAGCTAGACATGATCAATTCAAAAGATAGGAGAAAGATTTTGTCCCCTTTGAAATTTCTCAAATAGGATAGAAACTTTGGATTCATGGAAGAGTCACCTAAAGCTAATAGCAGATCGAAGTTATAGAGTATAATTGTTGATTATAGGAAATAGAGAAATAAAGAAAGGAAAGCTAAGAAAAAGAAAGAAGTCATTAAGATAGATAAGGAATCAAAGATGCAACTAGTACCCAATTTGGAAGGTAATAAGACAATAGTTAATTTCCCAAGGAGTTTGGATGACTTGGAACAAGCACTCTTATTTGATGTTTCGACAAAGAAAGAAAGAAAAATAGATGACAGATATTCTAAGCAACAATGGGCTGTACCATCTTAGGCAAAAGCAATTCTAGACAAAGAGTCCCCAAACCAGCTGACCAAATTTTGATAGACTCCCCCAAAAAGAGAATATTCAGAAAATAGGGTCAGAACAAATGTTTTAGAAGCATGCAAATCAAAAGATATTCCTATTCAAGACTTCTAGGATTTATTAAACCAAAAAGTGGATGAGAAAGAATAATTAGAAACAAATTTTCTTAAAAAGAGGAGAACTATTACATAGAGAAATTTTTTGAAGAACTAAGCTAGGTATTTGATGTTGACAATGAAGATAGCGATAACATGGCTCAAAGAAATAACTTTTGCAGAAAGTTTTACAGCTAGGAGGGGACAATTACACCTTTTCAGATCTCAAAAGGGACCTATCTACATTTGAAGAAGAAGACAAGATATCCAAGAATTCACTGATAGATAATAGAAGTTATGAAGATTAAGATAAAACAACTGAGGTACATCAATGCTTAATAGAGTAATTACTTCAAGAGCTGGAAATAGATGAAAAGAAGATTGAAGAGAGTAATAAAGCTGAAACTATTAAGAGTGCATAGGAAAACTTGGACCAGCTCGGTATAGTAAAGAATCTTCAAGGAGTTAAATTCCCTAACTATGGCAAGATGACACAAAAAAGAGGTAGAAAATTTCTCAAGGAACACAAAGAAACATATGGTAAAGCTCAACAATGGTAAAAAATTAGTCAACTTTTCAACAAAGGGAAGTGGAAGAGCCTTCCCATGGTTCCATTAAGATTACTACCTAGAATGTTAGGGGCCTAAATGTCCCTAACAAGAAAAGAATTTTAAAACAAAATCTAAATAAGTTTGAATCAGATATCATACTTTTACAAGTAACTAAGTTGAATAAGAAAGAAGGAATTAGTTCAGGTAAAAAGCTAGGTAACTAGAGTTGTTTTATGCATGAATCTGTAGAAGCATCCAGGGGCATATGGTTCATATGGAATATTAGGAAAATATCATTAGACATATTAACATAAAAGAATATTTGGATTAGTGGTCTAGTTAACAGTGTTAAATCAAATATCAAGTTTATGCTATTTAATATATACAAAATAGTTAGTAACACAGAGACAAAATTAGTTTGGAAAGAAATCAGCCATTACATGGAAAATTTACAAAACATTCCAATAATTCTAGGAGGAGACTTTAATACAATATTAAATTTGAATGAAAAAACTAGGGGTGTTCGATAGATTTCCCAATCCTTGAATGATTTTAAACAAGGGTGTGAATGTCATAACTTAATTGATATTCCATGCAGCAATGGGATGCATACATGGAACAATAAATGGATGGTTTTTGTGTGTATTGCAAAAAAATTAGATAGGTGTTTTTATCAAAGGAGATTTAGATGTTAGTGATCTTAATATTTAGTCCTTGATTCTTCTGATTGCTAGTTCTGATCATTTCCTAGTAAGATTGGAACTTAATGAACCACATAAACCAACTAGAAATTCTTTTAAATGAAAAAAAATGTTGTTTTTGAACTTGATCTTTCTAAATAACATTAAAGAATGGTTGTCACAAGGTGATTTTGAAGGATCAAAAATATTTATTTTTGTATAAAAAATGAAGGTGCTCAAAGAAAAAATTCTAAGATGGAATAAAGATCATTTTAACAATTTTCAAAGAAAAAAATAGAAATTGAAGATAAATTAAAAGAATTAAATTTAGTTCTAAGTTATCAAATATGGCATGAATAATGATAGTTATAAGTTAGAAAAATAATTGTTGGCTAAACAAGAAGAAATTTTGACCAAGGAAGAAATTTTTGGAGACAAAAATCTTCAGAAAGGTGGTTAGAGGAAGGAGATAAGAACACTAAATACTTCCATAATTTAACTCTCTATAATAGAGCTAAAAGCACTATAACTAGTATCAGAAACCATGAGGGTACATTGACTAATAAACCTAGCAAAATTGTAGAGATTTTTATGGATCATTTTCAAAAAATATTAAATAATCTTGATGGGTCAAATACAATTGAACAAGATGAACTACTTAAAGATATCCCTAAATTGGTCACCCCAGAAGATAATAAAGTTTTAAACAATCCAATCTCATTAGAAGAAGTAAGGAAGGTAGTATTTAACATGAATCTTGAGAAATCTCTTGGTCCAGATGGATTTCGGGCATTATTTTATAAGAAATATTTGGATATTATTGGTAAAGATCTCTAGGAGGTGATTGAAGCTTCTAGGAGAGGTGATTCTCTATTATCAAAAATTAATAATTCCTTTCTGACCTTGATTCCCAAGAAGCCAAAGCCTGAGAATCTAGGAGATCTTAGGCCTATCGCATTATGTAATACTATTTATAAAATCTTCTCTAAAATTTTAGCTAATAGACTTAAATTAATTCTACCAAAAATTATCTTTGAGGAACAAATAGGTTTTGTCTCGGGCAGATCCATCTTTGATTGTATCATAATCATTCAGGAGGCAATTCATTCGGCCATTAAAAATAAAAAGGCTTGTATGTTTATGAAATTATATATTTAGAATGCATATGATATGGTAGATTGGTGTTTTCTTTGAAAACCCTTAGAAGTTTTTGGTTTGTCCCACCAATGGATCAATCTTATTTTTAATTGTATCTCAACCACCAAGATTTTGGTACTTATTAATGGATCACCTAAACATTTTTTTTGAGATTTCTAGGGGACTAAGACAAGGAGATCTGTTATCCCCATTTTTATATATCATTATGGCATAAGCCTTTGGGAGAGCTATAACGAAAGCATATAACAATAAAGAAATTAAAGGTGTCATTGTTACCAGAAATATTCCTAACATTACTCACCAACAATAAATAGATGACATGATGTTGCTAGGAGAGAGCTCTCAGAAGGAGGCAGTTAATTTAAATGTAATCATTGAGAGATATATGAAACCATCTGGACAAAAATTAAATGATGCCAAATCAGAAATATTTTTCATCGAGATGGATAGTAAGGTGGAAAATCAAATTTGTCAAATAATGGGATACAAAAAAGGTTCATTCTCATCTAAGTGTCTTGGTATAGAGTTAGAAAAGAGTGTTAAATCAGGTAAGGTTTGGCATAACACATTGGAAAAAATGGATGCTAGGATTGGAAGCTAGAAAGACAGATGGCTAACGAAAGCTAGTAAGAGCACTAAGATAAGATCAATCCTATCTACCATTCCAACTTATCTACTCTCTTGTCTTCCTCTTCCTAAACATCTCCTTCACAAGTTCGAGGTCAAACTTAGAAATTTCCTATGGAACAACTGTGAGGAAACCAAAAAATTGGCACTCATTAAATGGGATAATATTTGTAAACTCAACAAGTTTGGTGGGTTAGGCATCAAGAACCTTCTTTGGCAAAGTGAAGCATTAGGGGCCAAACTGATTTGGCATTTATATTTGGAAAGAAAGAAAAAATGGATCAAGGTTCTATATAATAAGCATCATATTGCAAAAGATCCCAGTTTGAATTTTAGGATGAAGTCTCTTCTGAAGGGATTTGAAAGTTGGAATTTCATGATTAAGTGTTTTCATATTGTCAGCAAATTTCTTGCTTGGGATGTCAGAAAGGGAGATGGTGCTCTCTTTTGGAAAGATTCATGGGATGGACATCCTCCTATAGACAATAATCTTGTTCTAGTTAGTCTCAAAGAAAAACTTATCAATTGTTTGGGGAGGAAAGTTAGTGAATACAAAATGAAGTTTAACAACGAGGACAATCGTCATGGATCTGGAAATCTTGAGAAGATGTAGATCTAGATCTTGTAGAGATTAAGGCTTATAAAAAGATTATCTCCACAAGGAAAGTCAAACAAAAAGAGAGGAAGGATAAATTGATTTGGGTAGCATCAAATGATGGAAAAATATAGTGTTAAAAATGGATATAAAGCTCTGATAAATTCAAAAATATGGAAAAAAAGTGGAAATCCCTCTTAATCTATGTTGGGATCCAACATGTCTACCAAAAGTTGGCTTTTCTTATGGTTAGATTTTCAAAGTAGGACATTGATGGTAGATAGGCTCAATAAAATTGATTTGGCAGGATCGTCAAGATGTATTCTTTGTAAGCATGATGACAAAGATGTTGACCATCTCCTCTATAAATGCTCTTATTCTTGAGAGTGTTGGGAATGGCTCATTCAAAAATTAGGTTTGTATTCTCCTTTTTTCAAAAATCTTACAGATTTTCTTATTGCATGGCCCTCTCATCTTTGTAAGGGCATCTATAGTAAGCTTTGAAATGTTTGTCCCTCTATATTCTTGTGGGAAATATGGAAAGAATGAAACAGAAGGAGTTTTTGTGATAGCGAAATGAAAGTAGATGAGCTTATTTTGAAAATCAAAGCAAGCATAATGGAAAACATTAATTCTCATCTTAGGAAATCTAGTAACAAAGAAGGCTCCTTTTCATTTTTTTATGGTTTAATCAAAAAAACATCGTCCAATCTGATCAATCCACTACTTATTTACACTAAAAGAAATAAAGAGGCAAAGAGAAATTGTAAATGGTCTCCCCCCATGAAGGGTTGGGTGAACCTTAATTTTGATGGAGTGGCTAGAGGCAATCTAGGGGTTGCAGGTATCAGATGTATCGTCAATAATGATTCAAGAAGGTGGCTAGCCAAAAGAGCTTTGTCCATTACCCCAACTTCTAACAATATGGCTGAGTTTGCAGCTTTGGAAGAAGGACTAAGGATATGTCATCAATTAGGTTGATGGGGACACAACCCACACAGAATGGACACAACAGAAAAGGGGAAATTATATTAACTGAGAAAATAAGCTAGTAAATTAGTATAGGGAAAATAAACTTCAAAACATGCCCTAAGGCCTTACAATAGCATAAATCTAGAGATAATTTCTCCTTTTAGTACCTCCTCTCAAACTCCACTCCGAACTGCCTTTTACAATGCCAGAAATCTCCTTAAATAGACCCCGGAGGGTAAGGACTAGGAGTAGATTCTAGAAAGTGCTAGCAGGCATCCACCGACCAAATAGAAGGTTCCAAAAGCTACATTAGAAGTCAGTGCAAATCAAGAAGAATCCAGAAATGGTAACCGAACTTTCGAGAGGCATAACTTTTGAACCGTAGCTCCGATTGACGAACCGTTTACATTTTTGAAAAGCTCTCGAAGCGCTCTATAGCCCTATGGATAGGCTTTGCTCATCCCCCATTTTTTTGGCCCTTTTTGAGGTCATTTAATTCCCCTAACCTGACTTTGAAGCATTCTTAGGAGGTCTCCAAAACTCGAAAAACTGCAATAACTTTCAAATCGTGGGGCCTTTTGACCTGATTCTTTTTCTGGAATGCTCTAAATTACAATTACATTCATCTGGCCAATTCACACCTTCTACTTCACCAAAATGATGGCCCAATTACATGCTCCTATTTTTTTGAGATTTTCTAGCACACTGATAGTGGAACTGTGAGAGTTGGAACCTTTATTTGACCCAAATGGGTGTCCAAAAATGAAAACACATGAAACAGAAACTAAGTCTATGTACATTTTTTTGGGTGACACAAGATTGCCCTTATACCTCTGCATGCTCCTACATCAGACACCCAGGGTAGATTGAAAAGTGACCCTGTCACTTTATGAATGCTAGAGGAAATCCCAAATGGGAAACCCTAGCTGCTGAAATCCAAGTTGAGTCCTCGATCGGTCATCCTTTCCATTTGACTAAATACTCTTCATACTGCTTGTTTTTGGTACTCCTACCCACACGATGATCTAGAATGTCTTCTATCTCCTCCTTCTTAGAAGTAGGAATTAGACATGGCTCTAACACCAGCTCCTCATCTGCACCATCATCATGATACTCTGTTAAATCTGCAATGTTGAAAATGGGAGAAATGTGAATACCATCTGGCAGCTCCACTTCATATGCATTTCTTGGGTCATGTTTCTTCAAAATTTTGCAAGGGCCAAATTTCTTCATTTTTAGCTTGTTGTAAGTACTGGCTGGAAATCTTTCTTCTCATAAGTGCACCATGACTAGATCCCCTACTTGGAATTCCTTATTTCTTCTCCTTTGATCAGCCCTAGCTTTATACTCTTGATTCATCTTGGTAATGTGTGCTTGAACCTCCTCGTGTAGACGCTTGATATGTTTAGCAAATTCTTCAGCTTCAACACTTGTCCTCTCCCCTTGCTCTATCTTCCTCAATTCTGGTGCAGTCCTTGGGCTATTCCCATATACAATTTGGAATGGTGATTTTCTAGTACTCCTATTTATAGAGTTATTGTAAGAAAACTCTACTTGTGGTAGAATCAAATCCCATCCCTTGGGCTTATCCCCAACTAAACATCTCAGCAAATTGCCTAGACTTCTGTTTACCACTTCTGTTTGGCTGTCAGTTTGTGGGTGATGCGTGGAACTGAATTTCAAGTCGGTTCTTAACTTTTTCCACAATGTCCTCCAAAAATACCCCACAAATTTAGTATCTCTGTCAGAAACTATACTCCTTGGAAGTCCATGTAGTCCTACCACCTCTTTGAAAAATAAGTCTGCAATATGGACAGCATCATGAGTTTTGTGGCATGGAATGAAATGTGCCATTTTGGAGAACCTATCAACCACCACGAATATTGAGTCATTACCCCTTTGTGTCCTTGGCAATCGAAGAATAAAATCCATACTTATGTCCTCCCATGGCCTTGATGGAATAGGCAATGGCTGATATAGGCCAGTATTGTGACTAAACCCCTTGGCAACTTGACAAACCTGGCAACTCTACACAAACTTCTTTACATCCTGTAAAATTTGAGGCCAAAAATTATGTTCTCTAAGAATGGAAATGGTCTTATCTTGACCAAAATGTCCTGCCATCCCTCCACTGTGTATCTCCTTAATAAGATTTTCCCTCATGGAACTCCTTGGAATGCACAATTGACTACCTTTGAACAACATGCCATCCTGAATCAAATAGTCTAACCACTTGGTTCTATCTGCAGTAATAGGTTCTTTACAAGCTTTCCATGCTTCAGCAAAATCAGGATCCTCAGGGTACAAATTCTTGAGTTCATCAAACCCAACTACTTCAACCTGCATTACTATAAGCAACAACTGTCTCCTACTTAATGCATCTACAACCCTATTAGATTTTCCACGTCTATGCTTCAACACAAATGTATAGCTCTGCAAGAACTCTACCCACTTCATATGCCTCTGATTCAATTTACCTTGGCTATTTAGGTACTGTAATGCCTGATGATCAGTATACAAAAAAAATTCCTTTGGCAATAAATAATGCCTCCATTTCTTTAAGGCCTGAACTATTGCATAGAACTCTTGATCATAAACATAATACTTCTTCTTTGTATCATTCAATTTTTCACTAAAATATGCAATAGGCTTACGTACTTGGCTTAATACAACCCCAATAGCGCTGCCACTGGCATCTCAATCCACCTGGAAAAGCTTTCTAAAATCTGGAAGTGCCAATATAGGTTGCTCTATCACTTTCTTCTTCAGCAATTCAAAACTTCTCGTAGCTGTTGCAGTCCATTTGAACTCTTTTCTATCCCCTCTTATTGTATCAGTTAGGGGTGCACATATGCTACTGAAATTCTTAATAAACTTCATGTAAAAACTAACCAGACCATGAAATGATCTTACCTCAGTAGTAGACCTTGGAGTAGGGCATTCCAAGATGGCTTTTACCTTCTCTGGATCCATTTTGAGACCTTCAGGTGATATAAAAAACCCCAAATAGACTAACTCCCTTTTTGCAAAGATACACTTCTTCAGATTAATTAACAATTTCTCTTCCCTTAGACTTTCAAGGACACTACGAATATGCAATAAATGTTCTTCCAAAGTCTTGCTGAAAATTAAAATATCATCCAAATAGACAATAACAAATTTTCCAAAGAACTTCTTAAGTACCTCATTCATGAGCCGAATGAAGGTTCTTGGGGCGTTCATCAATCCAAAGGGCATGACCAACCACTCATAAATACCCTCCTTGGTCTTGAAGGCTATTTTACACTCATCTCCTTCTTTAATCCGTATCTAATGATAGCCACTCTTGAGATCTATCTTTGTGAAGTATTGAGCTCCACTCAAGTAGTCCATAAGATCATCCATCCTTGGCAAAGGAAATTGGTACTTGATGCTTATCCTATTTATAGCTTGAGAATCTGTACACATCCTCCACTCTCCATCCTTCTTTGGTGCAAGTACTATAGGTACTGCACATGGACTCAGGCTCTCTCGAATCAAGCCCTTCCTCAATAGCTCTTGAACTTGTCTATATAGCTCCTCTATTTCAGTAGGAGTCATCCTGTGAGCAGCCTTTTTGGGCAAACTAGCTCCTGGAATCAGATCTATCTGATAACTAATTTGCCTTACTGGTGGCAATCAATCTAGAAAATTATCAGAGATAATATCTCCAAACTCCCCTAGTAAATCTGAAACTTCAAGTGGTATTTCACTACTACCTTCTTTATCTTTCCTAGGAATCAAAGCATAGAACATATGCTGATGTTTCATGCCATCTAAAAACTTCCTTTCATCAACAAGACAAATCCTAGCACTGCTACATACCTTTTCACCTTCCTTTTTCATGGGCTTCAATTTGTGGTGAACTCCATCCTTTGTCAGAGAGTATGTGTTTGGATGTCCATCATGTACTACATGTCTATCAAACTGCCATGGTCTACCCAACAATAGATGGCAAACATCCATCAAAATAACTTAACAGAGAACTTCATCATGGTAACTCTCAATTTTGAATTTCACTAAACATTGTTCACTTACCAGGACCTTATGATCATCTTTTACCCAAGAAATCCGATAGGGATGGGGATGTTTCTCCCTCTTCAGCTTCATCATAGAGACCATCACTTCTGATACCAAGTTATCAGTGCTACCACCATCAATGATCACGTCACAACATTTATCCTCACACTTGCATCTGGTACGAAATAGACTCGTCCGTTGTCCTAGTTCAATCTCACCACTTAGTAGGACTCTTTCATTTACCAAGGTCTCTCCTCTTTCTGCATCCTCTGAATGTGATGATTGTGCATCCTCATCCACATGAGCAACCCTAGCTTGGCCCTCAGCTCTCCTATTTTTCCTTCCTTGTCGTTGAGGGCATTCAAAGGCACGATGAACTTCTTCATTGCAATGGAAACAAGTACCATGGAAGCCTCCTCTTCCTTGTCCATGTCCTCTACCTCTTCCTCTCTTATTTCCAAAGTCTTGATCATGGGAGCGGTTGAAACCCTCATTCCTCTTGTTCCTGCTAGTACCCACATCTTCATTTTTCTTTTGGGTTTCATTGCGACCTCCAGATGATCTACCGCTTCCCCTTCCTCCTTGACCACACCCTCTTTTTCTTCCTTCAAACCTTTTATTTAGTTTCTCTTCAACTCATAGGGAAAACTTGTATGCCTCTTCAACGCTGGTCATTCTTACCAAACTTAATTCCTCCTGGATGCTAGGTCGCAACCCACTGATATAACGAGCAACCTTCTCCTTATTTACTTCTGCATGCCTTGCTCTAATCAAGAGTCAATAAAACTCCTCTGTATATTCTTGGACTGATCTTCTTGCTTGCTTTAACCCATGCATCTTCTTAAACAAATCAAGCTCGTAGTCCATAGGAATGAACTGCTTCTTCAATTTGTCCACCATGCGATCCCATCTTTTGATCTTCTCCTTTCCTCTTCTATTTCTTTCCAATTGGACCTCTTGCCACCATATTTTGGCATGGCCTTTCAATTTGGCCTTTGCAAACTTAACCCTATCTGGGTCCATGATATCCTCATACTCAAAGTATTCTTCCAGTTCATTGATCCAATCGATCAACTCATCTGGTTTCAAATTTCCTGAAAATACACCCACTTCAATTCTAGGTCTTTCCCCAAACTTAGTAATGGCCCTAAAAAGCCTTTCCTTTGCATGATTCAGAACTTCCCCATCAAATTCCCCCTCTAGTCCAATTTCATCTTCTTCATTGTCATCTTCACTTTCATCACTTGCGGCCACAATTGTTCCTCTACGGAGCTCCTCCTACAATGCTTGTACCTACCTTTGGAGGGCTCTAACCTCCTCAAGATTAATAGCTCTAACCCTTTCGCCATGCTCTCTTCATGGAGGCATCTTCTTAACTCAAACCCACAACCACATAGTCCTAGTGCAAACTGCCTCATCGTCGGCGCTCTGTCTACACACTCAGGAAAACCAACTCTAATACCACTTGATGGGGTCACAACCCACACAGAATGGACACAACAGAAAAGGGGAAATTATATTAACTGAGAAAATAAGCTAGTACAATAGTACAGGGAAAATAAACTTCAAAACATGCCCTAAGGGCTTACAATAGCATAAATCTAGAGATAATTTCTCCTTTCAGTACCTCCTCTATAACTCCACTCCGAACTGCCTTTTACAATGCCAGAAATCTCCTTAAATAGACCCTAGAGGTTAAGGACTAGGAGTACATTCTAGAAAGTGCTAGGAGGCATCCACTGACCAAATAGAAGGTTCCAAAAGCTGCGTTAGAAGTTGGTGCAAATCTAGAAGAATCCAGAAATGGTAACCGAACTTTTGGGAGGCATAACTTTTGAACTGTAGCTCCGATTGACGAACCATTTACATTTTTGGAAAGCTCTCGAAGTGCTCTATAGCCCTATGGATAGGCTTTGCTCATCCCCCATTTTTTGGCCCTTTTTGAGGTCATTTAATGCCCCTAACTTGACTTTGAAGCATTCTTAGGAGGTCTCCAAAACCCAAAAGACTACAATAACTTTCAAACCGTGGGGCCTTTTGACCTGATTCTTTTTCTGGAATGCTCTAAATTACAATTACATTTATCTAGCCAATTCACACCTTCTAGTTCACCAAAATGATGGCCCAATTACATGCTCCTATTTTTTTGGGATTTTCTAGCACACTGATAGTGGAACTGTGAGAGTTGGAACCTTTATTTGACCCAAATGGGTGTCCAAAAATGAAAACACATGAAATAGAAACTAAGTCTAAGTACATTTTTTTGGGTGACATAGGATTGCCCTTATACCTCTGGATGCTCCTGCATCATAGGTATATCTAAACTCATAATTGAGGGTGATTCTCAAATTGTTTTAAATACTATCAAGAATAGATCAACTCCTAATTGGATTCTCAATTGTAAATTAGAAGAAGTCATTTAGTTGCTCAATAGGTTTGAGGAAACTAGGATATGGCATATTTACAAAGAAGGTAATATTAAGGCATATTACTTAGCCAATGCAGGGGTGGATGGTGCTAATTTCTTGGAATTTTGTAAAGGGATTTAATGTATTATCATTTCTTTGTTTTTATTTTGATAAATCATTTATTTCTTTTAGTTATTCTTGGTGTTATATATTAGGTTTGTATTAGGTATATTTTATCCTATGTACTAAATTATAAAAGAAATATGTCAGATATTGAGGGCTATATTATTGGCATGGGATAGTTCTAGATTTTTTTTAGGGATTATGGAATGCCATCATTAATCTTTAAGGTGGACAGTGATTTGTGCTTGATAATTTAAATGCCTAAGTTTGGGGTTGAGTGATTATTAACTTAGCCCATGGTCAAAAGCTTGTCCATTAATTATGGCTTGGTGATGGATAGCTCACTTGTCAATCTAGGGTATCTAGAAGTTTCATGATTAGTTAGATATTGGTAAGAGGACTTTTATTACTTCTCTTGGTCACTACTAGGAAGGGTTTGTAGAGTCTAAAAATGGATACTAACATCTATGTTTTTCACACTTCCAAAGTTCGCACTATGGTGTTTCATGAAAATATTAAACCGAAAAGGTGGAATAGAGTCCTTAGGGTAGTCGATGGTATGACAAAATTTGCAATTAGTAGGATGATTGGAGAAGGTATCATTAAATATGAATTTTTTTGCAGGACTAACAGTGACATTATAAGCATTTTATAGAATGCATGGCAAGGGCTAGTTTTAAAAAAGGGGCTATGATACAGTTATGCCTTAATATCTTTGACTCAACCTAGTGCAAAGGAATTGAGGAAGCAATTATGGGTCTAGATGAAGAAATGTGTTTACCTCTCTCAGAGATGTACATGGATCATCCCTTGGGGAGTCTTATTATTGTTAACATTCCTAGATGCCCACTCCTAATTATTAGGGATAGGGTTGCCTGCAACATGCAGTGGCCCAAGATGGAATCTTGTTTTCATTTTCTTATGGACTGGAGGAAAGTCACAGCTATGGTGGGTCATGGGTGGATAGTAAATTATCTTATTTTGTACAAGGTCTACATTCACCCTGGTGTGGTTTTTGATAACCTACATATTGGATTTTTACACTCCCAATATTGAAAAAACCAGTAGGGAGAAATCCACTTTCAAGTTTCCTCCTTTCTTCAAGGCTGAAAATCCTAATGATGTGGTGGAAGTCATTATGATTTATTGGAAAAAGTAAGGGTTTGCATGGTAAGGAGGGGATCTTGCTTAGGTTTTCTTTTTGGCAACTAGTACATGCAGCACCTACTTCAAAATCAAAGCTCTAGGGTTAGATGTATTTTATTTTCATGTTATTACATCTTAGCAGTGGTCCCTACTTTTAGGTTTTTTAGGCCAAGTTAGGTTTTTAGAGCTAGGGTTATTTTTATTTCAAAGGTTGTGATGAAGTTGGAGTCTGTATCTATTTGGTTTGGATTATCTAGTATACTAGCTTATGTTTTAGTGCCATGTACATTTGGGCATAGTTATGTTAAGTTAAGGAGGTTTTTAATATTCAGGATAAGGACAAATTACTAAAAATCTTTTATGCATATCGGTTAAAGTAGCATAATACCTACTATGGTTTGTTTCAAGTCATAAGATTGTGTTTGGTTTCGGCTATTATGCAGTATTGATTCCTTTTATTTGCATGGTTAGCTCGTATTGTTTTCAACTAGATTTGAGGTTGTATGCATATTAGGTTGGGTCCAATGAATAATCTTCCTACTTCCTTTTATGTTTATTCCCATAGTGTAATGGGGTTATTGGATGAGGAGGATTAATGTTTAAGACTTAATTGTCAATTATTTGGAGCATTGTTTAGCTAAAGATGCCTTCTTAGCATTTATTTCTTTGCTGCTCTAAAATGTATTAGACAATGGTTCTTGTTTGACATTATTTGTAGATTTAGAGCAGTAGCCTTAAATATATCTTCCTAGTGTATGTTGCTTAAATTTGATAAAGATACTTAGCCTTATTTAGGTTTTGCTGACTTAGAATATTATATTAATTTATACGTGATGGAACTCTCATTTTTTGTCAAATGATGTTTGTGGTCATGTAAATTGCTTAGTCAGGTTGATATTAAACTCCCATCTGGAGATCATGACTTTACTAGATATTTTGATCTGATATATATTTTTATACTTAAGAGTTAGTTTTATATTTTCCCTTCATCTGATGAGGTACCATTTAGTTGAGCTTGGAATAGATTGCTAATGTATTTCAATTAATATTATGTACTCATGATGTTTTGTCATTAGTGTTAGGTTTAGGGCCCTCTACCTCTTGCTTATGTGTGTAGTTCCATTCTTAACTTGAGGAGTATGTTATTTTCCCAATCCTCTTTCCTATATTAAGGAATTGGAGTAATGTTTATGAGCTATCTCATTTTACCTTAGTTCTTGGGAGATGTTGAGTTGGAACTCTCTGTATATTGATTGTTGGTGTATTTTTGTCTTAATTTTGTTCTATTTGCTAGTCCCTCAGGGTTATGTTGGCATAAGTACCAACTTTGGAGGAAGGCTTTTGAATTTATTTATTAAGTTTAAACTACTGGTCAATTACTAGGGTGTTGGTTTTTTAACAAGTTATTAAAGTTTACTATTATCCTCTATGCTAGAGGAATTATTTTATCTAGTACCAATAGATCAGAATGTGATGTATATCCAAGGCTCTCTTTAACTTATTCAAATGTTTGTATTTTTCTTCTAACCTTGATTGATTTCTAAGCTAAGAAGAAGGGATAAGTGCCTTGCTCAGTTTGAGAGGAATGTATAGTGCTATGGTAAGATTAGCTCCAATTAATTCAGGTACATATCATTGACAAGTGTATTGACTAGTTCTACAATCTTTCAATTGTTACAATAAAATATGATGTAATTTTGATTGGGGTATGCCCCTTTTATAATGTAATAATATAGGACATTTTTTCTGAGCTAGACTGGAGATTTTCTTCTCGGTTCTTTCCTACCAGTGCCCTTTTGAATGAAGAATTATTGTTTTAACTTACTCATTTAAATTAATAGATATACTTTAGGCCTTGGCCATTTACTAATAATTATAAAAAAAAAAGATGTACCAAAAAAATTTCTCTACAATAAAATGTGGTACATTTCACATGAAAAAGCTACTTTTCTCTTAAAAATTACCTCAGCAAAATATCTTCTTGATTTGTAAGTTTAACTATTTTGATAAATTTCTAAAGTAAGTATTTTTTCAAACAAAGAAAATAGTTTTAACTTAGAAAAAATAATAGACAACACAAATATAGAGAAAAAATAATTTTATGCCATAGTCTTTATCTTATAATGTGTAACCTACAACTCACTGCATCCAAATAATATCTATTGTACAAGTTGTGTTCTTTTATCGTAGTTAAATGCTTTGAGAATTGTAACAATACGTGCATAACCTTCTTGTAAAAATGACAATTGTTGTGTTCAAATAATTGAGATAATATTTGTACAAGAAAAATAAAAGATTGCCCAAATAAATATGAAGAGCCAATAGGATATAATTCTATTTAATATATGATGTCATATTGTTGTTTTTCTAAGAATTGTTGCAAATGTACTAACATTATCATGATATCTGGTATATGTGTTCAAAAGACAACTCTCCTCATATTAATAAGCATAAATCATGAATAGACATATCCCTTTAAAGGACATGTTTTTTTTCTAATAAATATAATCATAGTTATATTATTATTATATTAATTTTGTTGAATACAATTGCTTAATTATGTATTGTCTTTGATGTTACACAAAAGTTCATATCTTTACTAGTCAGTGTATATAGAGCTCACTCAGGCAATGAAAATAGTTTCTTCTATCTATTGAGCATTTCAGTGTTTTCCAAGTTAAGAAGGTAATGTCTACCGAGTTCACTCGGGCATCAAAGAGAAGTTTACAGAAGTTGAGTGGTAACTGAGCTCACTTGGGTAATGAAAGAAAAGTTGGATGGAACCAATGTTAACCAAGACTACTTGGTTAACATAGGAAATTCATTTCTAAGTTAATGTCTACCAAGAAGGGTTGACTAACGAAGGATGTCCTTATTTCTGCATATTAAGTTAATTAGATTTTTTTGTTGGTTCTAGCCAACTTAGGAGATGAATATTAATTATTCTAAGATGTATTCAAGCTGACATGACAATTCCTATAATATAAGCATAAGGTAAAGTTGAGGATTGAATGTGTGTACAAGTGTATGGAAGAATAGAAGATGCTTAGAGGAAGAGAACTAGAAGGAGAAGCAGAATATCCTTAAGGAGCTACAAAGATATATTCAATCAAGAAGGATCAACTACTTGAGCTAGAATTGAGATCTAAAATTAGTAATACAATTGCATAAACAATTAGGACATCTCACTATTACTCTCTAACCAATGTAATAGTGATCTATATCACTTAGCAGAGTTGGCTTAACAAATATATATAAATCCTCTAACAAGGTGGCATTTAGAGATTGAAGTATCTAAAGACCTCTAAAAAGGCCACTCTTAATAGGGTGATTAAATCCTCTACTAGGGTCACACCTAATAGTGTGTTTTGTTACCTTTAACATGGTTGTATCTTAATAGGGCTCTCTTTAGAAGAGTGAGAAACACTAACTAGTTGCAATTGGTGGCTTTTCTCAAATTGGGTTTCCATGTTAAATCATGATGTCAATTGTGTTCATGTTATTTCTTTCATGTGTATGCAACTAAGTTAATTAAGATAAATCATAGATAATATCTTAACATTTTCATACTAAGAATTTTTTGAGTTATAGTTGTTACTTTAGTTGTCACTAAATTATAATATATTATCAGTATTAACCGTGTGCCTATGTGTTTGCTGAGCTATAGTAATTTTGCAGAGTTTGTGTTATGTACTAACATCTAAGGGATCTAGGATATATTTTAGAGGTAACTAGTTCACCCCTCCCCTCTTGGTTACTTCTCTTATATTTCCAACAATTGGTATCAGAGTTTTTGCTACTTGTAGAAAAGGTTTAAAGGACCTCAGCTAATAGATAAGGATGTCTTATAGAAGAGAGATTTCCATGCTAAATAGAGATAGCCTCGAGACATGGCAGGAACTTATGAAGTTGTACCTAGAAACCATCATTGATTCAAGTTTTAAATAGCTAAAAAAAAATTACAAGGCTCCTACTAGAACATTGACTATGGAGGAGATTGTTAGAAAGAAAAATCATAGCATTATGATGATTGAAATTGCATCAACCATTAACTATGTAAAATTTGATGAGCTCAAGGGATGTACTAGTGCCCATGACATGTGGACCAAGCTGAAGGATATCTATGGAGGTGATGATAAAGTGAAAAGAGCTAAAGTAGAAAAATTAAGAGGTCATTTTGATCAGATGAAGATGAGAGAGGATGAGAACATTGCAAAATATGTTGAGATAATCCAAGCCATTGTCAGTGCAATCAAAGCCTCTCTAGGAACAATTGAAGATGTAACAGTGGTAAGCAACATACTGAAAACCCTTTTTCCTATCTATGAAATTAGAGTGTTTGCTATTCAATAGATAAGATATAATCCAAATAATAATATAAATTTGGCTTCTCTAGTTGGAAGATTGACTACATTTGAGCTAGATAACTATGATAATTATACTCCTAGTTCTAGCAATCATGAGTCTGCATTTGAAGCCAAGTTATCACTCAAGAAGAAAACCAAAATTTCTAAATACAACAATCTAAAGTGGAGAGGAAGATAGTTCTGATAGTGATCTTGAAGCCATTGAAGAATTTCTTCCAAGAAGATATCCCAAAGAAAAAGGAATGCATAAAGGTAAAATTCCTTTAATCTGGTTTTCTTGTGAAGAGGTTGGTCACATTGTTGCAAGGTGTCCAAGTAGAGAAGAAAAAAATGAAAAGAATCAAAACAAGTACAAAGGAAAGAAGGATTTCAAGAACTTTAAGGACTACAAAGACAAAGGTAAGAAGTATTTTTTTATGGCTAAAGATTCCAATCATAGTGATGATGATGAAATGGTCTATATTGTTTTAAAAGACAAATCTGCTGATGAAGAAGATAAAATGGCACTTATTTCTTATGTTAGAAAAAATGAAACATGGATTATTGATAGTGGTTTCTCACATCATATGACTAGTGATAAGAAAAATTTTGTACATTTGGAACATTATTATGCTAGATGTGTAAGATTTGGAAACAATGAACCATTTTGCATAAAGGGAAAAGCTTGTATCTCACTAACCAATGAACTTAGATGTGATAATTCTTATTGGGTTAAAGGACTAGAGAGTAATCTACTGAGTGTGGCACAATTGAATAACATTGGATTAAAATTAGAATTCATGAATAGGAAGGCCAAGCTAGTAGATGAAAAAGGAAATCTAGTTGGGTCTAGTAACCAAATAAAATGTAACCTATTCTACCTAGATCTTAGTGAAAGTTCATGTTTCATTGCTCAAGTAGAAGAAAGTTGGTTATGGAATAAAAGGAATTCATGAATGGAAAACCATTATCAATAATCCATGCATCATTTTTTTGTAATGTGAGATATAAGTGCCATATTATCTTCTTCATCATTAGATTCATCTTTTACAACAATATAGATCATTTTGTCATCATCACTACTATCTGAATTGTTAGACATAAAACATGACTTCTTACCTTTATCTTTGTAGTCCTTGAAGTTCTTGAAATCCTTCTTTCCTTTGTACTTGTTGTGCTTCCTTTCATTTTTGTCTTCTCTATTTGGACACCTTGCAACAATGTGACCAACCTCTTCACAAGAAAATCAGATTAATGGAATTTTACCTTTATGTTGTCCTTTTCCTTTGGGATATCTTCTTGCAAGAAATTCTTCAATGGCTTCAAGATCACTATCAAAAATATCTTCCTCTTCACTTTTAGATTCTTATTGTGTTGGAGTACTAAAGAGTAATCTACTAAGTGTGGCACAGTTGAATAATTTGGATTCAGAGTAGAATTCATGAATGGGAAGGCCAAGCTACTAGACGGAAAAGGAAATCTAGTTGGGTTTGGTAACTAAACAAAATGTAACTTATTCTACCTACATCTCATTTTAATTTCATGTTTCATTTTTCAAGTAGAATAAAGTTTGTTATGGAATAAAAGGTTTTGTAATGTGAACTTTGATAATATGATCCATATAAGAAAAAAAAAGAGAGTGAGATATTCCTAGTTTGAGGAAACCTGATATGGGCTTGTGCAAAAATTGTCAAATTGGTTAAATGGGTAAGACAAGTTTAAAATGAAAAAACTATCATTTTGAAGAAGTCTTGGAATTGGTTCATACTAACTTATGTGGAACTATTGGAATTGAGAGTTATAGTGGAGATATGTACTTTACTATTTTTGTTGATGATTATTCTAGAATTATGACTGTAATATATCTTAAAGATAAGTCTAAATATTTTCAAATGTTTAAGTGGTATCTAGCAAGAGTAGAGAAGGAAACTTGGAAGAGGCTATATTGATTGAGATCAGATAGAGGTAATGAATTCATTTCTAATGAGTTCAATCAATAATACACTAAAATTAGAATCAAAAGACAAGTATCAGCCCCCAGTACACCATAGAAAAATGGTATAGCTGAAAGAAGGAACATATCAATCATTGATTGTGCAAGAAATTTGATGATATAAAAGAAAGTTGCTATCAAATATTGGAAGGAAGCAATCAGTACTGTAATGCCTACCTTGAACATAGTACAACTAAAGAAAGACTCAAATCAAATTGCTTATGGACTATGGCATGACTACAAACCTAATGTAAGTTACTTGAAAGTATTTTGTAGCAAATGTAATATTTTGAAAGAGACTAAGAAAGGTAAATATGATGTGAAAGGTGATGAAGGCATATTCCTACGATACTCCAATAGAAGGAAAGCATATAAATGTTTGAATTTGTCTACTCATAATATCATTGAAATTGCACGTGTAAGGATTGATGAGTTTGTAGAAAAGAGTGAAGAAGAGAGTAGCAAAGAACCTAAGGATTATAGAAATTTTATCTACTTTGAACCTAATATATTTCCAAATCTAATTGGAAGTCAATAGACTTCACCTCCCGAGTCCCCAAAAATCTCTAGAAGTACTCAAGTTGCATCCAGTGTAACCCGAGTCATAGTTTAAAGGACCAAAGTTGTAGTCAGAAGATACCAAGTTGTAGCTAGAGAAAATTGAGTCTAAAGGATCCAATTCATAGATAGTGTGACCCAAGCTTGATACAAAAGATCATGGTGAGGCTAGTGGAACAAGTTCTAGACCCAAAGTACCTATATTGGCAAGATATTTCAGAAGGCACCATGCACCTAATCATATCATTGGAGACAAGTTAGATGGTACAATGACAAGAAATAAATTGAAAGCTACATGTTTACTTATCGATATTGAACCTAGATCACTTAAAGATGCTTTGGATAATGAAATTTGGATTGAAGTAATGAATGAAGAGATGGAACATGTAGAAAAGAATAACACTTGTACTCTTGTTCCTAGACTCAAGGAAAAAAATGTAATTGGCACAAAGTGGATTTTTCAGAAATAAGTTGAATGAAGATGGAGAAGTTTCAAGAAAAAATGCAAGGTTAGTATGAAAAGGTTATTCTCAAGAAGGTATTGATTACGGTGAAAAAATTTCTCCTCTTGCAAGATTAGAAGGTGTTAGGACTTTACTTTCTTATGTTGTATATAAAGAATTTAATATTTATCAAACTGATGAGAAATCTATGTTCTTAACTGGAATTCTTGAAGATGAAATTTACATAGAAGAACTTGAAGGTTTTGTAGATCGTAGAAAAAAAGATATGGTTTGTAAATTACACAAAGCATTGTATGGTCTCAAGAAAGATCCCAGAGCTTGGAATGAAAGATTTCATAACTATTTGATGAAGATTAGTTTTTAAAGGAAAAATGATAACAATAGCCTATATATCAAAGAAGGACCAAAGAAGAAGATTGTGTTGATAGAAATTTTTATGGAAAACATGTCATTCACTAGAAATGATGAGTTGTGAAAAGCTTTTTCAGAGGAAGTGAGTAAGTAATATGACATGTGCATGTTTGGAGAGATAAAATTCTTCGTTGGATTGTAGATTCACCAAAATCAAGATGGTATCTACATTACTCAATCTAAATATATCAAGATGGAAGATTCAAGACCAATTGGAACACCTATGTCTATTGGACATAAGATTTCAAAGAATTATGATTCCAAGGAAGTATATCAGACCATATACATATCAATAATTGGTAAACTGTAATATGTAGTGCATACAAGGCATGATGTTGCATTAGCAGTTGGTATGGTGGCAAGATTCTCAGAAAATCCTAAAGAAAATCATTTGATGGCAACCAAAAGAATCATGAAGTATCTAAAGGCTACTAAAAATTATGGATTATGGTACATAAAAGGAGGCAATCTAGATTTAAAATACTATGATGTTGATTGGGAAGGAAGTGTTGATGAAAGGAAGAGCACCAGTGGTGAAGTGTTCTTTCTTGGTAAAAGAGTAGTGTCTTGGACAAGCAAGAAGACGAATTATATTTCTCATTCTACAAAAGAAGTAAAGTATGTTGCAGTAGTAGTTAATTATTCTAATATTGTTTGGTTCAAGCAACTATTGGCAAGTATGAAGGTAGAAATCAAGAATCCAGTGGTTATCTTCTATGATAACACTAGTGTAATTAATATATCAAAGGATCTAGTGATGCATACCAAGAACAAGAACATTGCAATAAAGTATCATTTTTAGAGAGAATTGGTCTAAGATAAAGAGGAATGATTAGAATATATGAGTACTAAGAACAAATTACAGACATATTCAGCAATCCATTACCTAAGGATGCATTTTTGTATCTAAGAGGTAGGTTTGGGGTCATTCCCTTATCTGATACTCACTAAATGAAGTTTAGTGATGTATCAACTATTGCATGTTGAAGATCAGTCAAGTTGATGTAATATTGAAAAGGGAAGATTGTATATTAATTAGTGCATGAGGTACATTACTATTCATTTATTATTATCTTTGGCATAAGATGTCAAAGAGGAAGAGTTCTGTAATAAAGGAGAATTCGCAGAGATGTTGGTCTGAAATATTCAAAGCTAATGTCAAAGAGGAAGAGTTCACTATCAGAGGAAGATGCTGAAGATAGAGCTTGCTAATAGAGGGAAAAACTAAAGTCAAATGGGGTTCACACTAATAGAGGGATTTCTCATAACGAAACTAAGGATATTTTTCTTACTATTATTTTGCTCTAAAATTTCAATGTATTATGACATGTTGCATTGCCATCAATATCAAAGAGGGAGATTGTTGAATATAGTTAGCTAATTGTGTATTGTTTTTTATGTTAGACAAAATGTCATATCTTTATTAGTTAGTGTATGGTGAGCTCACTTGGGAAATGAAGACAAGTTCATGTGTCTATTGAGCATTCTAGTGTTTGCCAAGTTTAGAGGAAAGTGTCTACCAAATTCACTTAGGCGTCAAAGAGAAGTTTGCAAAAGTTGAGTGTTAACCAAGCTTACTCAGGTAACGAAGGAAAAATTGGATGGAACTAGTGTTAACTAAGCTCACTTGGTTACCAAAAGGAAGTTAGTGGAGATGTAGTGTTAATAGAGTTTACTTGATTAACACAGGAAAATCATTTCTAAGTTAGTTTCTACCAAATAAGGTTGGCTAACAAAGGATTTTCTTGTTATGGCATATTGAGTTTATTAGATTTGTTTGTTGTTTCTATCCAACTAGGCAGATGAATATTAATTATTCTAACTTGAAAATGTCTATGATATAAGGATAAGGTCAAGTTGGAAATTGAATGTGTGTAAGTGTATGGAAGAATAGAAGATGCTTAGAGGAAGAAAATTAGAAGGATAAGAAGAATATCCTTGAGGAGTTGCAAAGATACATTCAATCTGGAAGGATCAAGTATTCAAGCCAGAATTTAGATCTAAAATCAGAAATACAGTTACATCAGGAATCAGGTCATCTCATTGTAACACTCTAACCATTGTAGCAGTGATCTAAATCTCTTAACAGAGTTGGCTTAACAACTATTTGTAAATCCTCTAACAAGGTGTAATTTCTAGATTGAAGTGTCTAAAGATATCTAACAATGCCACTCCTAATAAGCTAATTAAATCCTCTAATAGGGTCATGCCTAATAGTGTGTTTTTTACCCTTTAATAGGCTTGGCTCCTAACAAGGCTCACTTTAGAAGAGTGAAAACTAGTAACTAGTCACAATTAGTTGTTTTTCCCAAATTGGGTTTCCACATTAAATCTTGGGGTCACTTGTGTTAATGATATTTATTTCATGTGTATGTAGCTAAGTTAATTATGATTAATCATAGATAATATCTTAAGAATTACATGTTAAATTTTTTTGAGTTATAGTTGTTACCTTAGTGGTTATCGAGTTACAACATATTATCAGTATTAACCGAGTTCCTGTGTGTTTGTTGAGCTATAGTAATTTTGTAGAATTTATGTTCTATGCTAACATCTAAAGGATCTAGGATTTATTTTAGTGGTAACTGATTCACCCCTCCCCCCCCCCAAGTTACTCATCTTATATTTCCAAAAAAATTATCTCATACATATATATATCCTAGATAATTATATATAGGGTTATCCAATTGAAGCTACCACACATCAACACTCCCTCTTAGCTAGGGAGGATAAATAGATGACCATAAATTGCCTTAAAATAAGAATATATTTGAACTAAAGATATTAAATATTTTGATATCACATTTGATATCATGAGTATTGGTCATCTATAATATCAACATATGATATTCACAAATTACTCAAATAGAGTTTTTTTCTTTTTTTGGGGGCTTTGATATCACATCTGATATCAAGAGTATTGGCCTTCTATAATATCAATGATATTAACCAATTACTCAAAATAAGATTTGATATCACATCTGATATCAAGAGTATTGGCCTCCTAGAATATTAATGATATTTACAAAATACTGAAATAAGGTGTGATATCACAAGAATTGTTCTCCTTGAATATCATAGATATTCATTGATTACTCAAAATAAAGTTTGATATCGCATATGATATCAAGAGTATTGGCCTCCCAGAATATCAATGATAAATTTACCAATTACTCTAAGTAATGGTCTTCCAAAATGTTGAGATGCAAGACATTCACCATTTACTCAATTTATTTGATCTCATAATACAAGTTATTTTAAGATCATCACCTTATAGTAACTTCTACAATTACAAGTAACATCATTTGTAAGTTATCACTTCCTCATGATGTACATGGGGTAGGCCCATTAATATCACATAGTTACATGGTATATTCATAAATCATAGTCCTCTTGATAGCTACAAGTTATTGATCACTAGATAATCCACCTCAACATGATTTACTCTCTTTAAATAAATTAGATCAAGATCACCAAAGGATGACTGATCCATACCCTCTATCTACTTCCTCTCTTTCAAGTTTGCCTCTAATGAAATTTTAGACTCTGTCTTCCTATAATAACATAATCAGAGGAAAAGATCAAGGTACATAACTCTTATAGCATGTAAAAATAAAAAACAAGAGAGAAATAGACTATAATAATATCCAATATAAGTTATTTATAATAAAATATAGATAATAATATTATTTCATTCTTTTCTTATTTTTGAAAATGTTCCCTAATATATACTCACTCGATTTCATAAGTAATTGTTTAGAAAATATATTTACCTTATATACACATATAATCACCATATGTTAGTATAAGAAATTTAAATAATATTTTTAGTAATAATGCAAGAGGAACACTTAAATAGTACATTACTTTATATATATATATATTACATTACTTTATATATATATATATATATATATATATATATATATATATATATGTATGTATGTATGTATGTATGTATGTATGTATGTATGTATGTATGTATGTATGTAATACAATACTAATATCAATGAAAACTTGAATAACATAACATTGCTTATGTCAAAAGCATGAGTACTTGACATGTTCTTATTTAGTGCCTACAATCACTTTTGATTAGATGGCGCCTGGTCTCAATATCTATATCATGAGGTTGTTGGTAGGTCCAAGGCTCGTCTTATTGAGTACATAAGGCTAGGCATGCCACCTTCAAATATGTGTTAAAATTTAATATATGCCATATAATATGTCTATCTCTGATTTTAATCACAATAGGAGACATTCACTTTGATGGACAACTTCATTGTGTGTAGAAGCAAGACAACCACTTCCTATTTTCAAACCCAATTCTTTGTTCATGCCTTCTCAAGAGTGTTCTCTCTCTCTCTCTCTCTCTCTCTCTCTCTCTCTCTCTCTCTCTCTCTCTCTCTCTCTCTCTCTCTCTCTCTCTCTCTCCCTCTCTCTCTCTCTCTAGCTTCAATATCTAGAAAGAGGAATCTATTTACATCTGCAATGTGCACTTATGCAACATCTACTTCTAATACCTTATAATCATAGACTTTGTCAACTTTTTAACTGTACCCATGTGCTTTACAATTCAAGGCTTACTCTATATTTTAAGATACGTTTTTATCTTTCTGATGATAGGGCCATGTGAGATGGATGAGAGAGTTACTGCCACATAGGATATGATTTGACTCTAACACTAATTATTTGTTTGATTGTTTCGGTTCTGACTATATTGATTGACAGTCACTCTCACCTCATCTTATGGTTCTATCTACACTGTTCGTAATCAAACACTTGCTGAGGCCTCCAATCTCTATCTTGTCCCATTAAAATCTCTCCCATGTGACATCAAAGATGATCCTCTCCATACATATTGTGCACTTCCTATCTCCAAATATCTAGATTGATCATATCCTTGGGAACATCATACAAATTCTTGGCATTTTGATTATGGAAGCACCCCAAGCAATCCATGATTCATCTAGATCATTGAGAATTCATTGCTTTGGCTTACCTAGTTTGATATGCACAAATCAAAAAAAGATTTTCCTTTCCAATTTAATGACTTAAATTTAGTTGGAAACTTTCATTGGATTCTCAGGCTCTATTGATGTTTACATTTTCAACTAGGCTTTGATACCATGTTGTTTTTCTAAGGATCATTGCAAATGTACTAACACTGCCATAATATTTGGGATGTGTGTTCCAAAGGTAGCTCTCCTCATATTAATAAACATTAGTCATGAATAGACATGTCCCTTTAAAGGACATGTCTATTTGTTAATAAATGATTAATATTATAATAAATATATCTATAGTTATATTATAATTATATTAATTTATGTCATATAATTATATATACACATATATACATATTCATGTGTGTGTGTGTGTGTGTGTGTGTGTGTGTGTGTGTGTGTGTGTGTGTGTGTGTGAGATTAATAATTATATATGGCTTTATCCATCTAAAGCTACCATACATCAACACGTATAAATTTCCATATATCTTCTGAACTATAGTGTGGATGGTATTATTTGAAAAAGCATCCTTTTCAATCAAGCAACTAATACTTTGCAAGTGATTGAACACTTTAGTATCCTTCCTTTGGGGCAGGGACTAATAGCATACTAATACAACAACATAAATATAAAGAAAACACAAAACACAACAAATTATAGTGGTTCAACAAATGTGCCCAAGTAAAATCTTGAAGTAAGGAAATCTCTTATTAACCCTTAACCAATACATGCAATGCATGACATGTACATAGTCATTTATATAACAATATACAATCATCAAGTAAGGAGAATGGAGAAGGTGAATAGTTGTGATTGTTGGGCTTCATATACCCAAAAATCTCCCACTTGAAGTCCAATGGATATAGCCATACATAGAAACATCACTATTTTCACATTTAATGTTACATCATAACCAGACTTTATGAATACATTAACACTACTAAGTTTTATTCTCGAATTGTGTCAGTCACCCTTCTCCAATTTTTCTCTGAGTGAATACTATTCAATAGTGCAATATCTTCTCTTAAATTTTTATAAACTTCTCCTTGATTCCACAATTAGGAACACCCTTTTCTATAGCTTCAAAATGAATTCCTTCATCCAAATAATAATATCTATGATCATATTTATTCACCACCTACCTTCTTGTATTTTCAAGAAACACTTCAATAAAACATAAATCATCCTTGAGAACAAGGACCTTTGAGGTTCCACTATTGGTATTATCATGTTGAAAACATGATTTAAAATTGTCAATCCAACCTTATAACCTTTTCCTTTTTGGAGGCTCCTTTGCAATCCATTCAAAAAATTGGACCTTTTTCTTATAGTGTGTTTGATTGTCTATGAATAGAATTATAGTCTTTGGAAACTCCACAAGCTCCTTTACTCTATCGACATCTAATTCTCTTCTCTTAGAAAACTTATGCAATGTTTTTAGTAGATCTATAGTCCTCTCATGGACATGAAAGAGACATTGTAGTCCCCTTTGCAAAGTATTTGTCATCCTTCTTTACCAAAAAACCTAACAATCTAATTTTGAATGCAATAACAATCCCTAGCAAACATTTTTCTTTTTAGACCCCTAATTTGTCTAAAATTTCCTTATCAGGGTCTACTCCTTGAGATTCTTTTGCATGCTTTATAGTTTGACAAAGGCATGATAGTTATCTTCCTCATACAATGACCTCTTGTTTCCCATGTTTGGTTTCACACTTTCAAAATCCATGCTAAGTTGAAATTTTCATATCTCTCAATGCATTGTTCATTGAGCTCTTTTGTTTGTTAATTTTGATAATTTCCAACAACCATTTTGCATCTTTTTCAAGAAATTTACCTACATCCTCCGCCAAATACTATTCAAATTCTAGCTAAGTATGCTTAATAACACATTCAATACTACTATTGTACTACTATTATAATTTCTTAATACTTTGTTAAAGGTTTTAGGTCCTTTAGAACCTACTTTTACTTAATCAAAACATAGGTCTCCCTAGCCAACTATTCAGATTCTTCCAAATTAAAATCTGATACTCATTGCTCCAAAAAATCTTCTTGCAAGTTGGAGTTGATATCCTTTTTTAGATGACCTTCGAGGATTCCTTCATAATCATCATAAGGCACATATTTTGCAAATAGTTCTTCTTCCACAATTTGGATAGAACTTTCTCCCTCTTTGAACATCTCATCCTCACTGGAATCAAGGTTTGACAGAGACATTTAATAATGGTTTTTGAGAGTTTCTCACTTCTCCCTGGCCTTTTTCCTACTCTTGTAGGAGCCCTCTTTGATTGATCTCTTGTTACAATAGACTTCATAGTAGCTCATGCCTGAGCCCCAACAATGACCCTATTCAATGTAGCTTTCCCTATTCCATACTCAACTTCTACTACCATTTATGTTGGTTTTGTATCCCCCTCACAAATTTTTCCCACAGACTTTCCTTCTGCTATATCCAAACCATTAAAGTTTTGTATAGGAATCATTTATTTCTTAGTTATTCCCTTCTTAATGGGTGAATCCTAGTGAGATATAACATTCTCACAAGTGTGAAAATGTCCAAAAGTCCAACCAATGTTTTTTCTATTTGTCTCAACCTCCTTTGCACTCAAACAAGTTGCTTCCTTGTCACTTTTAACAAAAGCTCCATCTTTTTACCTATTAGATGTATAACAAAATTCTATATTTTTCTCTAAAGTACCACCTTAATTAATTTCCATTAGATCATTTTTAATGAAAAAATATTCAATAGGACTTTCATCTATATCCATGGTAATAATTTCATTGATTACAAAGGTTTCATCATGACACACTATTTCTTCTTTTAATTTCTTATATGTAGAATTGAAACTGATATTGACTTCCCAATTTCTCACCTTATTCTTCAGTTGTTCCTTTTTAGCATCTTGTTGTTGTGTATGCTTAAGAAACTTGTGTCAGCACTTCAAAATAATGTTGTGAATAACTCCCACTTTATTGAGAGTCTCTACCAGATATAAATTATCTATTTTACTTCATTTTGCAATTAATAAGGATCATTTTGTCACTTTTCATAAACTTGATTCCAACCTAAAATAAAATCCTAGAGAAAATAATTTTCCAATTAAAATTAAATTGTTTTTGAAATGAGGAAAATATTTGACATCCCATAGTAACCAACTATTTCCATTGGCTAATACATGTTGAAATATTAAACTATTAGTTTCCCCTTGAGCCAATCACACACGTACCCAATAGAGCATTTATTTTGGTAAGTTCAAATTTGAAATGGGAGGGAAAATTATGTGAGTAGATAAATAAAAGGAATTTCTTCCATTTTTGGTGTGAGACACAAAGAAGACATAGCGGAGCAGAGAGAGTAGAGTAGGAGAAATTTGCATAAAAGAAACAATAGAGGAGTAACAGAGTTTGTAACAGTAAGGTTGGATCTTTTTTCATATTTTGTATGTGCATGTCATCATGTTGAAGCAGTAATTGCTCCAGGACTTTATTGTATGCAACACTTATAGTTGCAAGTTTATTTTATCAATAGGAGTAGTAGTTTAATATATTTTGGTTTTGGTTTGAAGCCATACATTCCTAGATCTTTAATAGGTTCAATCATTTGTAAAATAGAAACAAAAAAAACATATTTGTCCATTTCTAGTTCATTGGATTCTTGAAGTTGACTCCATTTCTATTAATTACACATTATATTTGCTACTTGTGCAAAATAGAGTTGCAAGTCTATGTTATTATTTTCAATTTTTAATGGTGGCTAAACAAGACAGTTAATAATTTATCATCAAGCATAGTCACTTTGTTAACCAAACTCTTCATCCTAGTTTAGTCTTTGTCTTATTCGTAAGCTAACTAAACATCCTCCACCTAGCAGACTAAGTTCTCTAAGCTCACTCAGTTTCCTTTATTAACCAAATTAGGTCATCTTAGTGTCGATCAATTTGTCTTGATATGTGAATTGATTCTTAGTGTTAATGAAGCATACTTAGTCACTATAGGTGCCTAGAAACTCAACACTCATTATTGTCACTCGGCTCCATGTTCTTGTTGAGCTCAGTGCCCCCTATTAATTGGTCATCTCCCTGAGTTGATAGAAGTTTTTGAAAGTTTTTACATTGTATCAGAGCTATTGGGCCCCACATCCTCATGAGTTTGGGCATTTGTTCTTGGTTTTGGGCATTATTATGTGGAAGACATGGTAGGGGATATAGGAAATGCATTGGAAAAACCAACATCCTTTAATGGATAAAATTATGACACTTGAGCAAAGAAGATGAGAACCATTATGGTTGAAAATGACTTATGGGAGTTTGTGGTGAGTGGGTTCAATGATGTAATCGACCCAACATAGTATACTACCCTCACCAACCAACAAAAGACGTAGTTGAAGGAATTAAAAACAAGGAATTCAAAATAATTAAACTTGAATTGAAGCAGCCTTGATAGAAATATTTTTTTTCTAAGATAGTAGCTGCTAACTATTCAAAAGATGCATGGGATATCCTTGAGACAAACTTTAAAGGAACTAATAAAGTTCAAGTAGTGAAACTATAGATGATTAGAAGGGAGTTTGAGAACCTTCAAATGAAGGACAATGAACCTATTGTAGATTTTAGCTCAAGAATCTCTAGTTTGATAAACCAACTCAAATCAAATGGAGAAGAGTATGAAGAGAAAAGGATAGTGGAGAAGATATTGATGAGTCTTTCTCAAAAGTATGACAATCTTGTGATGACCATTGAGGAAGCAATAGACCTCACCATATTGACAATAGATGAGCTGATGTGTACTCTTCAAACCCATGAGCACTATATTAATAGGTCAACTACATCTTCCCAAGAGAAAGAGATCAAAGCTCAAGAAAATTCAAGAGGTGGGGAAGAGGAACAAATGGCTCTAGTAGAGGCTCAAGAAGTAGAAGTTGTAGAAGAAATGGTTAGAGGAATGATGGAGGAGAAATCTCAAGATGAATAGGTAATCAAGATGGAGTAAGAAACTCTCAAAATAACTCTAATGTTGATAAAAATAACTACAACTCTAACAAGAGTAATGTAGAATGTTATTATTGTCATAAATTTTAGTATTATGCAAGTGAATGTTGGAAGAAGCAAAGTGATTAGTCAAAATAGAGTGCAAATGTGGCTAATGTGAACATGGGAAATCTAAATAATCCCAAATTCTTCATCATCTGTAACATTGGCAAAGAAGGAAGCTTTGAGGTATGGTATTTGAAAAATGGTTGCAATAAGCACATGAGTGGTAATGAAAGCTTATTTTTATTCATTGATAGAAATTTCAGATCTGAAATTAAAATGGGAATCAATGAAACAATTACTATTGTCAGAAAAGGATCTATCATGGTTTGCACCAAGCAAGGTGAGAAGAAGGAGATACAAAATATTTATTTCTCCTTGGGTATGAAGCATTTGATGAGTGTTGGAACTCTCATTCAAAATGGTTACAAAGTTCTGATGGAAAATGACAAGTGTGTTATTCATGAAAAGGATGGGAGTAAGAAGATTCTAGTAGTAGTCCAAATGACAAGGAACTAGATGTTCCAATATTTCTCTTCTCAAATTCTTGTTGTACCTCCCAAGCATGCATGTAAAATAGTACATCAGAAATCATATCTAAAGAGAATGATTGAAGACCCCTCCAAGCTATGGCATCTCATGTATGGACATCTTGGCTTTGCTAGTTTAAATTTATTGTCCAAGGAAAGAGCGATAGAAGGTTTTCCAAATATTATAAATTCATGTGACAAGTGTGAGGGTTATATTTTGGGTAAGAAACATAGGATTCCCTTTAATTTTGGTAAATTCTATAAGGGCAAGGACACTATTAGAGTTGGTTCATTTTGATTTAGCTAGCACTATGCAAACCACCTCTATTGGAGGAGTACTTATTTTATGACATTCATAGATGTTTTTAATTGTAGGACATGGGTGTATTTTTTGAAAAGAAAATCTAAAGCATTTGATAAATTTATTGAATTTAAAGCCTAGGCTGAAAAAGAATGTAAACATTATGTAAAAGATTGTAGTAAAAATGTAAATCCAACATTAAACAAAAACATGATTGGAAGTTTGATGTATTTGACAACAACTCAACTTGACATGATGCATGTAGTAAGTTTGATTTAAAGATTCATGGAAACTCTAAAGGATTCCCATTTGCAAGTGGAAAAGAGGATCCTAAAGTATGTGAATGGTACCAAGGGATTTTACATTTTTGTATATTACTGATAATGTATTTATGCTAGTTGGTTACACTAATAGTGATTGGGCTAGAAATCTAGATGATAGGAAGAGCACATCTAGTTATACATTTCATATGAGCTTGAGTGCAATTTTATGGGCATCCAAGAAGTAACTAATTGTTGCTCAATCTATAATAAAGGCTAAATATATAGTAGTGAATGCATCAACATTTCAAACTATTTGGCTAAGAAGAATCTTGGTAGATTAGATTAAAAATAAGAGGATGGAACCACAATATTTTGTGACAATATTTCCTCAATTTCATTGACAAAGAATCATGTCTTCCATGGTAGACTCAAGCACATTGAGATGAGATATCATTTCACCAGAGAGTTAGTGGACAATGGAGTAATCAAGATAAAATATTGTAAGCCTAAGCAACAACTAGTGGGCATATTCACTAAGCATTGGGAATAGAAAATTATGTGCACCTAAGAAGAAGTTTTGGCATAGTTGATTTGGATCAGCAATGATCCTTGTGTCTTAGGCTTGGGAAAAAGGGGGAATGTTGAAATATTAAACTATTATTTTGTCCCTTGAGCCAATCGCTTACCTATCCAATAGATTTATCTCAGTAGGTAAGTTCAAATTCAAAATGAGAGGGAAAACTTTATGAGGAGACAAATAGAAATAATGTCTTCCTCTTTTGGTGTGAGAGATAGAGAAGATTGAGCAGAGAAAAGAGAGGAGAGTAGAAGGAGAAAGTTATAAAGAAGTAATAGCAACTTGGAAAAATAGAGTTTGCAATAGCAAGGTTGGATCTCTTTCCATATTCTGCAAGTGAAAATCATCCTATTGAAGCATTGATTGTTCCAAGAATTTATTGTATGCAACCCATATAGCTGAAAGTTTATTTTATGAATAGGAGTAGAAATTTAATGTATTTTGGTTCTGGTTTGAAGCCATATGCTCCTAGATTTGTAATAGGTTGAATCATTTCTAAAATAGAAAGAAAACAAGCATAATTGTCTATCTTCAATTGATTGGATTCTTGTAGTTGTCTCCATTTCTATACATTCTGCATTGTATTTGGTATTTGTGTAAAATAAATTTACAAGTCAATATTCTTGTTTTTGTGTTTTGATGGTGAATAAAATGAATATTAGATGGTTATCATCGAGCTTGGTCACCTGGTTAGCCAAGCTCTTCATCATAGTTCATTCTTTGTCTTGTTTGTGTGCTGACCAAAAATTCTCCACCTAGTAGTGTTGAGAGAGTTCACTTGGTCACTATGTTAACTTAGCTGTCTTCACTTGACCAAGTTCTCCAAGCTCACTCAATTTCATTTGTTAACTGAGTTTGGTTGGATTAGTGGTGAGTTAGTTGTCCTTGTGTGTGAACCAAGTCTCAGTGTTCATTGAGCATATTCGATCACTATAGGTTTCGAGAAACTCGACACTCCTTGATGTCAGTTGACTTCTTGTTCTTATTGAGCTTGGTACCCCCTATTGGTCAGCCATCTCCCTAAGGTTGTAGAAATTTTTGAATTTTTTTTAAATTTCAATGAAACGTCACCCTTTCTAGCAATACTCAGAAATTTATCATCAACAAGAAATACCTTACCAAAATTGCCACTTCGAAAGGTTTTGAAAAACTCCTTATGCGGGATTATATAGACTAATGCTCCTATGTCAAGCATCCAATCTTTTGCTGCAACTTTTATTGAAGTCAAACTAAGAACCTCAAGGTGCCCCACATCTACTCCTCACTCTCAACCAAGCTCTAATACCAACTATAAGTTTTAATTGAGTAGATCAAAATAGGGAAATCCCTTATTCACCTTTTACCAATACATACAATCCATGGCATGTACACAACTATTTATAGAAATGTAGTGCCTACCCTCATTCACATCTTTTCTAGACATATTATTGCTATTATTATCAGACTTTGATGGACTAGTTTTATGTTGATGGATTAGTGGTAATGTTTTGACACTATCAGACATTATGTTATGGATTCAGCTGTTATATGATGAGATCATTTAGACTTTACATTTCATGTACGTATGATGATCATTATATTGTTATTGTTGATGATTAGTTAGATGGTTTATTATCTCATGTGTTTTATTATGGATACTTACCCCATACTTGCATGTGTGTGGTGTGTGTGTTTTCTTATTGTATGGCATTTCTGATGTGGTTAAGGAAGGGAGTCGTAGTCACCTGCTTAGTTGGGATCTACACGATGCACCACTTCCTGCCATTGCCTGTTTAGCTTAGCACTATATATATTGTATGTACATGCATGGTTTTTTTTTACAGGTTGCAGGTACTGGGTACAACTTCCCTAAATTGCCAGGATGAGCGTACCCTATTATACTATCTCAATGATAAGAGAAGGGAGATAAATTCTCAAGTCCAAATCCCAAACCCTAAAACCATTTGTCCTAATGAGTTAGGACAAGTATCAGAGTTGAGTACCCACTGAATGTGTCAGATGACATATTTCGTGATTTTTAATCCTCTAGATTGATTTTGTATGAATTGTCCTATGATGGGTTTTCATATTTTATCTTGAAGATCTATGGTGAATTTTTTTATTAATTAAGTCTCAACAAATAGATTTAATTAATAAATTAATTATTTGAGAAAATTAAATATCATGATCTTTGATATTTTGATTATAATTAATTAAAGGAGAATTAATTGAGAGAAAAGAATTAAATAAAAGAAAATTAGAAATTAAAATAAATAATAATTATAGAATACTAATAAATTAATAAACAAATAATAATAATAAGAGATATAAAAATTAAAATTAAAAGTTATAAAATTAAATGGGAGTTATAAATATTTAAATGTGAATTATTTAAAAAGTAATTGGAGTTATAAGCTTGCGTGGGAATTAACATGTGTCTACAATTCTAAGACTCATCAAAAAGAATTTGAAAAGACCCATGCTTAGTTGGTGACACCTTTTAGCGGTTTCAAAAAGCATTCCAAAGGTTTCTTGAGAGCTCTTTATATTCAGGCATTCATAGAAGCTTAAAAAGAGAGAGAGAGAGAGAGAGAGAGAGAGAGCTATTGGAGGATTGGAGGACTCGAGAACTCTGAAGAAGGGAGGAGCTTGCTCTGCGGATTCTTTTTTGAGGAAGAGTGAATTAGCATCAGAGTTCGGGTAGACTCTTGTGATATTTTCGCATCTTGTTTTCCCTGTCTTCTTCGTGTCTTCCATATGTCTTCTGAGGAATCTCATGTTTCTATTATATGCATTCTCAATTTGAGTAGTTAATTTATTTGAGAATTCTATATGCATAGATCTGAAAATAAAACGGAGCTAGGGTTGAAATTCATAGTCAAACCCATTAGATTAATTATTGGAAATTTTGGAAATCAAGGATTTATAGAGAAATTCTGAAAAATGAAAACTTGTATTCATAAATTGTCATTTTGCTTATACATATATATATATATATATATATACTGTGATATTTATAATTTTGTATATTATATGTATATATACATACATATATATATATATATATACATACATATACTTTTATATATATATACATACATGTGTATATATATATTTACATGTGTTGAAAAATCGGATGGCACACCGCAGGCGAAAACGTTTTATGAAACATTTTTCATATCACACAGTCTGAAATCGCGCAAGCGATTGTTAAGAAAAAAAGTCTTCATTGTTGGGCGGGTAGGTATTTACTACCCCACCCACCGCAGGCCTGCAGGATCGCAGGGTAGCTGCGGTGCGGGCATAATAATAGCCGCGCATTTTTTTATTTTTTATTTTTTTTAAAACGCATTGTGATATATGCCGGTTTCTTTTTTTTATGCATGCAATGTTATATGCAAATTTGATATGAGTTCGATTAAAAATGTTGTAATGTTAATTGATTTTTTAATGTTAATATATATATATATATTTATGTATATATATATATATAAATATATATATATATGTATATAAGTATATATGTATATATAATTAATTATAAATGATTATTATTAAGCTCTAAATTGATGAATCACTCTTTTAATGATTTAAAGTATTGTTATTAAGGTTATGAAGAGATGTTAATGATTAATTTAATTAAACTTAGTTTTAATTAAGATTAATTATTAGAGTATATAATCGAAGTTGGATTCATTGAGAATGTAAATTTTCAAACAATGTTATACAAACAAAGTATTATTAGATCAATTAGAAAATTGAGTCTAATGGAGAAACTTTTTATCTATCAAACAAATACATGGGAAAAAACATAGGAAAATGTTCTTCTAATTCTTCCTCTAAACTTGGAAACATAAACTGGGACTTTGCATTTGAATTTAAATTTGAAAACTTAGCAAAACCAAAACATGTGTTTACATTGTGTATTCCTTATACTATTGTTTTGGGTTTTCGGTTGACTAGTGTTGACCAGTATAGGACGTCTACCAGAGGCTTGGGGGTTATGTGAATGTGATGTCATGATGATATTTAAATCTTGATCTTTATAAACCCAACCATGATTATGTGATCGAATGCTCTATGTATTGGTTGTGAATACTGATTGTTAAGTTGAGATTTTATGTTTGAGACCCTTGACTTAACCATTATTTTTGATCATCGATCAGTTATCCTTGGTTATATTCTAGTCACCATGATGGGACTGAAATGTGGATTTATTCTTAATGATGTCATGTTGTGACATGTTTGACTCAACCATTTTTGAGTCTTCGATCAGTATGATTTTGGGATATTCTTGGTTGCTTGTTGAGAACCAATGGATATGGTGATCTATTTTGAGATATATTTTGGTTATTGAGAACCAATGGAAAACTTTGATTATCAGTGACACTTCAGTTGCCAATAGAGAGCTATTGTGGTCATGATTTTCTATGGATGTTTGCTCATGGAGATTTGATGCTTTTATGCATATTTGATGAGTTTGTCATGGATATTTGATGATTCTTATTTGATGATTTTATGGATTTTCTTTATGATTATGATACCATGAGCATTAGGGTAGGATATCTGCATGTAGTGTCAGGAAGTGGCTTTTAATGGGGTTCGGGGCCCTAAGAGGCTGCCAGGGTAACTCATTGTAAGTTGGATTAATAAGTGATAACATTCACACCTAATACTAACTAAATGAACCTAAAAAGATAAGAGTTTTTTTGTTCTCGCCCATGCCTTTAGTGCTTGTACAGGCTAGGATGGAGTAGTGAGAATGCATGGTTGCAACCTTGCATTCCATAGTATGCCTTGTCAGTATGAAAGGATACTAGTGGCCGCATGAGATCTGTATGGACCCGTGGAGTTTAGCTAACTGCCAGGGTAACTTGTACGAGATAAATGCGATGACACTTTACCGCTTGCATAGTAGGTTCCTACATGTCATTATGTGCCTCTGGGAAGTAGATGTCTATTTTGTGATTGGAACCTTTGAGTTAGTATACTTTTAGGATTCCTGGACTTTAGAGACTTGTGCTATGTGATTTTGATAGCTTGTGTGGGACTTGATATTATCTCCTTAGCAGGGTGGGTGTGGACCACTTAGGTACCACGTGGTCAGGTGGTAGTGTATTTTCCACTCTTATCATTTGAGATTCATTGAGACATCGTGGCTGAAGCGCCCTTCGTGAGGGTGGATATGTATCCTTTCATTGATGATTAGCAGATGTTAGATGATGTTATCTTATGCTTTTATTTACATGTAGATTACTTTCTGCATATGATATAGTATATGCTAGGAGTGACATTCCTACTATGTTCATACCGATGATATCTTTGGTGATTTTGGAATGTTACGCACGAAGGGATGGCTAGGGCCCACGATGGTCTAATGATGCTATTAACGGTTGGGAGGAACCGTGCACTTAGTTTATTTTTTTTGATCTTTATGATGGATGTATATGGCTTTTATGGTGATGTATCATGTGTACCATGTGATTATCTTACTTTGATGTATCATGGATTAGAATAGGATGATGTACCTTATTCTACATATGTATATTCTTTGAGCTTGTCACACCCTGTGACATGTACAGAGGATGAATGAGCATTTGAAATGTAATATTTAAACATTGAACTTATCATTATTATTTCATGTGGATGTTGTACTAGATGGATTCATGTATGTAATTCAACGTTAAGGAATCTTTAAAGAATGTAATCGGTTATGTATGTTATGTTTACTTTCAGATGGACATTGCTATTGCTTCCGTTATTAAGTACAAGTTATATGTGGTATTTACTTTCATGTTTTTTTTTTTTTTTTTTTTTTAAATGTTACCAAATTTAGTGAAATTCTAAGTTAATTCTTTGGATCCCTTGGCGGGGCATTACAAGAACCATATACAATCATTAAGTAAGAAGAATGGACAAGACAAATACTTGTAAATATTGGGCTTCACATACACAACACTAGTGAGAGGAAAAGTGGTCGATTATTCATCATGATGTCTAGTTGTTCATGAGTTTCAATCTCTTTATAGGGCTAGTAACAGACCTCCAAAATAAAGAAGCTACAACATTAGCAAGGTGTGGGACTGCAACATGGTAGCTTGATATTGTACGTAGGAGGGATATGGATACATATAAAGAGACCTACATCAGTTCAGATTAAAGGAGACCCTCTACTTAGCATTGTCATACAGAATATGATAATCTTGTTGCTGAAAATTTCCTAGGATGGCTAGCACACCTACAAATGAAGCCTCCAATATATCTAACATAGATAGACATAGTAGTAATCTACTATATGGTTTAGTTAATTTAATGAAATTTTGTTTACCTTGGACAACATAATCTAGACCAACCATATGGAAAGTCATATTCACTTCAATGACATAATCATAGTAATATGTATCGAATAAAATAGACCAAATCCAAGTTCAGAACCATTAGCTCTAGGAAGTCCCATAGTAGTGACCACAATAGATGCAACTATAGGAAAGATGACATGCAACAAAATTGTCTAATGTGTTCCAAAGTCAATGATGAATCACTCGCTTGCATTTACTTGTATATCAAACATTCCTTGTGGGATATTGAGAGAAACATTCCCTACGCTTATTCCTTGAACAAAGAGATAATAGTAGGTGTTGAGATGCTTTTGCATGCTCTACACTTTGAGGAATGACCTAGAATTTATGGGTTAGTGCAAGAAGTTGGGTCTCACTTTTGGCCAAAAAGTGGAAGTGTTTTTCCTATTTTTGAAATATTTTGTCAATTGATGCTAAAATTTGAGCCATCTAGAGATTAAATATTAAAAAAAATTTAAATAAAAATTGTAGTGCCTAGGATCTTCTTTTTGAATATGTAATTTATTTGTATACTCATATGATGGATTATTTTTTTGGTATGGATCTTTAAAATCCACTTTTTCAAAATGCTTGTTTTAGGACCATACCACGCTCATGTATGAACACCATTATTGGACACAAACAAATGATTTTGTGTAAGTCCTTTTAAAGGGAGTTACTTAATACACCTAATATTGATGACAATATTTTTCCTTGATTTTTTATTTAATATTTTTGTTTATTAATTATTAATTGGCTATAAATTTAAATTTTAAAACCTCATGTATGGACACCATAATTTGATCAAAAAATTTCACTTTTTTCAAAAAAAAAAATTTGAACCTCAAAATAATTGTATGTAGATTGATGACATATAAAATAATTTAAGAAAAATTATAAAATAAAAAATTTTCTAAAGTTTTAGTGAACGTCACTTTTTAAAATTTAAGCGATAGTTTTGATTAATAAGTAATGTAAAAGTAGAAAATAAACTAATAATAGTATAAAATTTACATTTTTGAAAACAAAATAGTAAGACCTATAATGAGTTTTTGTTTCATCAAAAAATTCAATGGGGATAACCATTTAAAAATTATGTTGATCCCTGAAACTGTCGATTAAATGCATTAGAAAAAAATGGTTCATAAATGCATGGCTTGGTGGGACCAAGCCTATGCCATGCCTTTCCCCAAGGCAAAACCCCATGCAAAAGTCGCGGCCATTCCAAATTCTTGCTCATGTCTCAAGAATCGAGCACCCAATTTGCAATTCAAAAATCGCGTGCCTGATTGCATGTTAACTATTGTAAGAATTGGGTACCCAATTATTTAAAAATTAGGTATGCGATTTGTAAGCAGGTACCCAACTTTTAAAGAATCAGGCACCCAATTTTTAAACAATTGGGTACTCAATTCTAATGTACCTATTGGGCCCCAAAAGCTGCCCCATAGGCCAACTTTCAATATTGAAATGATTCAATAATAGTTTTGATCTACAACAGGAAATTCTGTCATAGTTATTCTATTTTCTTGTCTTCTTCTACAATTTGCGAGCTATTGATTCAAATTCAAAACTGGTGCAAACATGGGTTCAAAACAAAAAAGAAAGAAGAAAATAAAAGTTCGGATAGATGAGGAGATTGCAACAAATAAAGAGAATGAAGCACAACATCAATGACAGAGAAGACAAAGAATTAGAGACATTAACAATTTTTCAAAGGAGAAATACATTGAGGATACCACGATGGATGAAGAGGATGAAGAAGAGAACCCAATACAAAAAAATTTAGGTGCACATTCTAATCAAACATTCAATACAAGTGTGTCTCCAAACCCTCAATTTTTTTCTCATGATTAAATTGGTGATTTTTTAGAAGCAAGTTATGATTTAAATGATTTAGATTTTCTTCATGAGAATAAATTGTCAAATGATCATGCACAACAAACTCCAATGGAAATGCATGCGCCGAAAGAAATACCAAGAAAAGTTGAAAATGAGATACAAATCCCAAATAACAGTGAAAATAGAATGTCAATTGAAAATAAAAATTGTATGAATGTCGACATAGAAACACCAACTACTAAACAAACATGTCAGAATGATAGTAAAGTGACTAAACATAATTTTTACTTTCCTAATGATGTGCTAGATAATCTTGAGGGATTGGTTTCATGGAGAAAAATTAGGACACATGCTAATAGATTATATAGACATTTTTTTTATAATAAGAAATTTGGATTTCAATGTCAACTGATGTTGTAACTAATTAAAATGTCTAAAATGTGAAAAGTAATGAGAAGGTTAGGAATGTATGGAAAACCCAAGAATAAAAATGAGTCTTTAAAACAAGTTGTATACATTGTTGCTAGTGTCTTTGATGTTATCAGAAAGAGAAGTCACTCCAAAGATAAGAATGCAGCACAACAAGTAATAACAACAACTTTACTTAACAAATCAACAATTGACAAAAGATTGATTAGCAACATAAGTGGATATCTTAATGTGAATTGTAAGACATTAGAAAGAGCTATAAAGAGAAGGGTTGACTTTCAATATGATCCAACAAATATTTTGTGGACTTCTAGTGGTAGACTCCTTAGATGTGATATGAAACTTACTAGTGAAGTCAAAAGTTAGGTTGAATTTGTTTGGCATTATAATACAAGAGTATCACCTAATTCAAGAGATGTTTTAAAATTGAGAGTTGGGTCAAAAATACATGACCCACATCCTAAATACCTTTTGGACATGACTCAAACTGAATTGTTTAGAAAATTCGTAGATGGCAAGGTATTAAATATTACCATTAGTCAAATATCTTTTGAAAAGTGTAAACCATGGTATATAAGGATTAACAACGAAAGAATCACATGTTATAAAACTCATGTTCAATTTCGTTACCATTATGATGTATTTCAATCTATACATGGTACCATGCATAATAAAGAAATGTTGTAGGAATGTGGTATAAAAATACCACCTCAAACCATAAAGGATTTCATATCAGGTTTGTTTTGTTAGCCACCTAATGATCAATACTTTCTTTTCAATGGATGTCTTTCTTGTACACATGATATGTGCAGCAATCTTTCTTTGTTAGATGAATGTTTGCATGAAAATGCTTTGACTACTTTTGCACAATAATTAGTTGATGTAAAAAGATTCAAAATTATTGAATATCCATTGAAGGATGAGGAGATTGGAAGAAGGTGTGATCTAGTTACTGATAAAGTTAGTTGTCATGCATTTGTGGATGAGTTTAAGAGTGTTATCATGCCGAAATATATTAAACACTCTCAATATGCTAGATGGCTTGATGGACAATTTTTCATATGTAAGAATACATTTCCAATTGGTACTATACTTTTAGTTATTGACATTGTAGAGAACTACACACTTGCACCTGATAGTATAGAGGAGGATCAAAAAATATTGATAAAGTACCATTTCTATATGAGTGATAATAAACTTTTATCTGATTTTGTCAAATATTGTTTCAAGATCTTTTATAATAATTTAAAAGAGAGACAAATTCAAATGACACAACATTGGATATGGCCAGTTAATTGTACAAGACAATTCAAGAATTCTATAATGTTCTAATGGTTGAGTAGGACACATAGGAAAACTAATATCCAACATATGTGGAGTTTTTTGGAGGCTAGACATGGTAAAGGAGAACATGATGGTGTTGGTGCATGTGTGAAGAGAGCCCTTAATAGAGAGAAATTAAAATTTGAGGAAAAAGCCAAATTCAAAAATGCACATGATATTGTTGAATGGTGTAATAAATATTTATAGACAGGATCAAGTGAAAACTCTACAATCAAATGTTTCTTCTCCCTAGTTGAAGAGAGGAATATTCTTTCAAGATATGACTGTGATACAATTAGTGGGTCAGCTAAATGGCATTCATTTAGGAGTTCAGATTCTAACACTTGAACTATATGGACTAGAGAGCTTGTTTGTTTTTGTTAATTTTGTCTTGTAGCTGAATGGGAAGAATGCAAGAATACAGAATGGGTTGAAGATTGGCAACAAAAATCATTAGCACCTACTGACAGACATTTTCAAGATGACATAGTAAATGAAGGCCAGAACGTTACTATTATAATTTTTTCGCCTTACCAAGTTTCAAATTTTAAATGTCCAGCCCATCCAACGGCTAACTCCAAAGATAATGCTATTTTAATACCGAGCCTTATGATAGATTTTGCGGCCTGCAAGTTCATAATCGTCAGATCCGATGAGGATCTACGGTTGGCACTGTCTCGCCATCGGAAGTTGCGCAAGTTTTATGTTCGTGACATGTCACCCTTTTTCCATGTGTTTGGTGGGTCCAACGGGCCAGGCAACAAGTTTGGTAGGTTGAAAAAGGTGTTCGGCGGGCAAGATGCATCACCGAAAATGTCTTACGACGGACAGTCAGTTTTATGGGCTAGAAAGTCCAAAAGGTGGCAAGATGCCATGTCGCCATCGAAAAACTTAAGAGTTTTCTAATAGCGACATAGCGCCCGACCGGCCGGAGGTTGTTCTATAGTGAGTCTCTGTGTCAACGACAAGGTTCACGGCGAAGAAAAAAATTTAGCGGCAAGAACTTCAGGCAAATGAGTTGGGTCCCAACAGCTACTTCGCATGCATGGTAGGAAGCCTGGTGCTACAATGGTCAATCAGATGGAGACACGTCTGTGATAGAAGGACATGTCATCAGTTGGGCGTTATGGCGCTATGGGGACTTGGCCTCGATTTCCTCATAGCGACATGGCACCTAGTCGACATGTGGCCGCTCTGTGTGGTCAAGTCTTGAGTCTGCCAAGGTGGTGCTTCGTCAGACCAATGAGGAACTGCCACATATACCAAGTCAAAACACAGATGTGTCATGGGATCAGATCTTCAATGCGGCCAGCGTAGTCAAGGGTTAAGTCCTCGACCATCAGATCTACAGAGATCAAGGGTAGGCGCCATCGCGCTATGAGAAATTGCTCGAGAGATAACATTGGCGACATGGCGCCCGGGCGCCACGTGTCCCAATGGGACCATACTTTCATGCAACCAGCATAGTAAAGAGGGGAAAATCATTCATGGCCATTAGATCAAGTCAAATCGATGGCAGGCGCCATCGCGCTATGGAGAAGTTGCACGGGATTTACAATAGCAAGTTGGTGCCTGGTAGACACATGTCCTCGTGGGACCAGGTCTTGTCAAAGAATGTATGCTAAGATGACCAGGTGTCCTTCGAGCATGGTGCAGTTGCTAAGGTGGCACCAGGTATGAGGGGGCCCAGGGTAAGAAGCAAGTACGACACATGACGAGTCTTCACGATCGTCAGGTCTGCAGAGATCAATGGACGGCGCTGTATCACTATGGAGAAGTTGCACGATGTATATGTTGGCAACATAGTGCCCTGATGACACATGTCTCACTGGCCCGGTTGAGATTGATGGTCAGCGTCTGATAGTTAGTGTAACCATCACAGTAAGTATTAATATCTAAAGGGTGGCGTCATTAGTTCAATAAGGTGGTCAACCATGGGAGGACTTCCAGGGTGGCAAAAAATAAAGAGTATCATTGGCCCGCATAGCCCAGCTAGCTTGTAGAGCTTGGTTGACTATTTGACTTTGACAAATTCATGAGACCAGGAACGATAAGAGATCAAAGTTTTGTTACAAATTTGATTGTGTGATTAATTGCCACCAACTTAGAATGAATAACAGGTGCAGAAAGACACTCCATCCATCCAGTCGATCTATCTACTATGTCAAGGGATGTTGGGGCGTCGTTTCTGTCTTCTCCAGGCTCTTTCTCAGAGAAATATCAAATTTTTTTGGTACGCAAACCATTTTCAAATCAGATCTTTGATTGGATTCCCAGGGTGAGAAGTTAATGCCAGTAGGTGAGAAGTAAATGTAATGCCAAAAATCCTTAGTTATGCCTGAACTATAAAGGCAATTTTGTGATCTTTTTCCAGTGTCGATTCTTTCTGATTTCTCTGCTATTGCTTGTAGATCTGTAGTGTAAAATTCCCTTTGTCTCTGAGATGTATAACATTCTGTATCATCTCCTTCAGCCATCGATGCGTATGTGCATCTGTCTTGCCTCTCATCGGTGTATTGTTAAGATCTGTGGCTCGCATACTATGTCTGTTTTTGGCCTATTGGATAATATATAAGTGAACTCCCTTTCCTTGTGTTATTCAATTTGGTTTCCTGATCTATATGTGGTTATTGGTTGACATAAGTCTGAATGTGTATGTCTCTTGAATGTTATTTTGGTTTTGTAGCACATATATGGGCAGAAGTGAGTCTGGACACTCTATTTTGGTGCATCACCTCCGTAGTTTAGGTAGGGTAGAGTTGTTGTCTACATCTCCTTCTTCCCCTTTTCCTTCCGAGAGTAGTTAGGTGTGCCTTGATAGTAACAGGAAGCCCGCCTTCTCCAGAGACTCAACCTTGTAGTTCAAGTTCCACAGCTTGGAGGTTGTTTCCATGTTTCACTAGGTTGTCCTCGCGCATAGGACTTGGACAAGGGTGCAAACCTAAGTGACAACAGTTTTTGGCATGCTCGGTGGGACCCTTTTCAAACAAAATTTAAAGTCTACTAGTGTCAAGAAGAAAGAGTTTCAGAGATTAATGCCGAAGAGGTAGTGCTAGCTTTAGTATTCAAGCCTTTAAGAGGCTGATCCTTCAAAGTACTTGGCGAATCTGAACATCAACAAATCTGGTTCCAGGCCAAAGTTGCAAAAATTCATGCCCAAAGCTGAAACAAGGGCATCTTCTAGAGGTAAATTTCAATATCAAGAGTTTTCTCTTTCAAATCGTAGAAGAAGGAGGACTAGAGCTTCATTATCACTAATTAGGGGTGTAATAATAGTTAATATACCTGTAACATCTGTCTCTACTCCTCCTGTTGTTCAAACTTAGCCTAGATTGCTATCAACACTCATCAATAGAACACTTGTTTACATGGAACAACCAAGAATCCATGCTTTTTCCACCTTTAATGGTGGAAGTCCTCTGTTGTTAGCCCAAAGACATGATATACCAGTATTTGCACTAAAAAGTATACTCGATTTTACTGGTGAAACTTCCATCTCCCCTTTAGAGCATATCCAAGAGGTAGCAAAGGTCTGTAATATTCATGGTATTACAAAGGATGATGTTTCTGTCGGACTTCTAGCCTCATCTTTAAAAGGAAAAGCATTACAATGGTATAGAGGCTTAGCTCATGGTTCTATAACTGATTGGGATGGACTAGGAGCAGGATTATGCAAACATTTTGAGGATAAGAGTGACCATTTGTCACTTTTAGAGCAGTTGACTACAATAAAAAGAGCCCCCCATGAATGTATGACTGATTTTAATTATAGATTTCAAAAGACATGGGATAGAATACATACTTCGGTGAAACCTACCCCTGGTAATGCCTTCTTGCATTACCTTAGAGCCTTCAACAGTGATATTGCTACTACAATCCAAACTATGGGAGGAGATACCTTGCCTAATGCCTATGACATAGCCATAAAAGTTGAGAACATCCTAATACAAGGAGGAAAGTTAGCTCGAAGGCCCCATATGCCTTTCTTTCCTGATGTTCCCAACCACCAACCAGCAATAGCCCCTCTTCCTACAACTTCTACATCACAAGCCCTTACTCTAGTTCCCCAAGTTTCCACATCCTCAAATGGGATAGATGAACTCAAAGAAATGCTCCAAGGTATAGTGTTGAATACAAATAAGAGAGAGAAGACCCTGGATAAAAAATTGCAAGAGCAGGGGAGGGAGTTGAAGGACCAAGGGAAGAGATTAGAGGATAGTTTTTTTATAGTACAAAAAATGAGTAACAAGGTGGTGGCCTTAGAAAGGCAGCAAGCTCAAGGTGGCAAGCCTCCCCAATTGCAATATCAAGCTCCAATTGGTGGTAGGTCTCCTAATCAGTGGAATAGATCTTCTGATTAGGGTAGGAAAAATAGTCATGCTTCTACTTCAAGCTCAAATCAGAACAGAGCTATAGTCCCTCAAAATAACTTGGCCCAAGATCAAGATTTATGTCCTTCCTGCAACTATTCTTATACCTATTGCATGTGCCAGAAGGAAAAATCTTATTTGGCCCTGACTGACCAAGAACCTGCAACAAAGCAATCATACAAGAAGGATCATCCCAAGGAGGCCTCATATATTCAAGGACGTGATGATTGCTCTTTCATGAATCATCAGATTGGGGACCATTGTAATGTAAACTAGGATGCCGTTGCTCATAATATAAGAAGTAAGAAGAGAGCTATGGAATATGTTTCCCCTCCTTCTCTAGAGCAAGCCTCAACTTCAAGTGCTACACCACATATACAAGCAACAAATGAACAAACAAGTACTTCACAGTAGCAAAAGCAAGATTCTAGAAAGAAAGATGCAAGTGATCCTTATGTTGCCCCATCTCAACCTCTTATAAGTGCAGCTCCCAAAGTTTCTACCAAAGTTCCTAATGCACCATTTAATGTGGTAGAGCAAATGAAGAAGACCAATGTGAATATCTCTACGTGGGATGATGTTTCTACCATACCAATGTAGAAGAGGATGCTACAGCAAGAGTTAGAGAAGATTGAACCCAAGGATCAGCCATCTACCATGGAGAGTGCCACAAGTCTAGTACAACTGGCAGGGGATGTGGAGACAAGTAAAAAGGTTAGACCTCCTCCATTCTATGTTTCTCTGATCATAGGGGGCAAATTAGTCCACAATTGCATGATAGATTCAGGGGCTAGTAGCTCAGTAATGCCTAGGTGTGTTGCTAATGCTTTAGGAATGAAATATGAACCCATTGTTAAGGATGTGTTACAATTAGATGGTAGTACTATCAAAACTGTAGGTATCCTTAGGAATGTGTCGATGGCCCTACATGCATGCCCTGGTTGCACTATGATTCAAGAGATATCTGTTGCTGAAGTTAAGCCTTATTTTTCCATCTGTCTTTCAAGAGACTTCACTGCTCAAATTGGTGGATTCATATCTGCATATTAGTCATATATGTCATTTAAGACCAGATATGGAGCCAATGCCTCAATTAGAGAAGAACCTCAAGCCCTTCATCACACTGAACCTTACAACCCCAATCCCATCAACATGAATTGCCCTATTCTAGAAATGGATGGAAATGACATAGTAAAAGAGCCTGCTACTTCCATAGTGGAGATTCCTAATTTCTTCTTAGATGAGTGGGAAAATGCATATCAGTTTGAACCTATGTCAGAGATTCTTGAGATAGGCCTTAGTACATATTGCATAATAGAGAAAGATGCTCAAATTCCTGATATTGTTGGGACTAATGATGATATAAGTGGAATATGGAGTATGTACTTTGATGGCTCGAGGAATAGAAATGGATCAAGGGCTGGTGTTATGTTGATCTCTCCTGTACAAATAAGATACTACTTCTCCTTTAGGCTCCAATTCAGTTGCACCAATAATATGGCCGAGTATGAATCTTTGATTCAAGGTCTCATACTTGCCCAAAAAAGAGGAATTCAAGCCTTGAGAGTATATGGGGATAGTGAGTTGGTAGTTAACCAAGTGAGAAACCAGAATATCACCAAAAATGGCCTGCTCAAGTCTTACAAACACAGAGTTTGGGATTTTCTTGAGGGCTTCAATGCATTTAATATTCAGAGCATTCCTAGGAAAGAAAATAAACATGCTGATAGACTTGCAACAGTGGGTGCAGCTTATGATGTACCAGGGAATCTTGAGGAGAGGAAGAAGCAACAAGTAAGGTTGGTAGTGAGGCCTGCCATCCTTGACAAAAACACTCATTGGCAGGTGTTTGATTCTGATGAGCAAATTGTGAGTTTCTTGCAGAGTGAGGAAGAATTCTCAGATAGAAACCAGTCAAGACTACAAGATCAGTATGGTGATCAGATCATTCATCTCAGTTCTAACAAGTTGCCCAAGGGTCTCATTACCTTGGAGAATGTCTTTAATCCTGATGATCAAACAAGAGGCAAAGGAATGAATCTAGCTGCAGAAAAGGATGATTATGCCCCAGTTACAATTGCTGATGGAAAATTTCTAAATATGGGGAAGGTATGTTTTGAAACTGAGCAAGAAAACTTCATCCATCTATGTCAAGAATTTAATGATGTATTTTCTTGGACATATGATGATTTGAAAGTGTTTGACCCTATTTTTTTTCAGCATGCCATAGATTTAGTCGATAAGGCCAAACCAGTAAGGCAAAAGCAGAGGCCAGTGAATCCTAAGATTGAACCTCTAATGAGAAAAGAACTATCCAAGTTGATAGAAGCTAATATAATATTTCCTATCAAACACTCATCATGGGTAGCTAACCTTGTCCCTATAAGGAAGAAAAATGGAAAAATTAGACTATCTGTGGACTTTACAGACCTCAATCAGGCTTCTCTTAAAGATCACCATCCTCTCCTTTCCATGGAGAAAATTCTATCCAAAGTCAGTGGGTCAAGGAGATTCTCTTTTCTTGATGGATTTTCTGGATATAATCAAGTGCTGGTTAAAGAATCTGATAGATATAAGACAACATTTACTACTAAATGGGGCACCTATGCTTATTGCAAGATTCCATTTGGGCTAAGAAATGCACTTGCCACATTCCAGAAGGCAATGGAGATGGCCTTTAAAAAATTAATTGACAGGTTTGTCTTGGTATACCTTGATGATATAACTGTATATTCAAAAAATGTAGGAGATCATTTTGATCATCTAAGACAGGTATTTCTAAGATGTAGAGAGTTTGGAGTTTCCCTTAACCCAGCCAAGTGTGTCTTTGCTACAAGCCAAGGAAAATTATTGGGACACATTGTATCTAAGGATGGGCTGACCATTGATCCAAAAAGAACAAAGGCAATACTTGCCCTTCCTCTTCCTAAACACAATAAAGGGCTTCAAAGTTTCCTTGGTAGAATAAATTTTGTAAAAAGGTTTATTCCTAATCTTGCTACCATGGTGAAACCTCTTACAACTATGCTGAAGAAGGGTATGGTCTTCTCATGGACCAAGGAAGGGAAGGAGAGTTTTGAAGAGATCAATATAGCCATAGCCTCAGCCCCTACTCTCATGAACCCAAATTTTGAGAAAGATTTCATCCTCTACACTCTAGGTGGTGAGTCAAGTATCTCTGCTGTCTTGACTCAAACAAATGACAAGGATGAGGAGCAGCCCATAGCTTTCTTTAGTGAAGGGCTCAAGGAATATGAAGATAAGTACAGCTTTGTTGAGAAGCAGGCCCTTGCGGTCATCAGAGCCTTGAAGAAATTCAAACACCTCTTATCACACAATAAAATCCATTTGTTGGTGCCCCATGCTAGTGTAAAAGACTTCCTATTGAACAAGGATATCAGTGAAAAGAGAGCCGGATGGATCACTAAGGTAATGGAGTATGATGTTGATATTCAGATTACCAAGTTGGTAAGAGGGAGAGGATTATGCAAAGAGATGTTATGAGGTTAGGATTCAGATGAAGAGGTTGCTATGGTAATAATAGAGCAGCAGGAGGAAGGAAATGTTAATGGTCCAAGGAGCTGGATAAATGATATGAAGAACTTCTTATCAGGGAATGGATACCCTCAGGGATTGGACAGAGTTAAAAGAAGACAATATAGACTGCAGTCCATTCCCTATGTTGTAATTGATTACATCCTATTTAGAAGAGATTTTAATGGGACCCTGTTCAGATGCGTTGGAGAGAATCAGGCTGAGAGGATGATTAAAGAGCTTCATGATGGCCCTAATGGTGGCCATTTCTCTACAAGAACATCTGCCATGAAGATCATGAGGGCTGGTTATTATTGGCCATCTGTGTTCCATGATTGTTATAGATATGTGAGAAAATATGAGAAATGTGCTTTCTTTTCAGGCAAACAAAGGCTTGCAACTCTCCCCCTTCATCCTATTCAGGTGGATCAGCCCTTTACCCAGCGGGGGTTGGATTTTATAGGCCCCATTAATCCTCCATCTAATGCAGGTCATAAATGGATTTTTGTTGCTACTGATTATTTCACTAGATGGATAGAGGTAGTTGCCTTGAAGGATGCCACAGAACCATTAGTTGTTGAATTCCTTGATGGAATTGTATCTAGATTTGGTGCTCCTTCTACTATCATTTCGGACAATGCCAAGTCTTTTTTTGGAACCCAAATTTGTGCATGGGAAATGAATCACAATATCTACTTGAGCACATCATCAAATTACTATCCCTAGGGTAATGGTTTGGCTGAGTCTTCTAACAAGAATCTAATCAAGATCATGAAGAGGACAATAGAAGACAATCAGAGGGTCTGGCATAAGAAATTAAGAACTACTCTGTGGGCCGATAGGATAACACCCAAGAGATCTATTGGGAATTCACCTTTTTTGCTAGTATATGGTAGGGAGGCCAGACTCCCAATTTCATTGGAATTCCCATCCTTGGAGTTGGCTCATCAACTGGAATTAATTGAAGATAACGCCATGTCAATAAGAATGGAAGAGCTAATTGAACTAGAAGAAAAGAGAAATAAGGTTATACAAACCCTAGAGATACATCAGCAGTAGATGAAGAGGAGTTTTGACAAGAAGGCTAGGCTTAGGACCTTCAGAGAAGGAGATTTAGTTCTAAAGTGGGATTCAGACAGAGCAAAACTAGGAAGACATTCCAAATTTGATGCACTATGGAGTGGCCCCTATCTGATTGCCAGTTGCAAACAGGCTAATGCATTCTAGCTAATCTGGCCCAATGGAGAGATTTTTCCCATTCCAGTCAATGGGATCTATCTAAAACCCTATTTTTGAAATTTGAGAATTCTTTTATATAGGTAGTTTAGTTTCTTTTCTTTTGTTTCTTTCTTTTCAAGAAGTGTGTGGGTACAGCCGTCTCCCTGTGAGGTAGTGGATTTTGAGGTGTCTCAGGTTGCAGAGGAAGTTTTGGTTTTTGCGTCCAGTTGTAGTTACAGAGCTAGGGTTTTCAATGTTTTAATCTCTCGTAGGAAGGGTTAGGGTTTCACAGTATGCACAGTCCCATTTTGACTCCATAGCCCAATGGATTGTTCACATGCACTGGTCATACACATAGTAGGCCTGTGCCCCCTGTGAGTCACCAGAAATGTTATCATTTGTTCACCCCACCAAGTTTCAAATTTTAAATGTCCAGCCTGTCCAACGGCTAACTCCAAAGATAATACTATTTCAATTTACTGAGCCTTATGATAGAATTTGCGGCCCGCAAGTTTGTAATTGTCAGATCCGATGAGGATCTACGGTTGGCGCTATCTCGCCATCGAAAGCTACGTGAATTTTTATGTTTGTGACATGGCGCCCTTTCACCATGTGTTCGGTGGGTCCAACGGGCCAGACAACAAGTTTGGCAGGTCGAAAAAGGTGTTCGGTGGGCAAGATGCATCACCGAAAATGTCTTATAGTGGACAATCAGTTTCATGGGTTGGAAAGTCCAAAAGGCGGCAAGGTGCCATGTCACCATCAAAAAACTCATGAGTTTTTTTATCACGACATAGCGCTCGATTGGCCAGAGGTTTTTCTATGGTGAGTCTCTGTGTTGATGACAAGGTTCATGGCGACGAGAAAAATTCAGCGGCAGGAACTTCAGGCAAATGAGTTGGGTCCCAACAGGTACTTCGCATGAACAGTAAGAAGCTCGGTGCTATGGCGGCCAATCAGATGGAGACATGTCTACGATAGAAGGACATGTCATCAGTTGGGCGCTATGGCACTATGGGGATTTGGCCTCAATTTCCCCATAGTGACATGGTGCCTAGTCGACACATGGCCACTCCACGGGGTCAAGTCTTGAGTCTGCCAGGGTGGTGCTTCGTCAAACCAATGAGGAATCGCAACATATGCTAAGTCAGAACATAGATGTGTCGTGGGACTAGATCTTCAACGCGACCAGCGCAGTCAAGGGTTAAGTCCTTGACCGTCAGATCTATAGAGATCAAGGGTAGGTGCCATCGCGCTATGAGAAACTGCTCGAGAGATAACATTGGCGACATAGCGCCCGAGCACCACGTGTCCTGGTGGGACCATATTTTCATGCAGCTAGCACAGTAAAGAGGGGCAAATCGTTCATGGCCATTAGATCAAGTTAGATCGACGATAGGCGCCATCGCGCTATGGAGAAGTTGCATGGGATTTACAATAGCGAGTTGGCGCCTGGTGGACACGTGTCCTCGTGGGACCAGGTCTTGCCAAAGAATGTATGGTAAGATGGCTAGGTTTCGTTCGAGCATGGTGTGGTTGCTGAGGTGGCACCAGGTATGAGGGGGCCTAGGGTAAGAAGCAAGTATGACACATGATGAGTCTTCATGATTGTCAGGTCTGCAGAGATCAACAGAAAGCATTGTATCGCTATGGAGAAGCTGCACGATGTATATGTTGGCGACATAGCACCCTGATGACACGTGTCTCACTAGCCTAATCAAGATTGACAGTTGGTGACTAACAGTTAGTGTAACTGTCACAGTTAGTATTAATATCTGAAGGGTGGCATCGTTAGTTCAATAAGGTGGTCAACCGTGGGAGGACTTCCAGGGTGGCAAAAAATAAAGAGTATCATTGGCCCGCATAGCCTAGCTGGCTTGTAGAGCCTGGTTGACTGTTTGACTTTGATGGATTCATGAGACCAAGAATGATAAGAGATCAAAGTTTTGTCGTGAATCTGATCGTGTGATTAATTGCCACCAACTTAGATTGAATACTAGGTGCAGAAAGACACTCCATCCATCCAGTCAATCTATCTACTATGTCAGGGGATGTTGGGGCACTGTTTCTATCTTCTCTAGGCTCTTTCTTAGAGAAATATCAGATTTTTTTGGTACGCAAACCAATTTCAAATCAGATCTTTGATTGGATTCCCAGGGTGAGAAGTTAATGCCAGTAGGTGAGAAGTAAATGTAATGCAAAAAATCCTTAGTTATGCCTAAACTATAAAGGCAATTTTGTGATCTTTTTCTTGGGTCGATTCTTTCTGATTTCTCTGCTATTGCTTGTAGATCTACAGTGTAAAATTCCCTTCAGCTCTAAGTTGTATAACATTCTATATCATCTCCTTCAGCCATCGATGTGTATGTGCATCCGTCTTGCCTCTCATCGGTGTATTGTTAAGATCTATGGCTCTCATACTGTGTCTATTTTTGGCCTATTGGATAATATACAAGTGAACTCCATTTCCTTGTGTTATTTAGTTTGGTTTCCTGATCTGTATGTGGTTATTGGTTGACATAAGTCTGAATGTGTATGTCTCTTGAATGTTATTTTGGTTTTGTAGAGCATATATGGGCAGAAATGAGTCTGAACACTCTATTTTGGTGCATCACCTCCGTAGTTTAGGAAGGGTAGAGTGGTAGTCTGCATCTCCTTCTTCCCCTTTTCCTTCTGAGAGTAGTTAGGTGTGCCCTGATAGTAAGAGGAAGCTGGCCTTCTCCAAAGACTAAACCTCATAGTTCAAGTCCCACAGCTTGGAGGTTGTTTCCATGTTTCACTAGGTTGTCCTCGCGCATAGGCCTTGGACAAGGGTGCAAACCTAAGTGACAACAGTTACTTTTGCATCAAAAGACTATGGTCACATTTTAGACCTCATACAACCTACTATGCACAATTTAATTAGATTTTGTTGTGATCTCGTGCTTCAAATTATATAATCTACATATGCACTCATGTGATGAAAGTGTTTCTATACTTTATCTTATCTTGTAGGACATGTTTTTGATGTTATTGCGCCTAGTGATAATGATGAACAGACTGAGTATTGGCTAGCTAGATGTGTGGAACCTAAGAAAAAATTGATATGTCATCAAGTAGACGATGATAGTTTTGAGTATCCAATTGGGTCTGTCATTGTAGCTAGCACCTAGCTGTGTAGATACCTAACAAGAAGAAATTGTTTACCAACATTTGAAGACTACCAATCTAAAAGGAAGATTTTACACTATTCTCATTTGGTTGTGGCGATGAATATCAAATTAGAAATATACAAAGGGAGACCCACCAATAAGGTATTATGGACAATTTCAATGGACAAGCATGAGACAATCATAAATGCATTTCAAAAGAGAGAGGGTGCAAACGGTCTAGTTAGATGGCTACATTTAAGTCAAACACAAGTAAGTTTTTTCCTTTATTGTGTTATTTTTATATATGTACTTATATAATTTAATTACATATATGTTTGTACTATCAATACCAAATTAGAGAACTTATATATATTCCTCTTATTTAGGTCTCAATTATAATTTATGCAAATTTAAATGTTAAAGTGGATCAAACATCAACATCTTGTGCAATTCCACATAGTGAGTACAAACAAATTACACATATATTTACATAGTTTAGATACCTCGTATTAATTTATGCATTTGTTAACATGTGTTTTGGTTTTACATATTTATTTTATAGGACCTCATTTGAAGAGATGTGTTGAACCAATTTTATATTTTGAGTTCACTTCTATAAATATATCATTGACATTTTCTTACATATATTGTGAAATATGTTGTACAAACAAATTTAAAAATAGGAGTTTACTTCTATTTGAAAGTTAATGGTGTGCACTTGATATTATAAATTAATTGTCAATTTAAGTAATGACCTCCTATTTTTTTCCATTACTTTTACATTCAAGCATGTTTAAATTAATGTTTGTTTGAAGATTCAAATTACTATTGATTGTAATATCAAGTCCTTCACTTGTACATGATAATTTAAAGATAATTACTCATTGCATTCATTATATGCTATTGTTATGTTGATAATTGACATGTATGTTTAACCATGTTAAGTGAGAGGGAGGGAAGGAGGAAGAGAGGGAGAGAGAGGGAGGGAGGGATATGGGGATAGTTATAAGTGCTTGTAATTTATCAAAAAGGGTTATAATGGGTTCTTGGTGGTCCTACAATCCCTTTGGACCTGTTATGACTCCTTAGGACATATTAGGACCCATTAGGAGACCTTAGTAAAAATTAGCACCTCTTAGGACACCTTACAACACATTAATTATTATAGTCCTAAAAGTAATCTTTTCTAATGTGTCCTAGTACATTCTAATGTTTCCAAGAGGTTTTGATGGGTCATATGTGGTCATAAGAAACCTTAGGACCCATTATGACTCCTTGGAACCCATTCATACCATTAACACACTTTATGATCCCTTAGAACACATTACTCATCGTAGGATACACTTTAGGGTTGTAATGTGTCCTATTCAATCCTATTTTGTCCTAAGGAGTTTTAGTGGGTCCTAAGTGGTTCTAGGAATCCTTGAAACTAATTACAACCTCCTAGGAACCATTATGACCCATTATGAGCCTTTATAGCATATTAGTCATTGTAGGACACCTTTTAGAGGTCTAATGTGCCTTAATGAGTCATATGTTCTAAGAAGACATTAGGGATTTTTAGGACACATTATTACACATTAGGTCTCTTTAGGGCACATTAGGGTCCATTCACACACATTAGGACCCATTAGACCCCATTAAAACCTCTTATAACACATTATCCATTTCAAGACATAGTAATGTGTCCTAAGTGGTCCTAATATCTCACAATGGATCACAATTGGTCCTATGTGATTTGAAAACCCATTAATACCCTTTAGGGTGCACATTATGACCATTTAAAACATATTAAAATCCATTAATGCCTCTTAGATAATCTTAAGGCATAAGACACACTAATGGGTTATAATGTGCCCTAATGGGTCCTAATGTGTCTTAAGGGGTTCTAATATGTTTTAAGTGATCCCATGACCTTTTAAGACCTGTTAGGAACCCTTATAATCAATTAGGGGCCATTAGGACACATTAGAAACAATTATAACTCCTCTAAACACATTCACCATCATACCATACACTACTATGTCCAAAGGCATTATAATAGTTCCTAAGTGGTTGTAATCAGTCCTAATGTTTCCTCTTCGATTTTAAGTGGTCTTAATATACCATGAAGGGTCATAATGGGTTCTTAGTGGTTCTAGGACATCTTAGGGCCTATTAGGACCCCTTAGAACACATTAACTATAGTAGGACACACAAATGAGATGTTAATGATTCTAATGTATCATAAGGGGTCATAATGGATTGTATGTGGCCCTAGGACCCATTATAAAACATTAGAATATATTAGGACCAATTAGGACACATTAAAACTACCTTAATTTGTTATTTAATTACATAGGTAAATATATTTAAGAAAATGTAACAACTTGATAAGACATCAAGTGTCTTGTCTAGAAAAATAGGCATTCTAGCTAGAGTGACACTTGGGATGTAAGAAAACTTAAGTCAAAGTTACAAGGAGCCATCTAAGTACATGAATTTCCTAGGTACATAATCGTATTCATACATACATAGCCTTGATGAGAAATGTGTGAAAGGAAGGGTATCATAAATCATTTCATAAAAAAAAATCTTCAATCTTTACCTCAATTTTATAAATTTGAATTTTTAGGATGAAAAATATTTATAATAGTAGGTCAATTTAATTTGTATGAATCTCAATGCATAGAATTGATGTGATATTTATCCAATAATCTGTTTGATATGAGTACTAATGCTTTATAAATAGTTAAAATTATTGTTCATGTACCATATATACTTACAAAATGTGTCATATGTTCATGAATAAAATATGTCATAATAAAGAAAATTGTTTGAATACTTAAAACATGATTTAACATAATAATATATACTACAAACAATAGCATGATAAGAAGTCATAAAAAAATAGTACATGGTCTAACATGTCATAACATGATCTATGAAGTCAAAAAATACATATAATACAGTTAACGGTCTTAATACAAAGTGTATCAAAATAAAAAATATGTGTCACAAAAACACAATCTAAAGGTGCCAACAGACCTAATCTATCTGATCGAATGTCCTCTTTACTCCATGCAAAGAGGACTCGGATGGATCCTGTGTAGTATGAGTTATCTCATCATGTGGGACACCCTGTGAGGTAGATGGATCATCCTATGCAACATGAGGCATGTCTCACCATGAACATGCTTAATTGAAATGGGTTTCAAAATCTAGCTTGCAAATAAATTAAATATTTACTGCATAATAAAATAAATACCACATAAGATGAGTGTCCCTCTATAATGGGAGGAGGTGCACTATGAAAGCTACCAAATGGAGGAGTGGTGAGGTCTTGTAATTTACAATACATACATTTTTAAAATTTGATAAAGAGCATAATGAACTATGTATGTACATAAATCACAATACTGACCTCAAAGGATGATGTAGGCACCTCCATCTAGCTTAGTCCCATACTCTTAGCAACACTCATGGCGACATAGTCCTAAAATTATGGATACATAAATGTTCAGTCAAAATTATATATACATGAATAATTACAAAGTACGTAAACTAAAAAGTACATAATTTGTACACTACATTTTGTATACACTAATAAAAAAATTCATATATATCATACCTGAGTAGTAGCCAATGTCATACATGTGTCTAAAGGTATGCTAGTATGATGATCAAAAGATGGAATAAAAAATAAACTATATCGAGGCCTATATGGATGAGTATGATCCATCTCCTGTTCATAAAATCAAAACACATAAAATATATACACGAGTCAAAAAATTTCAAGTTATAAGTTAATAACAATGTACATACATAAAAATAGTACAAATTATTTGTCTTCAGTCAAAATTTCATATGGTATGTATTTGAGGTTGTGCCTCAATGGTAACTGGATCAGAACCTGTACTGACATCAAACTGTGTAGTAGCTGATAATCCCTACAAAATTAGATAAAAAGAACATATGAGAACATGTTATTAAATTCAAGTTCAAATGTACATTTTTACAATGTAATTCAAAGTACATATTGTATGAGGGATGCCAACGTCTGTAGGTCTCGAAAAAAGACTATACTGCCTCCTAGGAGGAATAGTATCATCCATCCTCTATTATTTCAAAAGTACAAATTAATATGGTTAATAAAATTACACATGTATGTAGAAAGTAAATAATTATGTACTTTATATTTAAATTTTAATTAAAATTTTACCTGTTGCTCTTGACTGTCTCTGGGCTCTCAATGTATTAGGTCAAAAAATGATGACACATCAATCTCATTACTACCATCACCATGGGTAGTGTATACTTCATCATCAAAATCAGCACTCTCAGCATAATGGTCATTGTGTGCTGCATCAACGTCACTCTAGGGGTCTCTACATATGCCTCCACAACTAGTAAAAATATGTCCAAGTGGATGAACATGTGTCACCTGCGTCCACTGTTGTACTAAATATAATTTGCATATATGTTTAAAAAACATAAAAAATGACAAAATTAATATTTAATAAAATTTAAACATAAAATATAAAATATATAAATGTGTGGATCTTTAAGACCATATCAATTAAATAAATGAAGTTAAACACTTAAGTAAACTTCAACATTAAGGCTAACTAAACATTATACTGAATTTAATTCTAATCATAAAATAATACTCCAAAAAACTATATTAATAAATCAACTATATAAATCTGGTTTTAATATTAGATACAAACTTATTTTGTCTATGCAAGTTTAGGGGAACATGTTTTGGATATTAAGGAAAAGGGTGTGAAAATCCCCAATAGTTTAACCATTATTTTGTTAGATTATGATCTAGATCCTAAATGGGATTATTTTATGAAATATTGTAGTGAATTTTTTTATTATTAATATTTTATATTGAATTCTAGTGCAATTATATTCCTATTCTATTTAGTTTTTAAAGTCTTGTTGAAAAAAAATTATGGTTATATGTTTCTATCCTAGACCCTTAACTAACCATTAAGGATGATTTAGACAAACCATGTGTGATTAAGGATAGAAAAATGAACAATGATGATGATGATGATTTTAATCAATTCTTTAATATTGTATAGAAGAATGACTCCTTATGTTAGGAGTTCCCATTTTATTTGATGCATCCAAGGAGAAATCAAGGACTCAATTCTAGGTAATTTCATCAATAATGAGTGAAGCAGGAACCAAGTAAAGTTAAAGATTACAAATATTGCAGAAGATATCATGACTAAGAAAGAGAATAGAATGATAATTCATGAAGGGTAAGCCTTCAACGATTTGGCTTAAAATCTTGTGATTGTGAGTGAACAATCTTTGAGATAAGAGAAGATGATAGATAAAATGGAAAATATTATCTCGACTGACATTCCTTGTAGTGGTGAGAAATTAGTCATAAGTTTATTGTTGGTGGGTGATTTTTGTAAGACATCTTACATTAGCAAAATTTGGAAAAGAATAAGACTTAGAGACATTCAATGGGGAGGATCAACTCATGAAACAATTACTCATCCTTTGTGAAGGAAAATGAGAGGTTAGAGAAGAAAATAGAAGAATATAGTTGGAAAGTGTATTCCATTTGACCATATAGATGTTATCATTGTTGGAAACATATCTCTTGGGTATGATTAGTAGTCATGATGAGTCAAATAAGAATAACATGTCTATGTCTAGGAAGGAGACAATGTTTCTTGAAGAGATTAATATGATGATTTGAGTTCTAACTTATAATGTGTTGATTAGGGACTAGTTTTTCTGGTGATGATGGATCAATTATGTAATATCTTTTGGTGCTAACCAAGTGAAGTGTTGAGTACTTGTATGTGTATCTCAAGATAGAAACCTTCATGATTTTTATTTGTGCATGCTATTTTTATTTAAAGATAGATATTACCATTTGATGTTCATGATGACCAATGTAGAGTTTCTTTTGGATTATGAGATAGAGATGTGTTTTTTGTTGATGTGGTATTTCACAATGCTTATTTATGTTTCTTAATTGTATCATGTTATTAATATGAGAAAACAGTGAGATTTTTTATTGGATTCAAAAGGTCTCTTGGAGTGTGTTGATGTATTATTGCCTAACCTAGTTAGCTATCATGTTGCATTAGATCATGACTATGATTGATACATCATGGCATACTAGAGATTATAAATGTGGGTCCTAACTATGTCTTAGTTTACATATCTTGGGTAAAACTGATTATTGTAGTTCATTTTTGTAAAATTAATATGATGGTTAAGATCAAAATTTTTTTATGTTAATTGCATGTATATAAAGATGAAATCATTTTTTAATGTTACAAGAAAATGGTGATGTTATAAGTGTATGAGATATAAAGGTGTGTAAGAATGTCATAATAAATATTGATCTAAGAGGTATGACTAGAATATATATTGAAATTTAGAGAGTTGATAACTTATTCGGAGTTGTATTAGCATATCATAGATGCTATCAATCAGTCCATAATTCAATGGATTTTTGTCCATAATGGATTGTTTTTTGATCTAGGGTTGTTTCTCTCAAAATTGTTTCCCTTTTCTATATTCAAGTAGCTAGATCAATTTTTATGTACGCTTATTTTGTGACACTAGGGGATTGTATTCTCATTATGGATTATATGTTCATCTTAGGATCAAACAAAGTTTAGTAATGTTACCTTTGTTGGCTTGAAATCTTAGCAATGAATGGGTTAAAAAGGTTATAAAATCTAATATAATCATACAAACTCATAGCTAAAGTTGTAATGAATGTACACTTCATCACAAGTTGAATGAGTAATGGAAAATTATAAAATATACTTAATTTAATAGTTTTATAGAGGAAGTTCATAGTTGGTATAGTTTTAGTGTCTCAAGATATCAATGTACCAAGATCTACTATTTAATTTAAGACAATTATATCTATTAAATAACTACATTAATAAATGAATTTTTATACACAACCATTTCATTATTTAGAACTAATTATTAATAACATATATTCTCAAAATAATATTATTCATATTATCCATAATATTTCTTCAACCTAATTTAAAATCATTAAATACAATTTTGAAACTTAGGATTAAGATTACTTTCCATTATACCTATTGTTATGGTTACCTGGCTAGGGATCAAGTGTTAGGTTCAAGATTTGAAGTTACAATTACAATTACAATTACAATTTAACATTTAGGATTAGGTTTATTAACATGATTAGGGATAGGCTTAGAATTAAGTTTTTTGCTTTTAATTATATAATTTGGTTAAAATTTTAATCAGTGTTAGGGTTAGGTTAGAATTGTGGTGAGAGTGAGATTTTACATCAAGGTCAATACTATGTTTATATTTAGTGTGTAGTTTTATTAAAAAAAGATATGATTTTAAGGTAAGGGAGCACATTATGTAACACCTAGCCAAGGGATCCAAAGAACTAACCTAAAGTTTTACTACGCAAGCAATAACATGTATAATAATTTAGAAAAAAAATATAAGAGATTACATTCTTTAACGATTCCTTAACGAGCACACTTACATTTCATTTTTAAATAATTATACTAGAAGTAAAATAAATAACACATCCACATGAAAGAATAACTACAAGTTCAATCCATTTAAATAATATACATTTGTTTTGAATACCACTTGGCATTAATTTGGAATGCACAATCATCCACTATACATGTGACAGGGTATGAAAGGCTAAAAGCATATACATTTATAAAATAGTTTACATCTTCCATTTTCTAACCATGAAACAAAGTACAATACAATAAGTAAAATCATTAAATACTAAGTTTTGTGTTTGGATCCCTTAGCAGAGTGTTACATGATTAAATACTTAGTTATATGTTTAGGGTCTTATTGTATAGTTATTGTTAGGTCAAGGTTAAAGACTTACGAATATAGTTAGTTTTACTTTCTTTGTTATATGGTTTACAAACTAATCTATAATTAATCACTATTTATTTGAAGTAAATATAAAATATTGAATGTAATTACATGTTTAAACAATGGATTTACATCTATCTAATCATTCAACATTGTAATTTACATATTAAATACATTTCAAAACATCTCAAATAATAATTTTTAAATGAACATCTACGAAACTATTATTTAAATTAATAGATACAATAATCTAAAGATAATACTATACATATTAAAACTGAGAAAAAAACAATAAATTGATGGTATATAAAATGTAAAACTAAAAGCAATTAAATAAAATAGTATAAAAAAACAAAATACCTGGTATGTCAAAAAATAGCAGTAGGGGGTGTCAATAGAGGTCAAAAATGGGCTCCCCTATTGCTCTAGAATCAGGCTCACATTTTCTAAATGATAAAAATGACACAAAAAATGCCAAAAATGTGGGGATTTGTAGTTTTTCAAATCAGGTACCCAATATTTTTAGAATTGGGGTTTTTTAAGACATTTTGGCACCCGATCCACATTTCAAAATTGGGCACCCAAGTTTTGAAATGTGGATTGAGTGCCTGAAGCGAGATTTTAGAATTGGGTACCCGATTCTAACAGCTCTGATTCCATGGATTTGACTTCTATAGAATTGTGACCCAACTTTTCACTCTTACCTTTATCTACCTCAAACAATGACCTCTTCTTTTGTTGACTTGCTAGTTAACACCTCCTTCAAGGTTCACTATAGGAGTTGATGAAATCCAACTCCATAGCTCACCAAGATCACCTACATGCAAATAACTTGTCAAAGGAAAACCAAGAAGGAAGAGGTGGAGCTTGGAAAAAACCCGAAATAGACACGAGAGAGAACATATTGCAAAACAATAAAAATGTATTTACAATAAAAATGGAAGCTTGTAGAACAAGCTGGAAAGTGGTAGAAGATAAGGTTGACAACTAAGCATTCTTCCACAAAAAGGTGGAACATGCTAGAAGGGAACAAACTCCCATGTTGTCAACAACTCATCACTACAAAAATTAACTACTAAATATTAAATAAATGCATTAACCTAAGTAAGCTTAAGTAAATACAGTAAATAATTAATTATTATTTATTTACTCTAACACCCCCACTTAAGTGAAACTTAGGGGAATGCCTTAAGCTCACAAAACTAAGATGAAAAAGTAGAATGGGTACCAACAATAAGGCCATGCTAGGTACCCATGTAGAATGTAAGATAATGCATCCTTTGAAAATGGGGAAAGAGAAAAAATCACATGGAAAAAACCCTCCCCCAAATAGAGGTAACCTAGTGAAGGACTAAAGAAGCCTCCAACTAGAGAAGTGTCCCAATAAAAATGAAACAAAAAGTGATCATGAAGAGCATTACTGAAGCATGAAGAAGCTGTAAAATCTATCATTAGAAGAAACTAGTGATCTAAGGAACCTACATGGAAGAAGAAGGCATGAACTAAGCTACCTATATGGTAGATGATCCATCTCACCAAAATGCATAGGTAGCCAGCCACTACAATTGCCTCGTATATAGGATCAACCACTGAATACATAGCTCATACTATCGAACCACCAAACCAAGGATGCATTAGAACAATAGCATAATCCCCCCTTAATGCAGATGGGTTGAGATGACAAGCAACTAAGAAGGCAAGCCAAAATCCTCTACAGATAGAACTGAGAATGATGAGAGAGGAAGAGGTACAAACACCTATAAAGACATGGTCACACTAACTCTACATAGGAAAACAAAAGGAAGAAGGCCTAAAACAGCAAACAACTATCCTCCCATGGTGCTTTATAAAAATAGTGCAAGTACAACTATCTCAAAACAATGCTCATGAACTCAAAATGCAAGAGTGACACTTTATCTCAGTGCATATACATAAAAGTGCTAACAAATGATGTCTACAATGATTAGAAAATGAAAAAAGCTGACACAAAAGATAGTATAGCTCAAAACAAAAGAAACCATGTTAGGAAAATGATCCTCGAACCTGAAACACCCAAGATATCCACCTTAGAGAAAAAATGTCAAAAACATGATAGAAAGAGTATGGGCTAGAATCTAAGAAAAAATACCGCATTTTTGAAAAGGTGACAAAACTAGCTTTCCAAAAATATAACGTTTTCAAAAAATTGACATGGGATGCAAAAGATATGCATGCCAGAGTCAAAAATAGTACTTTAGACTTCAACTATAAAAACAAGCAACTAAACTACATCAAAACCTAAAAATATCTACACCAATGTCTCCATCCTAGAACCAGCCTTATGATGCTTCTTTAGGATTGGAAAAATACCTCTGTATGCTCAAGTTATGGCCAAAAAATCACAAGTAGGTCAAAAAGGACCTTAGAGCGGTGCAAGAAGGCTAATGATGTAGTGCTGATGTCATGCTGATGTCAACATTTCATGGAAAAAAATTGATGGCTTGCTAGCTCTCGTAGTAAAAAAATAGGCCACGTGGCAAGAAAGTGATGTGGTAGGGTCCACGTGGCACTCATGCCACATGTCACCTCCACACAATGCAAATGCTACAAAATTGCTTACTGACTTCCACATGTGCTGAATGTACCACTTACTATGCAGAGGTTGCAGGCTAGTGGTGAATGAGCGGAGGAATAAGCGTAGAGCCAACAAAGCTATCTGACTAGGAGGAGCCACTGGAGGAGGTATTGCAGGAGGCACCCAGGCTGCGGTGGGGGCTAGGTGTTGCTCGAGCAACACAGCCAATCCCTAGTTGAGTGTGGGCTAAGTGCAGGTGGCCCTATGGTGGCTGCTGGGTAGTGACATAGTTGCACAATCTAATTTAATTCTTTTAATATTTTTTGCAAAATCATCCATACGACCGTATGGAAAGCCTTGCAACAAATTTTTTTTTGCCTCCTGGAGCTCTATCTCTAAAATTGAAAGTTTTATATGAATCCTAAGTGAAAATGGCCTTCCAGATCTAATGGTCATGTCTGTTTGGGTCCAAAGTGCTCCGAAAAAATACTCTTCCCTTAGATTGAAGAAAAATGCACTAACAAACTAGGGTTTGTGTCTCCAAATCGTGCCTTCAAAAAACCTTCAGCCAAGCAACAATAGGGAGGCTCTAATACAATGGAGGAGTTGATGAAATCTAACTGCACAACTCACCAAGATCACCTGCATTCAAATAACCTATCGAAGGGAAATTAAGAAGGAAAATGTGGAGCTTAGAAAAACCCTAAACGGACATGAGAGAGAACATATTGCAAACCAATGAAAATGTATTTACAATAAAAATAGAATGAAAAAACACAAAGAAATAGCCCAAATATAAAAGCCTCATGGAAGCTTATAGAACAAGTTAGAAAGTGGTACAAGATAAGGTTGACAACCAAGCACTCTTCCACAAAAAGGTGGAACATGCTAGAAGGGAACAAACTCCCATGTTGTCAACAACTCATCACTACAACAATTAACTACTAAATATTAAATAAATGTATTAACCTAAGTAAGCTTAAGTAAATAGTATAAATAATTACTAATTAATTATTTACTCTAACATTTGCGGCATGGCTTAACTGCCTCTCATGGATCTGGGTAAGTTAGTGCTTGTGACATTCGTTGATAGCTCAAGCTTTTGGCACAATGAAAAACATACTAACAAGTGATATTAGAGCTTGGTCATGGGTTTCAATCCTCAAACTCTCAGGTAACACCAAGGGGGATATTACTGGAAATTTAGTCAGTGATCTCCTCGGGATTTGGGACAAGGGCTTAACTACCTCTTTTGTACTATAAGCTGAGTGGTTTTAATGAGCATTGATAGATTAGTCTTTTAGTGCAATGGCAACCCCACTCTAACAATTGGTATCAGAGCCTTGGGTCATGAGTTCAAATCTCTAGAGGTCTCCATTGCGTTGGTGTGGAACCTTGAGTTTGTTCTTAGGGGGAGATTGTTGACTTGGTAGTTGACACCTCCTTCAGGGTTTGCAACATGGCTTAATTGCCTGTTGCGGTCTGGGTAAGTTTGGTGTTTGTGATGCTCGTTGATAGCTTGAGCTTTTGGTGGAATGGAAAACATAGCAACATCTTTCCCATAGCTAGCATGACAATTTTCACAACTCATGCATAAGTTAACAATTTTGCATTCGCTCAATGCATTGTTCCTTTTCTCTGTTATTTCTGAAAATTTCTAATAGCCATTTGGCATCTTTGTCAAGCAACTTACCTACATCCTCCTCCTAATATTGTTCAAATTCCACCTAATTATGCTTAATAAATCATTCAGTATAGGTCCCTCCAAACAACTATTCAAATTCTTCTAGAATAAAATCTTGTGGTCATTGCTCCAAGAAAACTTCTTACAATTTGGAGTAGATATCCTTGTTCAAATGGCCTTTGAGGATGCCTTCATAATCATAGTAAGGCAGATATATTGTAAAAAGATATGTTCCACCATTCACATGAAACTTTCTCCCTCTTTGAACATCTCATCGTCATTGGCATCAAGGTTTGTCAATGATAATTCATAATGGTTTTTGAGAGTCCTCTCACTTCTCCTTGGCCTATCTCCTATTATTGTAGGCCCTCTCTAACTGATCTCTAGTTGCAATAGCCTTCATAGCATCTTTTCATAGAGCCTCAAAAATGGTCCTCTCTAATGTAGCTAGCCCTATATCATGCCTAGCTTCTATTGTCATTTCAGTTGCTTCTGCAACCCCCTCACAAATTTATGCCATAGAATTTCCTTCCACTATATGTAAACCATCAAACTTTTGTATTGAAATCATTGTTTTCTTAACTATTTCCTTCTCAATGGGCTGATTCCAGCGACTCTTAGCATTCTCAAAAATGTGAAATGATTAAAAAGGCCAACCAAAAATATGTCTAGTTGTCTCAACCTCCTTTGCACTCAAACAAGTTGCTTCCTTGTCATTTTTTGCCTATTAGATGTAGAACACAATTCTATATTGTTCTCTAAAGTATTACCTTGATTACTTTCTATTAGATCATTTTCAATTCAATAAAATATGCAATAGGATTTCCATCTATATCCATGGTCATAATTTCATCAATTACAGATATTTCATCATGACACACTATTTCTTCTTTTTATTTCTTATATTTCTCACCTTGCTCTTCAACTACTCCTACTTAGCATCTTGTTGTTGTGGATGCTTAAGAAATTTGTACCACCGCTTCGCACTAATGTTGTGAATAACTCCCACTTCATTAACTAGATATAAGGTATGTATTTTACTTCCTTTTGCAATTAATAAGAACCATTTTGTCACTTTTCCTTTAATGGATTCGAACCTAACATAAAATCCTTGAGAGAATAATTTGCCAATTGAAATAGAATTCTTTTTGAGATATGGGAGATAATGGACATCCCATAGCAGCCAACTATTTCTTTTGGCTAATTTCAACAAAACATCTCCTTTCCCAGAAATATTTAGAAATTTATCATCAACAAGAAATACCTTACCAAAATTGCCACTGCAAAAGGCTTTGAGAACTCCCTATGTGGAGTTGTATGGAATGATGCTTCTGTGTCGAGCATCCAATCATTTGCTGCAACTTTTATTGAAGTCAAACTAAAAACCTCACCATACTTCATATCTACTCCTCACTTTCAACCAAGCTCTATACCAATTGTAAGTTTTTATCCATCAGATAAATTTAATAACATCCTAATACAGTGATAGAAATATAGCACAGACACGTAATACAGAAAATTATAGTGGTTCAACAAATATATCTACGTCGACTCTTAAAACAGGGAAATATCTTATTAACTTTAACCAACACATACAATCCATAGTATGTACACAGCCATTAATAGAACCATGTACAATCATCAAGTAAGGAGAATGGAGAAGGCGAATAGTCGCAACTGTTCGGCTTCACATACTGAACACTAGCGAGAGGAAAAGTGATCGATTATTCATCATGATGTCCAGTTGTTCACGAGTTTCAATCTCTTTAGAGGGCTAAGAACAGACCTCCAAAATAAAGAAGCAGCAGTATTGGCAAGGTCTGGGACTTCAACATGGGAGCTTGGGATTGTACGTAGGAGGAATATGGAGAAATACAAAGAGACGTGCAGCGGGTCGGAGTAAAGGAGATCCCCTGCTTACCGTTGTCATACAGAATATGATAATCTTGTTGATGAAAATTTCCGAGGACGGCCGGCTCACCTTCAACTGAAGTCTCCTCCATATCTAACATAGCCAGACACAATAGTAATCTACTATATGGTTCAGTTAATTTAATGAAATTGTGTTTACCTTCAACAGCATAATCTGCACCAGCCATATGGAAAGTTATATTCACTTCAGCGACATAATCATAGTAATCTATCGAATAACAAAGATCAAATCCAAGTCGAGAACCGTTAGCTCTGGGAAGTCCCAGAGCAGTGTCCACAACAGATGCAACTGCAGCAAAGACGACATGCGGCAAAATTGTGTAACGTGTTCCAGAGTCGATGATGAATCCCCCGCTTCCATTCGCTTGTATATCACGTTTCTCGTGGGATATTGAGAGAAACATTCCCTACGCTTATTCTTTGAACGGAGAGATAATAGTAGGTGTTGAGATGGGGCAGGACTGTGTTGTTTATAATCATAGTCGACTGCACTCCTATGTCGTCCAACTCGGCTGCGCTGCCGAAGAGGAGAGGCGTGGAGAAGTAATCTACGTCGTCAAAGATGGATCCATAGAATTCGGAAGGAAGACAATAGGAAAATTTGTTTTCCCCAATCTGTGAGATAAGCGATAATTGTCCTCGGCCAAGCCCCACTACGCCGTAGTCAGACTCCACGATATCGTTCTGAGTTAAATGGTTGCATCCAATGGCTACATCGTCAAAGGAACGCGTGGCTCCTATTGTATCGGCCATGGTGAACTTCTCATATATCAAGTCTCCCCGCGCCTTCAAGTTTTCGCAGTATATCTGAGAATACTGGCAGTCCGGAGAGTATGTTGAATTTCCAAGAGTAGAGCAGAGGGAAGAAGAGGAGGGGACCCGTCTGTATGGGGTTGGGTGGAACGTATAGTTAGAGCAGGGAAACCAAATGAGATCGCTTCCGGTGTCGAGGTGCCCTTGGAATGATCTTGGCGGGCTTCCGATGCCAATGGTGACTAGATCGTCTCTGCCCCAGCGTGTCAAAGGAGCGACGGCACCATCCACTTGGGTTAGGGTTCTTCTTGATTGCACAGTTTTAGTCGACAATTGCATTCTCTTGAGGCTTGCAATGGCAGAATTACATTCCAAACTGGGGCCTCCACGAACTGCATCTGCATAGAGCAAACATAAAAAGGAAGAGATGGTCAGATTTACCACCACTAATGCTATCAGATTACTGTCTGCCATTGACCTCCTGTTTAATTCAGCTTTCTAAATTCCCGTGACAGGAAGCTTCTGAGAGGGTTTTATAAGAATAATCTCTTGGATTGTGCCATTATTTTCGTATTAGGTATACTTAGTGGCCGGCCTCCTCATTACTACACCATTCTTGTTTCATCCGTCAACAGTGGAAGCCCACGAGAAGATTGAAAGGAGTTTTTGCAGGGGAAAATTGGGGTTATTTTAGTATAGGTTACAAAACTGGTTTTTAGATTTTCTCTATAAATGGATAGTAGTACATGCGTCAGACGGCTTAAACATTGATAAAAAATATATATGATTTTATGTTTTTGTCTACAAATGATTTGTAATCAATGGAATTATTTTTCAATTAATATAAAGAAGGTGACATTTGGTTTGGAGAAGATTGGGAGGAATTTTTTTTGATGGATAATAGGGTGATTTTCTTATAGCTTTCAATTACCACAAACCCTTTTGGAGTGCTGATATTAGGAATGAACTGGGTTGGGAGAATGTGGAGAAGCGTTGGCTGCCGGCTGGGCTAGGGTTTTTCCCCTAGCCTATTCTTGGTGTTTGATCTTTACTATTTTTCTGTTCTGTTTGGATTGCTAGCTACTAGACATAATTTGCGTCGGTGTTTTTGGGAATCTTCTGCAGTCAATTTTGGATTGGGGTTTTATTGTTTGCATGGCAAGGCCTGGGATTTCTTCTCCGTTGGTGAGAACAGATGGTTCTTCTCCAACTATGCATGCAATGCAATCTAAATCATTTTATTCAGGGGAGAGCTCCAAGCTGAAAAAAGTTAATGGTTGTTTTCCGCGTAGCCATGATCGCCCTGTTCTGGTTATTCCTCCAATGGTTGTAATGGAGGACATTGATTATTGGACCAAGCATGCTTTGATATGCAAATTTCTTGGAATCCGGATTTCCCTATCCGCTCTTGAGGCATGGATCCGCCGCTCATGGCAGGTGGAAGGCAATATGGAGATTATGTTGGCGGGGAATAGTTATTTTTTTGTTGTATTCTCTTGCATGTCTGATTGAGATCATGTTTTTGAAGGAGGCCCTTATTTCTACAACCATGTGGGGTTATTTGTCAAACCTTGGCATTCAGGTTTTAATTCTGCTAAGGATCTCCCTTCAACAGTGCCAGTTTGGGTTCGCTTGCCTCGTCTTCCCTTGGAATTTTGGCATGAAGACATCCTTCGACAAATTGCTTCTTTGTTGGGGAAGCCGGCTGTGATCGCACATCAATCCCTCGATAAAAAGGTTATTTCTTATGCTAAAATTTGTGTTGAAATTAATTTGAATAATCCATTACCAGATTCTTTGGAAATTTGTATGGGGGATTTTTCTTGGGTGCAGCAATTAGATTATGAATCTCTCCCTTTCCGTTGCCGGATTTGTCATGAGTATGGTCATTTATTGCGTCAGTGCCCCCGTAACTCAAGTTTCAAAGGAGTGGATGGTTCTATAGCTGGCAATACTGGTGGTTTGGCAGATACTATAGGGAAAGGACAATCTCAAATGGCTAATACTACCAAGGGGATGAATCTGCAAGATGCTACAGGTAAGGGTAAGGCTCAAATGGAGGATAAGGATGGATTTACCCCTGTTCGCCCTCGTGCTAAAGGCCGTGGTCAAAAGAGGCCTTTGAAGGAAAGATTATCTGATTCAAGTTTTAACTGCTTTGAGGTGCTGGATAGTATGGTTCTAGAGGAGGGTATTCCTCCTCCTATCTCTTCTAATCCAGTTTGCCCAGATGAGAGATCTGTTCCTAATGATGCTTGTGGGGCATCCCAAGTTGCAGTATATCAGAACTGTGAGGTCCCTGTAGCTCCTGTGACAGTGGCTCTGGTGACTCCTGCAGTGTTGGAGGATAATGATGTTGTTTTAGCTGATTTGGTTAAGGATGTGCTACCATCAGGTAAGGGCAAGGGTTCCCCTCTCCCCTTGGGGTTGATGTCTCGACCCTTTAAGTGGGCTTCTTCTACTCCTCCTCTAAGGAGTGGGTGCAAAACAGACCAAGAGAAGATTAAACTCGCAGGAGATATATTGATTGAGTCTAGTTTAGTGAAACCTTTGGATTCTCATTTTTCCAATTCTACCCAATGATGATTATTCTCTCATGGAATGTAAAGGGGTTGAATAGCATCCCTAGACAAAAGGCTATTCATAACTTGGTGGTTGATCATAGCCTTGATATTTTCTGTATCCAAGAGACTAAGCTCTCTGTGGAGTCTATGGTCCAACATGCCTCTAGTATTTGGTCTCGTGGCCAATGCCAGTGTGTTGGGGCAACAGGAAGTGCGGGTGGTTTAGCTATATTTTGGGATCCTCAAAAAATTTCTCCTCTTGGCTGGATGTCTTCTCGCTCAGCTCTCTCTATGGTAGCTTCTGCTCTAGACTCAGGAGAGGTAATCATGGTTACTAATGTGTATGCACCTGTTGATCTTGTGGGAAAGGAGGAACTTTGGGAACATATTCAATATGTTAGAAATTGTCATCCTTATCATCCTTGGGTGTTAGCAGGGGACTTCAATTCAGTTTTAAGTCTGGAGGAGAAGCATGGTGGTTTGGCTAGATTGGGGCCTTCTTCTGCTCTTCTTCGGAAATATATATCTCTTTTGAATCTCTCTAATGTTAAGCCTTCTAATGGTCTCTATACCTGGAATAATCGCAGGACTGGTGTTGCTGCTATCTCAGAACGTATGGATAGATTTCTTGTTTCTTGCTTCTGGGTTAGTGGCACCCTTACTATCTCTTTAAAAATCCTTGATTGGAGGGGTTCAGATCATTGGCCAATGAAATTTTCTACTATAGGGGCTTATGTTCCGAAGCATCCTCCTTTTAAGTTCCAGTTGATGTGGCTTCGAGACTCCTCTCTTCATGATTGTGTTTTCTGTTGGTGGAAAGATGGTGCTCCTGCATATGGTACTGCAATGTTCTCATTTTCTAAAAGGCTTCAATATGTCAAAAGGCAACTCAAGATATGGAATAGGGAATGCTTTGGGAACCTTCACTCTATGAAGAGGCTTGCTCAAGAAGATCTTGATGTCATCACAAGGGAGATTAGAGATCGAGGTTTCTCAGAGGATCTTGGCAAGGCTGAATCCCTTGCTTCTAGAGCTCTAGAAGAATGGGAACTTCGAGAGGAAATTTTTTGAAAGCAAAAGGCTAGAGTTGATTGGCTCTAGGAAGGTGATCGTAACACTGCCTTTTTCCATAAAACAGTGCAATCTCGCTGAAATCAGAGCACTATCTCTTCTTTGGTTAATTCTCAAGGTATCCAACTAAATTCCTTGCTAGGTTTGTTCCAGGAGGCTATTTGGTACTTCTCTACCCTCTTCTCTGAGGACTCTCTTCCTGCTGATAATGAAGAAAATCTTATTTTGTCCTGTATTCCTTCCCTTATCACTCAAGAAATGAATGATTATCTCATGCGTCCTATTTTTTTGGAAGAGCTGGAGGAGGTGGTCTTTGGCATGCCTAAGGGGAAGGCTCCTGGTCCTGATGGCTTTCCAATTGAATTCTTTCAAGAATTTTGGGACATCATTAATCATGATTTTTTGGAGGTGGTTAAAGAATCCTATGCTAGCAAGCAGATGCTTCGAGCTTTGAACTCTACATTCTTGACTCTTATTCCTAAGAGAGAGGGTGCTAATCAATTGGAGTTTTTTAGAGCAATTGCCTTATGTAATGTGGTTTACAAAGTTATTACTAAGTTGATTGCTGAGAGATTGAAAAGATGGCTTCCCATTATTATCTCAGAAGAACAAGGTGGTTTTGTTGCTGGCAGACAAATTTTGGATGGGGTGGTTATTGCTACTGAGGCTATTCACTCTATGGCTACTTCAAGGGAGAGAGCCATGTTTTTTAAGCTGGATATGGCTAAGGCCTATGATAGAGTTAAATGGAGCTTCCTAAGGATTATTCTTCTTTCTTTTGGATTTAGCTCTGACTGGGTGAGTTGGATTATGAGTTGTGTTACTTCTGCCTCTTTTTCTGTTCTTATTAATGGTCAACCTTCTCAAGTATTTGGTGCTTCTAGAGGCCTCCGCCAAGGTGACCCTCTCTCCCCATATCTATTCATCATCATGGCTGAAGGCTTGGGCAGATTCATTAAGCATCAGGTGTCCCAGAATTCTATTCAAGGCTGGTGGTGGGGTAATTGCTTACCTTCTCTTTCCCATCTTCAATTTGTTGATGATTCTGCTCTTGTTGGTCTTGCTAGGATCAAGGAAGCTGAAACCTTTCGACATGCTTTGGACGTTTATTTGGCAGCTTCAGGCCAGAAAGTTAATGAGCACAAATATTTCATTTACTTTTTTAACACTCCTGATTCTATTCAACACAGGATTGTTGGTATCCTACAGTTTCAGATAGGATCACTTCCTTTGACTTATCTTGGCATCCCTATTGCTATTTCCAGGCAGCCACGTCTCTTCTGGAAAAATTTGATTACCAAGCTTCAAGATAAGGTAAATCATTGGAATCATAGATGGCTTTCTACTGCTGCTCGGGTTACTCTTCTTCAAGCTGTTATCCAAGCTCTTCCTACTTATCGAAGCATGGTTCACGCTGCACCTATTTACTTTCTCAAGGAGTTTGATGCTCTTTCTCGACAATTCCTTTGGAGTGGTAATTTGTGTAGTACTAAATGGAGCTTGGTTAATTGGGCAACTATTTGTAGGCCTAAAAAGGAGGGTGATCTTGGTCTTCGATCTGCTCTATTGAGTAGTCAAGCTTTGGCTGCTAAACTTTATTGGCGATGGTGCTCTGGACAACATCAACTTTGGGCTCGTATTATCACTCATAAATATTTTCATGGTGCTGATCCTTGCTCTGTTTCTGCACTTCCTCTTGAAGGTCGTGGCTCAATGGTTTGGCATACTTTGAAGATAGGTGCGATGTTGGTAAAGAGGGGTTTGTTTTGGATATGTAAAGGAGGTTCTTATGCTTTGTTTTGGTCTGATGCTTGGGATGGATTCCCTTCTATTTTATCCATATACCCTCATCTTCAGCCTCTTTGTGACTCTTTTCTTGCCGCTGGATGGGATAAAGTGGCTCATTACAAGACTCCTTATCAATTGGGACCTGTTGTTGGTTACAGATGGAAGCATTCTTCTGATTGGCCTCCTGGAGGTACAGACATGGATCGTCAGGAGCTTTCTCATATTTTGGCCTCTAGAGAGTGTTCTTCTTTGCTTGGTCCAGATGTTTTGGCTTGGGGCGGTACCTTGTCTGGTAAATATCATGTCTCTTCTGGGTATCAGGAGATAACTAGACAATTATTTGGGGATGCTAAGGTCCCTTGGTGGAAGCAAGTTTGGAATAAAGTTTCTTGGTCCAAGTGCAATTTTTCATGTGGCTAGTGGCTCACAACCATTGTCTTACCTAGGATAATCTTTGTAAACGTGGATTTCAGGGCTCCTCTTATTGTGTTTTGGGTGGTAATGGAGAGGAGTCTGTCTCCCATATGTTCTTCCATTGCTCCTATTCTACTCAGATATGGCACCTTTGGTGGTGCACTTGGGGTTTCTCTTGTCAACATGCTTCCTCTTTGCTTGAGTTCTGGGCCCGCTTGGATACTGCTCCCTCCAAGTCTTTTTTTCTCCATGCTGCTTGGATTGTTGGCCCATCTTTCATGCTTTGGCATATCTGGTTGGAGAGGAATCATCGCATATTCCAAGATGTTCGGCTTGGTATTTTGCATCTTTGGTGGAAAATATCACATTCTCTTCAGGAAACTATTCTTGTGAAGTGTAATCTTGATGGGGGTATGGATCTGGTTGATCTTGGTATCTGTAATTGCCTCAATTTTCATCTGCAGGATGGGGCTGCAGCTCATAGGTTTCCTTCTATGTCCAGGCAACTTCATCATCAGAGGAAGGGTCGGGTTAACCGGGATGGGCACTGGACTCCTCCTCCCTGTGGAGTTTTGAAAATCAACACTGATGGTTCTTCCCATGGGAATCCTGGTCCGGCTGGTATTGGCGGAGTGGCTTGTTGTAGTTCTGGAGATGTTAAATTTTTCTTCTCAGTTCATAAGGGTGACTATACTAACAATCTCATGGAAGCTCAGGCTATTTTATATGATGTGGAACAATGTTGCTTGCGGGGATGGAGTAAGATTATCTGTGAGTCTGATTCCCAGGTAGTGGTGAACATGCTTTCTTCGCAAGAGCTTGAGGATGTTAGTTGGCAGTTGGCTACTATTGTTAAGTAAATTCTTTTCTTCTCTTCCTCTTTTCAATTCATTAGGTTCATGTATATTCCTCGTGAATGGAGTAGAACTGGTGATTGTTTAGCCAAATGGGCATCTAGTCATGATCCGGGTTGGAATATTAGGGATAGGAGGCAACTGTCCTTTGAGATGGTGCAAGAATTTGATGATCTTGTTGCTCAAGATCGAGCTCCTTGTTGAGCTCTCCTTGTTGTATTCCTTTATGTCTTAATAAATTTTTACCCCTCTTTTTGCAAAAGTCATTTTTCACTTTTGTCTATGAATATATTGTAGTATATGTGGATGGTTTAAATATCACATATTAAATTTGATTAGAAGATTGAAAGGAATTTTCCCACTAGATAAAATGACATTATTTTAGTAGTGGTTTATAGTTTTTGTCTAGAAATGGATTGTACTATATGAAATTGCTTTTCAATTATTGTAAAGAAGGCGACATTTCCAAAGGAGAGAGTTGGATAATAATATATTATTTTGTTATAATTTTGACATTCGTAAATATATTCTCATGAAGGTGACATTGCAAAGGGAAGAGTTAGAAAATGGTTTTTTTTTTTTTTAAATTTAATTTTGAGCAAATATCTTAAAGTATTAGATCCATTTTGGATTAAGTAATGTGTCTAATAAAACATTTCTAAACTTTGATGTTTTATTTTTCTTCTACATATCAACAATGGAAATTTAGAAATATTGACAGAAATGTGGTTGCCCCACGATAGAAGGGGCATTTTGTTGTCTAGACAAATGAGTTTAGATAGATGATAATTTTTGTAATTTCAATTTTAAGTTTTGTAAATTTTAAATTTCAAAAAATGAAAATAGTGTTATCCCCAATCTAATTTTATTAAGTTGTTTTTCTTATAAATCACCTCTAAAATTTTCATATCAATTATTAGTATAATTAAAAATATGCATTGCATGTTTGGTGTAAATTGAAATACAGAATGAGTAATTTATTTTTTTCGAGTTCAATTTTACTTTAGATATCCCTTTTCTACCCACATTTAAAAAAATTATTTTATGAATAAAAATATATAGATCATTCATCAAATAATACCTATATATGTGTGTCTCCCCCCCTCGCGCGCGCACACACACACACACACACACTTGTATACACATATACATATATATCTATGTGTGTGTGTACATATATGTGTGTGTGTGTGTGTGTGTGTGTGTGTGTGTGAGAGAGAGAGAGAGAGAGAGAGTGAGAGAGTGAGAGAGATAGAGAGACCAAATACACACTTTTATAATCAAGGGTATTTTTATATTTCTAGAGTACTATCTTACATTTCAATGTGAGTCTAACATTGCATCACCTTGCAAACTTTAATACTTATGGTAGTAGTAGAGATATATAAAAGATAGAATTGAAATTACCATTAGAATAATTAGCAGATTATTTTTGGACTATAGAAATATTTTTTTTTAATGTTATTACTTAAATCTTCTCCAAAAATTAGGCAAGATCCTAGAATACATTGCTAAATTGTGATCCTTTGTGTGGGAGGTCTTGGGTTTGAGTTCGGTCATGATTAACTAATTATAATCAATTATAATAAATTATTATTATAATTAACCTTGGCTTTGTCCTAATAAGATTCATTAATATTTTTCAAGTACTCGAACGATAATAAACCTAAAAATTAAATCCATGTTTTTTTTCTTTACCATAGCCCTCATGTTATAAATCAACATATTATGCTTTTTTTTTTTTGAATGAATAATATGAATAGGACATTCAATAAAAATTATTAATTTGTGCTTATGTCAATTTAAATGAAAAATCATGGCCAAACATCATTACAATGTCAAATACTATATTTTTTACAAAAAATTTCTTTGACCACTATGAATAGCCATATTTAAATTATCCTTTGAATAGTTGTATGTTTCCACAATCTACCCTATGAGCACTTCTTTGGAGAGTGATTGATATTTATTCCATATAGTTTATGAATCTAGTAATTATAAAATGAAGATATTATAATTACTTCTTTTCCCTTAATTTTTATTGTCATTTCAATGAATTTGATGTGTTATCCATCAATATCATGTCGTAGTTATTTGAGGAAGCAATTTATGATTTCATTTTTAGTATGAATTAAGTAATGCATCACTTGGTATTTTTGTAATTGGATAGATGAGGAAATGTTATTTGATGTCTATGTGTTGTATTTTTTTTAGTATGCATTAAGTAATGTATCTCTTGGCATTTTTATAATAGTATAGATGAGCAAATGTTATTTGACGTCTATTTGTTATAGCTTCATTTCTGTTCATTTTGTGAAATTAGTCATTTTACTTGTGTATGATAGAGAGATGAATATAGATGATACTTTAATTCTCCTTTTCAAAATATTTCATTTTTTTGATATTTGTCATTTTAACTATTTATATTCTTTATTTAAAATCATGTTGTAACGATCTACATATGAGTGTATAAAGTTTTCATTTTTTCATTAGCTAATATATTAGTGCTATTGTCAAAATTAACATATGAGTCAAATTGATTTCTAGCTAATATGGAGGTCTCGATATATTGAGTATTCATATATTACTAGCACTATGTTTTCTAGGTAAATTAGATAAATAAGTTAGGTTCTCCAAATATGTAATTTGTAAGCTCTATAAGATGATTTATTTTTTTCACAAGATTAAATTTTGGAAACAAGAAAATAATATATTTAACTTGTAACATTAAAAAAAAAAAATTATTAGAATGAGAACTAATTTGTATAGAAAAATAATTCAATCCTTGGCTCATATCTATGTTTCGAACATTACTATGAATCTGATCCCTTTGTCTAAACAAATTGTTCTTTCATATATATAGTGGAAAAAAGCAATGGATATTCTTTCTTTAGAAAGTCTAAAATATTTTTCTATACTATTAACTTCCCTTTTGATAACCTATTTATATTGCCTTCACTTTTACTACTATTAAAATTCCTTCTTCCACTCAACTAACTTCTTGTACTAGATTCCCTTTTAAATTTAGTATATCTTGTTCCTCTATCTATATAGTCTTTAATCAACCCTTACGTGAGTACGTCAAATACATAAGTAATTTTTATTTTATCTTTTCATTCTCTAGCTATGGTCCAAAAAAAATGAAAAGATATACCTCCTTTATTTCTAAAACAATTTACTTTGAAGAAGGGAATTTTTTGATGGAGGTCACCCACAAAGACGTTTTAGGTATCCGATATGGGCCCATGCATGCCTGAAACCTCTTTGGCTAAGAGCCAAGGACTGAGGAGCATCCACGCTGCCAAATTCAACCGGGGCATGATCCCAGCCTCATCCCTTTTTGATGCCTTTGGACCTTGCACTCGGCAAGACTTGATCCCTGGTAGGCTCTTTCTGAGCCATTCAACTTCACCAATAGACCAAGGGCCCTTTGACAAAGAAAAGAATTTGAAATCATTAATTAATTATATTTTACTACATGCATAATACCTCTTCTCAACTATTAAAGTACCAATGAAAGATATAACCTCCAACCATCAAGGCAAATCATTGTTTCCAAGCTAACATCTAGAATATCATTAGGTTTGAAATGCTATCAAATATCAATCCCATGTACATATGAAACTTTTTCATCATTTTAAAAATATATAGTAAAGATCCTTTTGTGTTGGTGTAGGAAATCCAATAAATTACTATTTGTGAACGATGGAATTGTATCAATAATGAATGATATAAAATCACTAGGAAAGTATTATTTGTATATAAATTTTAATGAATTGTAATTCTTCCGTTTCAATACTAATAATAGAAAAAATTTCCAGGCATTTAATATTTTAAAACTAATAGAAAAAAATTATAAATGTAAATGCAGCAACTTTCATCAAAGTGGGAAAAGACTCTCTTTAATTGTTGCATTGATGTCCTTAATCTATCCGCAAGCCAATTTAGATTTATTGAACAATTGCTATTTCTATGACGTTTCATTGATCTATCACAAACTAAAAATAAAAATTTCAATAGAAAGTATCACTAGCAGCAAAGCATGGGAACTCAAAGGGGAAGCATCGGACTTTGCATATTCAGGGTAGAGGTCGAGGATGGCAGAAAGAGACTAGCAATCAGTGGCGACAAATGAGAGCTTCTCGCTGGCATTGTCATACAGCATATGATAATTTTTCTGTTGGAAATTTCCAAGGATGGCTAGCAGACCTTCAACAGAAGTCGCCCCCATGTCCAAAATAGCCAGATAATAAATGTTGAAATAATTCACACGCTATTGGTTGCCCCTTGAGCCAAATGCTCACCTACCACCTGACATTTGCAGAATGATCAGAAAACTTATTATGGGTAGGTGAGTTTTCAAATTTGGAAAAGAGGGGGAAATTTTTTGTGGTAGAAGACAAAAGGAATCTCTCACATTCATTCAAGTTGTTGAAGTTCAGCAGATCAGAGAGAAGTTGCAAAGAAGAGCAGAGAAGAAGGAAGTTGATCAGCAGATCAAGTCGAGTACAGAGACAGAAGGAAGTTCATTTAGTGTTTGCAGTTGTAGGTACTTCTTTGCGTTATTCTGTAAGTTCGTGGTTTATTGGATTCAACCTGTGAAGTAGTGATTGCTCCAAGTATTATTGTATGCAACCATTAGAGCTGCAAGTTCAAAATTTTAAGTTGTTTAACAGTTTGAAGTTTTTAGGGCTATTTTAGAGTTTTTTGGTTTGAAGCTGAATGATTCTAGATTTTGTAATAGTTTGAATCAAAGTTAAATAGTAAACAAATAGGTATACATGAATCCATTTTTTTCCCTTTATATATTCCATTTGTGAAGTTTATTGTTGAATATTTTAAGCCTTGGGCTCTCTAGTTTTAATGGTGGTAACATTCATGTTGGAAGTCTGTCACTTAGTTTGATCTTTATTTGAGTGACCGAGCTCACTTAGCATCCATTGGTTGCAGAGTTTCCCTTCATGTGTTGAGTTCACTCAGCTCCTTCTAGTGCCATTCGACTTATTCAGGTGCCAAGTAAAACTGGCACTCAACACATTACTACACAATATAGTATTTTGAGACATTGATTTTAGACGAAATTAATATATTGTCTGAATATTTAATTTTTAATTTTTAATATTTTAAAATGAAATTATAACTTTATTTAATCGTCTCTAACAAAATTTACAGACAAATGAGGAAACTTGCATTAATTTAGCAAGGACTGATCGGGCTGGCGGGAAGAAAAAATATTTCGCATGCATTTTCGCCAGGAGTGAAGTGGGAAGGTAGGTTTTTTTCTCTCTCTACTTTGTTAACTATTAATCTCCTATTTCATTTGCTCATTTTTTAGGAGTTTCAACAAACTTGCGACCTATGAGCTCTACAGCACGTCTGATATCTATACTTACATTGAGGTATACTCTTAAACCCTAAGCATGAGCAATTAAAATTACTAATACCACCTTTTTTACCCATTTTCATGTTTCAATGAATTAGGTGATCTGAATCCTTCAATAAAATGAAGAAATTTTAGGATAGATTTAAAAACCCCATTTCTTAGGGGAAAATTTGTAACAGGTCATGTATCATGGTTGCTGCTGAACCATCCTCTGCTGCCTCCTTTTGGTAAGTAAACCTATTTGTTGTTACATAGGAGTCTTGCATAAGCTCTATCAAATAAAATGAGCCATAGAATAAATGAAAAGCTAAGGTCTTTTTTTTTTAAATTTTGGGGGAGATTTATTCAATTTCTTCCCCTGCATCAAAGCCTGACTAACAAACAAAGTGATTGGGCATTCTCTCTAGCAGGATGAGAATTAGAAGGCTTACCAAATGAAATTAAGAGTCTGTTCCCATGATTCATAGCCCCTTCCCACAAGATCTCCAGCCTAATCCATATCTCTATTAGGATATAAGCACCTTGGTGAGGCCAGGAATTAATCAGAACCTCGATTTTCATTTCAAAATAAATCAGAGATGTCAAAGACTCAAATACTTTAAATTAGCTACAAGTGCAAAAATGCTTATTTTGGATTCAGCTGCTGTGAAATGATGAAAAATTTGGTCTTGCCTTAAAAAAAAAACAGGTGAACAAGGTCAACAATATGCTTTTCTCTAGAGAAAATGACACTGACGTTTGTCTTCCTTCCATTGGTCTGTAGGGGTTCGATGCCACAACTGCAAAGTTTCAAAGATCATCCAAAAATATATTGACATCTGGTAGGCATTCAAATAAACCCTAAGCATTAGCTATCAAAATTACTTAGAGCATCGATTTTGATGTTTCATTGAATGAGAAGATCAGCACGATGGATAAATTTGAAGATAGATTTAAAAACCCCATTTCTGAGGGAAAATTTTTGGGGCATTTTAAAAGCCCCATCTCTCACGTCAATGGATTTTTTTTTAGACTTAAAATATAATTTCAATAGCATGGACGTGAATCCCATATCCTTTGTTGTCTTGGTTTTAAGGTTGTAAGCATGCCCAACCTATAAAAAATAGAGCATAGTCATGGTACAAGAAATCAGAAGCAACAAAACCATTGTATTATCCCTGTTGGAACACTTCTATCATGCTAGATGAAACCCATGTCAAAACCCTCAAACTAAAATGACTTAGTCAATAAATGGCTCTAGTTGTACAACAACCCATTCTCTTCGACCAGTCCATTCAAGAGAACAAATAGCCCTAGTAGGGCAGTATAACCAAACATTCTAAGAAGTGCAAAGGCAGTAGCTGTAATATTGATATCAGAAACTAGCAGAGTCCTACAAGTGATACATGCAATCTATCATATGCCATCAATTAGGACTTCATAAACCTTTAGAGATCATAGCTTTAACTACATGACACAGACCATAGAATCTTTCAAGTTCTGTTAGGTTTATGATATGCCCATCTAAGATTTAGGGGGAAAAAAGAAGCATCTTAGAGTGCTTGCCTTTAACTACACTTTAGATACCATAGAATATTTTAGTGCTTGTTTGGTTTATGATATGCCCATGTAAGATTAAGATGGAGCCAAAAGAAGCATTTATGTTTCTTAATCCTCTATCAATCATGATTAAGTGCAAAGATCGTGCTCCCACATGACAAGATACCAGGGCCTGGGTTTTAACAATACTGGAATTGAACTACCATTAGCAAAGATCAAAGCCATGCAATGTACTTCCTCACTTTACCCCACATTGCCCTGAAACCCCCACAAAACTCATTTGAATCTTGATATAGAGCAACAAATTACTTAACATGAATCTACAAAAATTGCAACTATAAGTCTGGCCAAGTAATAGACTAATGATTAATCATGATCGCATATAAAATACATATCCCTTGTTTTCTGAATAATGGAGTTTATCATAGTCAAGGATTATCTTTGTAACAGTTATACTTAGTAGATATGGAAGCAATAGGGCAATAGTTTTATCCATTATACATAAGTGTTCTATATAATAGAATTAGTACAATAGTTTAGGCATTAGCTATTTAATATGGGAGGAAGAGTTAACTATTCTTGTACTTCTTGTAGAAATTTTCCCCAAATAATGCATATGTTTGTAATATAGCAACTAACTATTGTTTTACTATTACAAAAACACCTATGCATTATTTGGCAAAACAACTGTAATGTTATTACTAAAATATTGAATTCAGTGCAACACTTTTGACGCTCTGCCTTGCTGCCATGGCAATGATAAGTTCTAAAACATTTTATCCACAAAATGACTTATATAGTAGCAATAAAGGATGCATACAGGCTATGAATTGAAATGAACATGTAGAGCTGCAGAAAAGAAAATAGTACCAATGCCTCCAACAACTTTCCTTGTGTCTCTCCTGTAGATAAATGCCCAACACCATCATTAATGTATGTCATTAATAAGTGAAGTACTCTTTACTCTTTCTACAAACTTAAAAAATAAAGATTGTCAATACTCTAAAATCTTTCTCAGCCTTCCAATATCCAAATTAGAATCCAAGTGTGGAACTCAGTGTTGGAAAATGACAACTCATCATGGTAGCACTTGATGAAACACTTGGTGAATTAAAGAGCCACAAAGCAGCCAAGTTCTTGCCAGAGGTGGTGTAGGTTTCTTAGATGGAGGGAAGGATTTGTATGATAAGGAATGGGGTGCACACTTTTGTTGTTGGAGATAAATCAGACTCAAGAGGAGGAAAAAATCTATGTGTTGATTGCAAGTTTTCATAGGCAAATGAAGGTAGCAAGGCATGTGCCTGATATATTTGGCTTGGCCCATGATGTAGAATAATAAGTTCTAAAACATATTCCTCCATCACAATCTGGCTCCTTTCACACTAGGAGACATATATTAAAAGGTTGCAACAAGCTACATCAGTTCAAAAGTTCCACAAATGATCTATAATATTCAATATTATATTATTTCCCAAAGTTTTAACTTTTTTGAAAATAAATTCTACATTAAACATTTCTGAACATACTTATTTATCATGTTGCAATAGTTTCACTTTCTAAATTCTGTCGATTGATGGCTCTTAAATATTCCTCTTTTTTTTTTCATAAAACTGATATGAATTAACATAGTTTCTCTACAACACTCTAGACCTAATAGACAAAATTTGGAAAGAATTCATATGTAAAAATGGATCATCTGGAAAATAAAATGATCATGTAGAATAAAATATAATAGAAGTGAGACAAAACAAATAAAAAATGATCGCCTCGAGGATGTGAGAGCAAAAAATGGTAGCAATGTCTTTTGCAACAAGACAATTGACTGCAACAATTATTGTCAAGTTGGTACATAAGACAGTTGCCTTGAGTTTTAAACTGAAACCCTAACATAAATTGATTCTTCGTATTCCCTGTATCAGCGATTATTAATCTTCAGCTTTATTTTTTCATATGTGCGGTGTCTCCATGAAGATGTCGGTAAGCACATTGGAGGAGAAAAATCATATATTGGTGTACTGAGAATAATTTAATTGCTGCTAAAACATCTGGTACTGCCTGTATAGACTAATCATTTTCAGAAGTTTTCAAAAATTCTCAATAGATCAGATTTAATGGCTATTGGTGATCATTTCCTTATTAGTTGCATTCGTTCTCACATTTGATTGCACTGTAGTGCTAGAAATTCTTTAGCATCCCTCATTATCAAAAACACAAAACAAATTGAAAAATCATATAACTGAAAACTCCAAAAAGAGCATAAGACACAAAACACAATTTTTTCAATTCACCTGTCAAAGTTTGTTTAAATAAAAACTCAAATCAGGGCAGAGTATTCCAGTGGTATCAGAGCACATTTACTCCTACCATCCCGTGCTCTCAATGGAAAATTCAGAATTTGACAATGGGTTCACATGAGCATAAGAGAAGAAATTCACAGTATGCTTGAGGAATATGACACACTCCCATAGGGTATTAAGAAAGAATTACCCTTCAATAGCTTTATGAACTACCATATGAGATTGTGCTACAAGACAGAATTACGATGAGAGAATATTGTATGATAGCTCTTGATCTATCATCTCGATAAGACTTAAGAGGATATGAAAACTACAGTTATGGAGCCTAAGAATATTGCTGATGATTTCTACGACATGCATGCTCCAGCATTGGATGTTGTTAAGGTATTGTTCATATGTCTAAATAGATGTCAACGTTCAATAATCTTCTACTCTTTTAATGCATTAGTTGAAAGGGTGTTTAACTTTGTATGGCTTTGGGGTCTTTGTAATTAAAATGTGAATAGAATCTTGTGGAAATTTCCAATGGAAATGAATAGGAGTTTCTCGAGAAAATCCCTAAGAGCCATGTAATTATGCTATAGTTTAGTGTAGAAAAGATACCTATATTTTTTTATTGGCTAACCATTAGGTTGTGGAGGGTTGTTGGGTTTAGAGGCCATTATTTATAGCATCATTTGGCCTCTTTTGGACTAATGATATTAACCGCACCACTTGATATATGTTCTCTTATCAATACTTTGTCATTATGTGTTTCAATAAGGATGTACCTATGGGTTCTCCAAAATCTACCATAGGGGACCCAATGATCTTAAATGCTCTAGTTGAAATGTTAAGGAATGGGCAAGCGAAAAACATTACTATGATGGTTCATGAGGTAAGTTTGAAAATGATCTTTAATAGGTTTAATTATTTTATGTTTTAGATTATATCATGTTAATTTATGTTTGTGGAATGTAGGCCATCTCTAAAGTTGTTCAAACCCCTATTATGCCCTTTAGTAGTTCTAATACTATGCCAGAAGTAAGATTTCATCTAGATTTTTTTGCACTTAATTATCTTATTTGACCTTTCATATTATGTTGATATTTATTCCCTTACCACAAGATACTTCTAGAGTAGCTCCACAAAGGACACAACTTGTTGGCATGAAAGATCTGATTATGCCATCTGAGACATCCAATGTCATGCAAAACGTAAGATTCAAAATATTTTTGTGTGGGTTTTATTTTGTTATCTACCCTATCATATCACTTGAAAATTTATATTTATACCTTGTAGGATATGTCAAGATGTGTCATGCCCCCTACATCTAGATTGGATACACCCATAACAAGAGAGACATCAAGTGAGATACCTCATAGCATATCATCTACATTAAGCATAGATGCTTCCAGTATTCCAGTTGAGATGGACATTCATGTTCCTATAATAACTAAACCACGATTAATAAATAATCCATCAAATGTGGGTTCAGTCAGAATTCTTACACCAACACCTGAACAAGTTTCTTTGAGGAATGTTATGGAATCACAATAAAAAATGTTAAGGCTGCTACCAAACACTCTTGAAAATGCTGAAATGAGGAAAGAAATACTTAAGAAAATTGAGTTATGTGAGAGCACATTGTTAGGGAGCACAAGGCTTGGTTCTGTTGAACAGGTAAAATTATTTGAATTATTATCTTAATAGCCTTTTATAGCTCATATTTCTATTCATAATTGTATATTTTATTTTTCATAATTTTAGGATATATAATTCTTATTACATTTTAAAAAAAAAATTTATTTGTGTTTTCTTTCTTTGCATACATTATCTCGTCTTTCAAATTTGTTTTTCATTAAGAGAAATCTGTCTTATTTATCAACAATAATTTTATTTTCAATTCACTCAACTTCTATTATAAATCTGAAAATAGCTACATATCATGGTTGATTTTCTAACATTTTACAATCTTATAGTAAATATAGGAAAGGAATGAAGAAGTGACTGATGTGCCTATAGTGGCATCTACCTCAATACCCAAGACACCAACAATATCTTCAGTTACTACAAAAGGGATGCAAGAAGTTACAATCTTGCTATCCTTTGGAGGAAATGTTTTCAAAGATGAAGTGGGTATGAAATTCTTTCATTTCATTTATCATCGTTCAGAGCATCTATTTGGCAATACCATCCAAATGGATTGGAGAAAGCAAGCTAATGATAAAAAGGATCAACTTTTTAAAGATGTAATAACAACATTTGGAAATCCTGGTTTTAATCAAGAATTTATATTGGATATTGCAAGAAAATACATTCATTCAAAAAGGGATAATTTAAGATGCAAGTTGACAAAAGATTTGAGATATCCACGACCAGCTTGGATCACCAACCAAGAAACATGGGATGAACTTATCAAAGATGCCAAATTTAAGAGGAAGACAAACAATAATCCAAGTTATTGTCCATCTGCACTAGTAGGATCTAAAATATTCCTTAGAGACACAACAAAAGCAACCCAAGCTAGGGTGTCTAGCATTAGATCCCATAAATTGGGGTTTGGTGGGTACAACAGCATTCATGGTGGCTTGGTATGTGTATATTTTTATCTTTAGGAATTTATATTTCATAGAAAAGTTAAGGTAAACTTGTTAGTTTATTGTATCTTATGAGTCACTATAACTTATAAAATATGGTTATATTTGTTTATGTAGGCTCACCAATTTAAAAAGATGCTTCAGTGGAGGACTTAAAGTATGCCTTACTACATGGTTCCCAAGGCCTTTAGAAATAATTATTAGACCAAGGAGAGAAATTAGTTACTTCTCATGAATCTGAGGTAAGGCCTTTATAATACTCTATGAAATCAATAATTTAATTTAAGGTAGTATGTTGTTTGAATAAGTTAAATCATGTTGTTTATAGGGAGCTCAACAATCACAGTCATCTAATAATGAGCATGAAGAGGAGCAAGAGGAACACGTTGAATTGTTTGTTGCACACAATGATTCAACTATCATTCTAGAACATGAGCATGAAACCATCTTTGAATTTCAGCAAGTTAGAAACACTAATAATGATGGTGATCAATATGATGAACAATCCATGCCCAAAGTTACAATAGTACCTCGTAGAAAGAGGACATTAAGGAAGAGGATGGATAAAGCATAATTTTCAGTTTGAAAACAAGGTATGGTGTAAGAAATTACTAGAATATATTATTTTTTGATAACTTTGTCACTTACTGAGCTTGAATAAGAAAAGTAATGTTTGCTATTATAATCTTCATGTCTTGCTTTTTCCTTTATAAGTCTATTACATTCTTATTTATAAGAAGTTCGCTTTTTGATTTTCCATGTGTGACACTATCAACTAGGTTTCTACTCTTTTCAAATAGGTTTCATTGACATATGAAAACTACTATATTTTCATTACTCTTGTCATTATCTTCACAAAATTTATTATTGTTATAATCTGAAAATTATTGGCTCATCTTTCTTTCAGGTTATTGTGTCATTCTAGAAATTGGATTTTTAAAATATTGTAGCTCCGACATGCTGAAAACACACTAGCACCAGTTTTGACATGCTGAAAACACACCAAAACTAGTTTTGAGAGGCTAAAAACAATACAGCTCAACATGTTGAAAATAGTACAGCTCCAGCTTGCTAAAAATAATACAAATCTAGCATGTTGAAAACAGCTCCAGCATGCTGAAAATGACTTTTGTTTTAGTTATCCTCATAAAAATATGTATTGAAATTAGAATTTTCAATAAACAAGAGTTGATGGGTTTCATACTTAGTAGTGGCAATGTAAACTTATGCAAAATACACAAGAATAAAGTGGTTATTATGAAATGTTGAGTTTCAATATCATAGTGTGAAATTTATTTAAATTATTTACTTTTATGTCCACTATTTAATTTTTGCAATGTTTATTAGTGTACACTCTTTCATTTCAAAAAAAAAATTTCTCAGCTACTTATCATGGGATATAGATTAGGCTTCATTTCTAATGTTCCTATTTTATATATCCAAACCTATGGATTTTTTTTATAAGTTGATTGGTCATACAAGTTGTGAGACTTGCATATCATGGTAATTTGATTCATTCTACTTATACATGAGTTCACTAAGAATTGAAGTGTTTCACACACTAGCATCATTTGGAGTTGGTGCAGATCTAGTTATGTTCTTGACAAGAGTACTCAAGCAGAGTCGTTTATCAGCAATAAATAAGATGAGAACTTACTGGAATAACTTACATGTTCTCTCATGTAGGAGCATTTATAGGTGATTCATATGTGTTAAATTTCAGCAAGAAGGGTGAACTTAGAGGTTTTTGGGTTTTGTGTGGATCGGTATAGAAGACTTTATGGTTACTTCCAATCTAGTTATGCATGATTATTTTCTCATTTATAATATTTACTTAATTTTAATCTTAACTTGTAGAACAATAAGTTGGAAATAATATAAGAAAGTGGAATGCAATAGTTTACATATGAAATATAAATTTTGAGACAAATTTTTAATAAATTGTCTTCATCCAAGACAAAAGTAAAGTTGTGTATTGTCTTAGATATGTCATTAACTAAGTGTCTTAATATATTGTCTTAGAAAATTGTCTTGATAAGACATATTTACTTTTATTCCATATTGTCTTATAAAGACAATTGATTAAGACAATATATTGAGATGTTCTGTTAAAGAAATGTCTAAGACAATACACAACTTTTTTTTTTTGTCTCAAATGAAGACAATTTATTAAAAAAATGTCTAAATTTTTGTCTTTAGCACCCCGTCTTTGTAGTAGTGGCAATAGTTAGTGTTGAGTGAAAATAATAAAATTGTAAATTTATTTTAATATTTCTCACAATAAACTGATCAACTTCTATATATCAACTTCTATATATAACAACAAATATCTGACATCCCTTACGGAAACTTCACTTCATTTGCATAGCAGAAATCATCCACAGAGATATAGGCCTCGGTATCCCAACTATCTGCACATCATTCCCTTGGTCATCTTGGCACAAAATAATCTTCTTCCTGCAATCTATACTGGCTCTATGAGATCCAAGCTAGTCCCTGCCTAAAACTACATCATAGGAACCAAGGGGTATGACTTGAAGATCTACTGCAGTATCAAAGCTTCCTAAGCTAAGCCCACACTTATGAACTACAGAATCTGTAGAGACCTTAATGCCTGAGGCTAGTTCCACTTGCCAACCATAACCTTGCTTTTTCGCATCCAGCTTACACTTAGAAACTATAGATGGTGAAAGAAATGAATTTGTAGCTCCTGAATCAAACAATACTGAAAGAGATATACCTCTAATAGCACCTGTGCTCTCAACCACTGTTCCCTGATGATCTGCCTGACGATGATCAATTGCTGCAAAAACTCTATGAGCTCTACCTACATCACCAACTTTAGGCTTTGAAACTATAGGTCTAGGTCCTGAAAATTGAGGTGCTTGCTAAGGACACTGAGCTGCATAATGTCCAATCTGACCACATGAAAAATATTTTTTATTTTTGCCAGAACCTCTTCCCATAGGTGGTACATTTGATTGCTGACGACTATTCCTACTAACAAAAGACTGGCTACTTTGAGCTGGTTGATTGGACTAATTCTATATATTGCGTTGAGCATTGCAGTTGTTCTTGGTGTTAGAACATTTTCCACCACCTTGAGCCTGAGAATTCGATCCCTTCGGTTGCTATGTCTGCTGAGACTGTTGTTGATACTATTTCCCCTTAGAGAAACAAAACTTCTTGTTACCACCTGAATTGTAGTTGCCCTTAGATCCTGATGCTGCTGGTGCTCCTACAAAACCACCTTGACCAAGGTTGACACTTTGCTCTACATGGGTAGCTCGATGCACCACATCCTTGAGTGTTTTTGGATCAAATACCTTGACACCCCTAATTATACGGTTGTTCAACCCCCTAATAAAGTGTTGTGTCAACTGAGCTGAATTTTCACTGAACCTTGAAAAAGACATGAGCTCATAAAACTTATGCTCATACTCGGTCACTGACAAAGTGTACTGTCTGAGATTATGAAATTCATCAGCCCTTTGTTGTTTCCACTCCTCTGGTAGGAATCGTTCATAAAAACTTTCCAAGAATAGTTCCCACGTAACACTGCTCATATTGATTCCCAGCTTCTTCTCCTCAATCGTCCACCAAGTGGCCCCAAAATTCTTTAAATTAGTGATCGCAAATCTTTCCTTAACATTGCTGTCGAACTCCTGCATGGCAAAAATCCTGTCGAGGGAAATAAGCCACTACTCGGCCACATTACCAGAACCTTGCCCATTGAAAGGCTTAACCTTGGATCTTGAAAGATCCTTCATCTAAGTGGACACAATGGACCTCTGACGATCCTTTCAAAGACTTCTAGATCTGGGTCTATGCTCTTGTTCTGTTTGGTGCACTTTGGGCTATTCTTGAACAGGAGGTAGATGTTCTAGAATAGTCTGCATCATCTATCTCAAACCACCCTCTTCAGACTCAGCTTGGTCCTCTCTACGGCTCTCTTCCTTCTGTCTACTAGAGTTCCAGTTGTTCCAAAATACCCAGAGCTCCCAATGTAGAAACTCGGGCTCTGATACCAAATGTAATGCCCCGCCAAGGGATCCAAAGAACTAACCTAAAATTTTACTATGGTAGCATTTTTTTAATTTTTATTTTTAGCATGAAAATAAATACCACATATAACTTATGCACAATGACGGAAGCAATAGTAATGTCCACCTGAAAATAAACATAACATACATAATAGATTACATTCTTTAAGATCTCTTAATGTTGGACTACATCTAAAAACATCTAACATAAATGAATCCATCTGGTACAACAACCACATGAAATAATAATGATAAGTCCAATATTTATACATTACATTTCAAATGCTCAATCATCCACTATACATGTCACAGGGTATGACAAGCTTAAAAGAATATACATACGTGAAATAAGGTACATCATCCTATTCTAATCCATGATTCATCAAAGTAAAGATAATCACATGATACACATGATACATCATCATAGAAGACATATACATCCATCATAAAGATCAAACATAATAAATGCATGGTTCCTCCCAACTGTTAATAGCATCATTAGACCATCGTGGATCCTAGCCATCCCTCCGTACATAACATTCCAAATCACCGAAGAGATCATCGATACTAACATAGTAGGAATGTCACTCCTAACATATATAATATCATATGTAGAAAGTAATCTAACATGCAAATATAAGCATAAGATAACATCATCTAACATATGCTAATCACCAATGAAAGGATACATATCCACCATCATGAAGGACGCATCAGCCACGATGTCTTAATGAATCTCAAATGATAAGAGTAGAAAATACACTACCACCCGACCGCATGGTACCTAAGTGGTCCACTCCCACCTTGCTGAGGAGATAATCTTAAGTCCCAAACAAGCTAACAAAATCACATAGCACAAATCTCTATAAGTCCAGGAATCCTAAAAGTATACTAACTCAAAAGTTTCAAACACAAAATCTGACATCTAATCCCCAGAGGCACACAATGACATGTAGGAACCTACTATGCAAGCAGAAAAGTGTCATCACATTTATCACATACAAGTTAACCTGGTAGTTAGCTAAACTTCACAGGTCCATACTGATCTCATACAGCCACTAATATCCTCTCATACTGACGAGACATACTATAGAATGCAAGGTTGCAACCTAGCATTCTCTCTACTCTCATCCTAGTCTTTACAAGCACTCAAGGAATGGGCAAGAACAAAACACTTATCTTTTTAGGTTCATTCAATTAGTATTAGGTGTGAATGTTATCACTTATTAATCCAAGTTACAATGAGTTACCCTGGCAGCCTCTTAGGGCACTGACCCCCATTGCATGCCACTTCCCGTCACTACATGCAAATATCCTACCCTAATGCTCATGGAATCATAAATCTCAAAATCACAAAAGATAATTCATAATAATATCATCAAATATGCATAAAAGCATCAAATCTCCATGAGCAAACATCCATAGAAAATCATGATCACAACAGCTCTCTATTAGCAACTGAAGTATCACTGATAATCAAAGTATCCAATGGTTCTCAATAACCAAAATATATCTCAATCATACTGATCGAAGACTCCAAAAATGGTTGAGTCAAAAATGTCACAACATGACATCATCAAGAATAAATCCACATCACAGTCCCTTCAGGGCGACTAGAAAATAACCAAGGATAACTGATTGATGACCAAAAATAATGGTTAAGTCAAGTGTCTCATACATAAGAATCTCAACTATAACAATCAGTAATCGCATCCAATACATAGAGCATTCCATCACATAACCATGGTTGCGTTTATAAAGATTGAGATTAAAACATTATCATGACATCACAATCACATAGCTCCCAAGCCTCTGGTAGATGTCCTATGACTGGTCAACACTAGTCAACCCAAAACTCAAAACAATAGCATAAAGAATACACAATGCAAACACATGTTTTGGTTTTGCTAAATTTGCAATTTAAATTTAAATGCAAAATTCTCGATTTACGTTTTCAAGTTTAAAGAAAGAATTTGGAAGAACACTTATACGTTTTGAATGGATCCAAATCCATTCTTCAATTATAATTTTAATCCAAAACGTCCCCCAACAATCTAACAATCAAATTTCATATACTTAATAAAACAATTAATTTAAACCATGAGCCTTTGATATAAATCAATTATCAATTATACAATTATAAAACAAATTATTAATAATCACATTTACATATAATATATATATATGAATATATAAATTATTTTAACATTAAATAAAATCGAATTAACAAATTCAATTAATGCCAAAATTTTTAATAACAATTAAAATCGAATATGACAAATTTTTTTTTTAAACACATATATATATATAACATAACTGCCGATACGCAAGACCTTGCAGTCATAGGGCCTGTGACGTCAGTGGTACTACGTACCACTGCTGTCGCAGTACTTGCGATGGCGGTACACTGCAACCGCAGTGGGGGCACAGGTCTCGTCCCCCGCCCCCGACTTAATGTATAAAATGTTAATAATTATTTTTAAAAAATCGCTTACGCAATTCTCATTTGCGATTTGGTTTAAAATGTTTCTTAAAACGTTTTCGCCCACGGGTATGTTATCCGATTTTTTAACAAATATATATATATATAAGCAAATTGACAATATATAAATACAAACTTCAATTTTTAAAATTTTATCATAGACCTTTGATCTCCAAAATTTTCAATAATTAACCTGATGGGTTTGACTATGAATCTCAACCCTAGCCCCATTTTCTTTTCAGATCTATGCATATAAAATTCTTAAATAAATTAATCTACCCATATTGAGAATGCATATAATAAAAATATGAAATTCCTCAGAAGACATATGGAAGACATGAAGAAGAAAGGAAATGGATGATGGAAAAATAGCAAAAGTAAAATCACAAGAATCTACCCGGATTCTGATGCTAATTCACTCTTCCTCAGAAAATCCGTAGAGCAAGCTCCCTTCTTCAGAATTCTCGAATCCTCCAATGCTCCAATTGCACTCCAAACACTATATCTAAGCTTCTAGGAATGCTTGAATATAAAGAGCTATCAGGAAACATCTATAATGCTTCTAGAAACAGCTAGAAGGTGTCACCAACTAAGCATGGGTCTTTTCCAATTTCAAAATGAGTCATAGGGTTGTAGACACCATGTGCTTAATTGATGCACTAACCCCCATGTTGTTGACACTTGAGAAATAGAAAAGTGTGTTAACTCCCATGCAAGCTTATAACTCCAATTCACTTTTTTATATAATTTCTATTTAAATATTTATAACTTTCATTTTAATTTTTATAACTTTTATTATTATTATTTATTTATTACTTTATTATTATTTTATTATTATTATTAATTTTAATTTTCTAATTTTATTTTTATTTAATTTTTTTTCTCAAATAATTCACATTTCATTAATTATAATCAAAATATCAAATAACATGATATTTTATATTAATTTTCTCAAATAATTAATTTATTAATTAAATCTATTTATTAAGACTTAATTAATAGAAAATTCACCACAGACCTCTAAGATAAAATATGAAAACCCATCATAGAGAAAATCACGAATCATGTCATCCAACACATTTGGTGGGTAAAATATCTAGATACTTGTCCTACCTCACTAGGACAATTGGCTTAAAGGTTTGGGATTTGGACTTGAGAATTTATCTCCCTTCTCTTATCATTGAGATAGTATAATAGGGTATGCTCATCCTGGCAATTCAGGAAAATCGATACTCGATACCTGCAACCTACAGAAAAATCATGCATGTGCATACAATATATATAATGCTAAGCTAAACAGACCATGGCAGGAAGTGGTGCATCGTGTAGATCCCGACTAAGCAGGTGACTACGACTCCCTTCCTTAACCACATCAGAAACGCCATACAATAAGAAAACACGCACACCATACACATGCAAGTATGGGATAAGTATCCATAATAAAACACATGAGATAATAAACCATCCAACTATTCATCGATAATATCTGAAAGCAATATAATGATCATCATGTATGCATGAAATGTAAAGTTTAAATGATCTCATCACATAACCACTGAATCCATAACATAATGTCTAATAGTGTCAAAACAATACCACTAATCCATCAACATAAAACTAGTCCATCATAGTCTGATAATAATAGCAATAATATGTCCAAAAAAGATGTGAACGAGGGTAGGCACTACAGATAACATAGTCTGCCCCTCCACCCCTGTGAAATGTCACATTTAACCCAGGTACCCACCGGTTAGGTGCATCATAGCACACACTAAACCCATCACGCGAGCCCTTATAAATTCTCTTGTACTCAAAACCGGATGAATTCAAAACGGAATCCAAAGCAGATGCCACAGCAGCGAAGGCGGCGCGGGGCAAAACTGTTTAGGGCGTTGCAGAGTCGATGATGAATCCCCCGCTTCCATTCGCTTGTATATCGAACGTTCCTTGTGGAATTTCGGTAGCTTTGCCCCCAACGCTTATTCCTTCCACTGAGAGGTAATAGCAGGTATTCAGCTGTGGCAGAAGTGGGTTTTTAAGGATCTTCGTGGACTGTACTCCCGCGGCGTTCAATTCAGCCGCGCTGCCGAAAAGGAGAGGAGTGGTGAACAAGTCATTGGAGTCTTCTGCGTAATCTTGGGCAAGACAGTAGGAGAATTTAGACTCGCCAATCTGTGAGTTGAGCGATAGATTTCCTCGCCCGATCCCTACCACGCCGTTTATCCCCACGATGGCGTTGTTCCGCACAACGCTGTTGGTACTCACCACGCCGTCTCCATGGCTGTTATTTCTGCAGGCAAACGCTACTCCGTCAAAAGATTGCGCCCCCCCGCTTCCATTCGGCATGAGTTGGTTAAACATGTGGAGTTGGGAAGAGAAGAGCAGATGGAGGACAAGCAAGGGACAGATTTGAATTTGGATGAATCTGCTGGGAGAGCTGCACAATCAAACCAAATTAGGTCACTGCTAGTGTCAACTTTTGAGCGTATGCTTATCGGTGGGTTTCCCATGCCGATTGTCATATAGTATGCCCTTTCCTCGCCCACCACAGGAACACCAATACCAGCTAGGGTTTCTGAGCTTTTGGCTTTAATTGAGGTTTCCATTCTTTTTAGCCTGGCAAAGGCTGCATCCCCTCTAAAATGGTGGTGTCCGGTAGTTGCTTGTGCAGAAAATAACATACAAAAGAAACAGATGAGCAGAGTGAGCGCCAGCAGTGTTACCACATTATTGTACGCCATTGCTAGCCTATTTGATCCTCGCCTCCAATGGTCTTCTGTCTACCAAATGCAGCCTTGATAAATGGGGAGTGAGGAACGCTTTTTATTGAAGGTACTTGGTCTTGATGGCTTTCTTACCTTGGGAACCTGCTGGGCCAAGATTATTCTATTGTTTTGACGTTTACTTATATTTTTGTTCGGACGGACATATCAGTATCTTCTAGAAATCCCAGATGTAGCCACAAATTGGGCGTAAATGTTGAGGAGAATGGCATAATTGAAGAGTTATCGGAGTGAATTTTGATATAGATCATTGGTTAGTTTATTTCAATGCAGATCATTGGAGTTAATGTGCAATTTGTATTTAACGATCGGTTCCACAGCGCAACGACAGAAGGGGCAATTGGGGAAAAGAGTTTACATAGTATCTCCTTGTCGAGAAAAGGAAATAGTTTTATTAATTCGTCAGCATGACGGTGTCATTCTCTCTAGGAAATTTAATCGACTTAAATCTGTTGGTAACTGTATATTTATACATTTGCATCAAACATCAATGCAAGGTTAAGCCGATAGGAAAGATAAACAGAGAATAAACATTTATTTTTATAACTTTTTTGTTGGTTCAATGTTTAATGAATATAAAAAGTTAAGTTTTCAAATTATCAATATAGTAATAGTAAAAGGTAGTTTTAAATAGTTTAACAAAATGACAAGACATACATTTAGATATTGGTAGAAATATTTAAGGATGCATTGTATTTTGAAGTATTATTTCAAAACTAACAAAATTTTAAATCTAATTTTAAAACATCTCACAAATGAATAAAGGAAAACATATATATTAATTTGATATAACATTACATTCTATTATACAAAGTTTTACATGTTCTATTTGTATTCTTGTGTTATATTTCTTTTTCTCATTTCTTTCAGTTATTTTCCATATTCTCCTTTGAAATCTCTATCTTTTTCCATCTCTTGCACCTTTTTAAAGATAGGTAGATAGATGTAATTTTAACTCCATGTTACAGTGTAGTTTTCCCTCTCTTTTTTTTTATCATTTTGATTATTCTTTTTATCTTTTTATTCCCACTTGTTATTCTCCTCCAGAATCTCTCTCATCTTCCATCCCTTGCAGCTTTTTTTAGGTAGAAACATAAATGAGATTTTAATGTTCATGAGGTTGAACATAGGCTATGGGACATGATATCCACTACACTGACTTTTTTAATTCAGTTCATTTTCCATGAAGGCTAATGATGAGCCCTCCAAACTTCCCAATGTTCTCCTTGTTGAATAAGTTATACCATGAGTTGTCAGATAGGATATCCATGAATTTGACCCTGCTATCCCTATATACCTCATGTTCGAAAATGAAGTGTTGTTCGTTTTTCACCTTCCCAGAATTTCAAAACAAGTAGATTCTTCTTCCTAGAGCTCTTTTGATCTCTTCCACCATTTGGTCTCACATCAAAGTTGATGAGAATCGGCCCTTAGCTATGCACTAAGAATCTTACCTCTCCAATGTATGTTGGCCTCTATATACTTCTTTTGGCATTGATCACATGTGGGGTTGAACTCGTTGATGTATTAAGTCTTTTTCCTACCAAATCTCTTTCCCCAATTTCTCTTTTGAAATTTCTCCATAAAAGATACTTTTCTTTCTTTATTGTTGGCTTGATGCATGTTGAAATGGATATCCCATTTTCTCATCCACTTGATGTTTTGTTTCATCAAGGTCTTTTTATACTTAAATAAAATATCATCAAAGACCACTTTCAGCCATCTACTTGCCTCCATATTTTCAATTTTGTAAAGATAGCTAATGAGGTGGGCCATATCATGAGCCTCAATAGATATAGCTCCCACTTCACAGAGCATGATATCATATGGAGCCATACTTTTAATTTTAAACTTCCTAGTAATACAACACTTTTGGATCATCTCAATTTGTCTCCATTGTAAGACCAAAATGTTTATGGCCCATATTTTGTAGCCATATAGAACAACTATTGGAACAAGAAGCCTAAACAAAGTTTGATTGGTTTTATGCAAAAATACTTTATCTTTGAATTGTAAAAATCTATTTGCTCTTAATTTTAGATTAATTAGTTATATACAATTATTTGATTAATACAATAAAATGTTCAATACAATACTTTTTAAAACTTTATAAATATACTTTTAAACTCAAAATATCCTATTATATATATATTTTTATATAACTTCCTATTTCTTTTTCTTTTTTTTTAAAATAAACTTTCTTTTTAAAACAATCATCCTTGACTTTTAAAAAAAAATTACAAATGTAAGTTTAAAATCTAATCTTATAACATATGTAAATAAACTTAATCGCAACAATGTTTCAAATTCCCTAGTTTTTTCTTATTGAATACCAAATAAATTAATGGATATCTAATAAATTTTAAAAAAACACTTGTAAAATAAAGTTAATAAGAATTTGAATTTATTTTATTTTTAATGATTTGAAATGACATATATATATATATATATATATATATTACTATATTACTATATTACACTTCCATATCTTCCCATACACATAAAATAAAATATAGTTAGCAGCTTGGAAGGAATAGGTTATACATCACAAGAGCATAAAGCTTATCAATTAGAAAATGTGAATACAGGCTACCTAATTATAAATTGCCCTGATGTCAAATTTTTTTAATTTTTAAAGGGGTAAAATCTTGATTGAAAATCAAAACAAAGCATTACATAAAAACAAAGGGCCAAAGCCCTAGGAACCAATAGAAATCATAAGAAAATCCAAGAACAAAATGACCCTTCCCCAATACCACTCCCATCCTCTATAAGAATCCTCTTGAAATCCTGAAAGAACTCATGAGAAATCTTCTGCCACCCATCAATCTTCCCACCACATATGTTCTTTGATGCCCATTTGGCCAGACAATTAGCTGCCCTATTTCATTCCCTTGGAATATGGACATAAGTCACCGACTCCATAAAAGAGATAACCAATAATATCTATTGCACCATCATAGCCAATTTCCAACTAACATCAAAAATCTTCCTTTCATGAAGTAGTTTGACCAAGACCTGAGAATCAAACTCACAAATAACCTTATGCCACCCTAAAGCATATGCCCAGTTCAAGGCATAGAGGATAGCCAAGACTTCCGACCTATTGATAGTATGTATCCCTTCATTAGTAGAAAAAATAAAATCCATTGATCTAGAAGAATCCCTACCAACCCCACCAATCCCAGCAGATCAAGGATTTCCCCTAGATGAGCCATCCATATTAATTTTCAAAAATCCACCAAGAGGGGGCAACCACCTCTCCACCCTTTGAACTTTTTTCCTCACACACCTACCTCTCTTGATACAAGGAGAAGTTGAAGATAGACCCTAAATTCCTAACTGATCAGCCATCTTAGCATCTCCTTTCTCTAATGATAACACAATCTCACCTTTAGCTTTGATAATATCCTGAATCATTCCCACAATTCTAAACCAAACCTTTTGAATCCCCAATTTTTCACCCCAAAAGGTTCTTTGATTCCTTTCCAACCAAACTTGATAAAAAAAAAAAGATGGGACCAACATACCAAACATCCTGCAAGAAAGAGGTTGAGGAGGGGGGCCTTCCTAGACTAATCCAAAACTCAACTAGGGAGAAGGCATCAATGCATGGGCTCTTCCAAACAGCCCACCAAAAATGCTAGAGTTGTAAGGTGAAGGAATAACAAAAGAAAAAGTGAGGAGAGTCCTCCTACCCACACCTATAGAGGACACACTTAGATGGGCCTAAAAAACCTCTCTTCCAAATACTATTCCAAGTCAAACACCTATTCCAAGGCAAAGTACAAATAAATCAGTTACACTTTGGCCAAGAATACTTATCCCAAACTTTCTTCCACTAATAAACCTCCACCCTCGCAATCTATTGGGAAAGAAACTCCTGATACCTAGAAGAAATAGTGTAAGCACCCTTGGGGTTAAGAGACCTAGCCAACACATCCTCATCAATGAGGGTGCTATAGCCTCAAAAATAAAGAAGTTAATAAAGCTTGGTGCACTCCTCCTTCATACCAACAATAGGCCATTCCTCTAGATTCTTCCATCTCATCTCCACCAATTGCCACTAAAAGGAAAGAGACTTAAAGTCAAACACCCTCAACCATCCTACTTCACAGAACCTGTAGAACAATGTAGTAAAATGAGGATACTAAGAAATAATTGGAGGGTGACAATCCCAAGCATCATGCCAAAAGTGTGCCTCTAACCTACTCTTGCAAATCTAGAATAAGCCACCCTAGCCCCTTTCTTGATAGTATTCTAAATTACATATCCCTTCCCTAACAAGCTATAGCAATGGATATCACTATAAGGAATCCCTAGAAAGTACTTTTGAGTCAAAATTTTGGCCCACACCTAGTCTTATTCCACAAACCAATGCTAATACAATTTATTACCTAAAGCCATGCCAGATAGAAACAACTGCCTTAACTCAAGAACACCAAACTATTTTGGGCTACAAACAACATCCCATCTAAGAAGGGTCCACTTGGAAGATAATAAACTACTATCCCATAAAAATATTCTTTTTAAGGAATCAAAATCCCTAACAAAGCCCACCAGTGCCACCTAAATCATATACATATAAAGTGGGAGATCTTGAATCATAGATTTGAGCAACTGAACTTGATCTACAAAAGATAGCCAATGAAGGGTCCAATAAGTGTCATTAACATGAAATTCTTCCAGAATAGTCTGCCAAGATTCCCTAGACTACCTACCAAATCAAATATTAATCCCAAGGGAGGTCAACGGGATATCCTCAATCTAAAATCTAAGAATATGAATAATTCTCCTCTGAATGAAGTATAGAGTATTGAAGAAAAATATGGAGGAATTTCTCTCATCAATTAACTGGCTTGATGCAACAAGATAAACATCCAACACATTGTTCATATTTAAAACCTCACTAATGGTAGCCATGTACAGCATAGAAGTGTCATCCACAAACTATAAGTGAGATAGCACAGGTAAGCCACTCCCCATTGCCATCCATGAATGAAACCCCCCTCCACATTCTTTTTTATCAATCAACCCAAACCTTCCACCAAAAGAAGAAACAAGTAAGGAGAGCTAGGGTCACCTTTTCATAAACCTTGAGAAGCACCAAAGAGTTCAAAGTGCTCCCCATTAATCAAAATAGACAAAGAAACTAAATTCACACAACTCATAATCCAATGAATCCACTCCTCCTCAAAACCAAAGGCCTATAGAACCTTTTGGAGGAAGGACCATGGAACTCTATCATAAGCCTTAGCCATGTCCATCTTGATGAACATAGCCTTATCTTTAGAGTTGGCTATAGAATGAATAGTCTTGGTAGTAATAACTACCCGATCAAAAATTTGGTGGCCCACCACAAAACCACTCTTTCCCTAAAAAGTCAGTAGTGTAAGCCATTTTTTTAAACCTATTAGCAATTAGCTTAGAGATAATTTTATAAATAACATTACAAAGAGAAATGGGGTGAAATTTACTTAACCAATCAACCCCATCACCATTGGGTATGAGAGAAAGGAAGGTACAATTTAGGGCCTAAAGTATTTTATTATTCTTTTGAGACTCTTGACTGACTGCCAATAATTCCAACTTAGTAATCTCCCAAAATTCCTAGAAGAACTCAATCGAGAAACCATCCAGACTAGGAGCTTTGGACTTCATCATCTAGAAAATAGTCTTCTCCAACTCCTCCAATGAAATATTACTCATAAGATGCTCCTTCATCTCCCAATAGAAAAAAGAAGGAATACAATAGAGGACCTGAGCCTCTTCAATTGAGTTCCCTTGCAAGTCCTCCCTAAATAAAGAAGCAAAATACTATACAACTTCATTTAAGATATCCTAAGTAGAAGAAAGAACATCTCCCCTATCAGTCACCAAAGCTGATATAGAATTACTATTACTTATCACCTTCATAAAATTGAAGGTAGTATTTTTGTCTCCCTAGTAAAGCTACTCAATCTGAAATTTTTGTCTCCCTAGTATTTTTGTCTCCCTAGAATTACTATTACTTATCACCTTCATAAAATGCTTGTGTAGCATGATTTGCATGGTAAATGTTTCCAAAGCATTTGTCAGCTCCACAGTTTATGTTGATACATAACATATTGAAGGAGCTTAGTAAAATTATACATTATAGTACCATAAGTAGTGCTACCATACCTCGACCATTTAGCAACACATCAATGAAGGTTAGGGTCTGACAACCACATTAGCTAGAATTTGAAGGTTGGAGTTTGGAGTTTGAGGCATCGGTGTAGAAGAGATAACTAGCTTTATAGTCTAGTGATCCAAACCTCTCCAATCTAATATCTCAGAACTAGAGAACCACATTACCCTAACTCAAAAGCAAGAAACCATGAAATGATCTAGTTGTTCAACAATACAACTATCTCCCACCCTTTTGTTGTTCCAAGTAAATTAAACATTGATAGGTTTGATATCCAAAAGATTGAGAGCTGATATATTGTCCCAAAATAACAATGCAGACTATAGTCTTGCAATACCACCCTATTTCTCAGCTAATTCAGTAATATCATTAAAGTCAACTATAATGATCCATGACAGATAGGGAAATAGGCTACAAAAAAATGGATATTTGTCCATATAAGATGTTTACCTTGGAACTCAACAGGAGCATAAACATTGAAGAAAAGAATAGACTCTCCCAACTTAAGACACAAAGAAACCATGGATAAAGAGGACTTGAAGGATAACTGCCACAAAGGTTGAATTTCTGAGGGTCTTGGAAATAAGCCACACGCCCTTAGGATCTCTGAGCTCCAATACACTAGCATTTACCATTCTTCCACAACTTAGGCCCACTAAAACCATCATGCATTCAATAGATAACATGGTCTCCTAAAGAAAAAGAACATTAATAGAATGACTTCTTACCAACTCACAAACAACTTTTTGTCTAGGGCCAGTATTCAAGCCCCTTACATTCAATGAAATAATGATCAATTTAAAGGAGTCAAAAAATGAGAATCCAAGGTCTTAATAGACCCTAACTCCACCAAAGTCTCCCCCATCATCTTAATCTTTTCCAAATCTTTCTTCCTACCAAGTTTAGTGCTCTTCTCTAAACCCCCACCCCCCCCCCCCCCCCCCCCCACTTCTTGTTGTCCTTTTGTAGAATGCCCAGTTGAGGAGAAGGCTTGCTACTCTTAGCCTCCATCCCCCTACCCCAACTTAACATTTGGACCCAACATCACCTGAGCCCAAACCTGCACATCCATGAACATAGGCATGGAAGACTCTGCTTGTGGAGTAGGAAGAGTAATGGAAGTGTGATGCTCCAAATTAGAACCCACCACACTTATTAAACTTGGATTAAGTTCTTGTTGACCCAAATCATCTAGGACCTCAAAACTATTAATAGTATCCTCATCTTGTCTCTCCATCAAGCCATGGCATGTAGGCTTTAATCGCTCTAAGGAGCTCTGAGGAACATAACACTTAGCATCTGTCTCCTCAACAGAGACAAGATTCTTCTGCTTATCAGCATTAGGGGTGTTATGAAGAGGAGGTGGAAGCTGAGGCTCCGTAGGCTTAGCCTTCAAGCCTCTACATAATAGGTGACCATATTGATGACATAGGTGACATTAGAAAGGAAGGGTCTCATAATCCAATTATTGCACCCAAGAATGGGAACCCACACACATATTCAAAGCATTTGGAAAAGGTCTACTCAAATCAATTTCCACATAAATTCAGGAAAAAGTTATTACTTTGTTTGTACCAAAGACCCCACTGGCTTCCCAAGTATTGAAGCAAGCATGTGTAGAACATCCTCACGACAACATTCAATTGCAAATCTGGGAAACCAAACCCACACTAGAACATGATTCAGAGCTCCTCAGAGCGATTAAGGCCTGCATGCCATGGCTTGATGAACAACCCAATCTAGTTGTGAAAATAGCCCCCCCAACCCCTCAAAACCCCTATTGTGATCAGCTATGAAGATAAATGTGACCATGAAAAAATTATTTGCATGTAGTGTGAACTCCATTTCAACCTCTAGTTCCCAACTTCTCTGAGCCCAAGTTTCTAAAATTTATAGAGACACTCTCATTCCAAAAAAATTTCAATACAAAGAATGCTTTGAAAAATATTCAATATTCTCAACAATTATCTCAATCAGAACTACCAATTTAGGTCTCTCTTTGAAGCACTCAAAGTAGTTGCTAATATTTGAGATCTAAGGTTCACTTGACAAATTTAATTCCATGGACCCTATATTCAAAGAGAAGAGGGTGTTTTTAAAAACCCTCGATCCTTGTCTTGGCGATTTCAATTCCACTGCAGCATGAAAATCCATGTCAGGTTCTATCCTAGATGGCTCACCCTAAGACATAGCTGTCAAAAGGCTCAGGATAGACCAACATAGGAAAGATCCTAACCCAAGCATAACAGATTAGAGGAAACCCTCACACACAGGAAAAATGACCAAACACATCTAGGTCGGAGCTTTAAAGGATATCCTCAACAAAAGATTAACCACCCCCCCCCCGCCCCCACCCCCCAATAGAATGAATAAAACGCCCATCCAAACCTTTTCACAAATAGAGAAAGAAAACACAAGCTAAGCCTTGAATGCCCTAGCTCAAATCCTTGTAGTTATAAACCAAAACACCATCTCTATTTTAATCAATTTGGACATTGTCAAAAAAAAAATCAAATGAGATTATGCATAGACTTTCTCATTTAACAAAGTCTATAATGAATCACTCAAATTTCTAATTATTAGAATGTAACAACTTAAAGGTTTTGATATTTTAATGGTACTAATTAGGTGAAAAACTTTCTGGTAGAAAACAATATTCAATTTAGCTACGTGAGACTTTTATGACAAGCTATTGGCCCGATGTAAAAGCCTATCAACTAATTAAAATAAAGGGATGTTAACTAGTTTTTGCAAACCTTAATTTGCTCCTTAGTGTGTGATGTTTAAGACTGGAAAATTTTTACATCTTTCAAAGAAATAATATGAATGTGTATAACATGCTTTTGGTCCTTATTAAAATATTTTAAATTCTATTTTCGATGAAAGTCTACTACCTATAGAGGTTTTGAAAGATAAAGATGAAAATTCTATTGAGATATTTTTGAAAATAAAATTGACATTATATTATTATAAATCACTAAGGATAATAAATTTAAAATAGGAAATATGCATAACAAATTTATCATAAATATTTTTTAAAAATATTAGAAGATCAACGTGTTTGAGTTTTAATTGATGTAATGGGGTGACCAAATCAATTGTAACTTAAGGTTTGCTGAATCTATCAATTCCAATTTCACTTTTCTTTCTCGAAGCTATTATGAATGAAAATATATTACATCTATATTTGTTTGTTTGTCACATTAAATAAACAAACCTTCATAAGTAAAATACTGCAATTATTATCTAAAGAATAGTTCTTGCATTCTTTCAATCAAATGTACATCCTCTCATCATCATTGACATCAATATTATTTGAGAGCATTCTCTTATTGTCACTATATAATACTTGTAAAAAGTTAGAGCACAATTACATAGTTTTTTAGGAGTCTAAGAGTAAACTCTGGGATGAAATTAATATATAAAAATACATTGATTTTCTAATATCTACCAAATAAGTCCAAATAGAATCTAAATATTCAATTGGTTAAAAGTTCCTTCCTAAAATAATAATAAGAAGCTTTAAATAACTTGATATCACTTGCATAACCTAATATTCTCTTAGTAGTACTCTAATGACAATCAAGAATACCTATATGAATCTAGACATTACATTATTATGAATGGCTAAGGATAAAAAATTTAAAATGAGACATATGCATAGAGAATTTGTCACAAATATCTTTTAAAAATATCAAAATATTAACGTGTTTGAGTTTTAATTGATGTATTGGCATGACTGAATAAATTGTAAGTTATGCTTTGGTGAAGATATCAATTCAAACTTCACTTGTATTTCCTAAAGCATATCATGAATGAAAAGATATAATGTCTCTATTTGTTCTTTCTCAGATAAAATAGAGAATCTTTAATAATTTAATTTTGTACAATTATTATCACAAACAGATTTGTCGCATGTATTTCAACCAAATGAAGATGGTCTCATCATCCTTGACATCAATAGTGTTTGAGAGTATTCTCTTAATGTCACAATATATTATACTTTTACAAAAGATAATGCACAACTTCATCTTTTTTAAGAACTCTAAGAGTCAACTCCAAGATGAAATAAACATATAACAATACATTAAGTTTCTATTACCTACCAAATAAGTCCAAATATAGTTTCTATGTATTCAATTAGTAAAAACTCTTTCGTGAAATAATAACAATAAACATTAAATAACTTGATATCACTTGCATAACTTAATATTCTCTTAGTTGTACTCCAATGACACTCAAGAAGACCTACATGAATCTAGACATGAATATTAAACAATGCATAATATCATGTAAAATCCATTTAGAGAAAAAGAAAACTCCAACTATACTCAAAATGTTTTTTTTATTTTTTCCAATGGTGTTAGTTTATAATTCAATATTGTGTATGAATCTTATGATAGATTTTTTGTTTATCAACTAAAATAATAGATATTTATATGTATATGCATATGTATATGTATATGTATATCTATATGTACATATATCTATGTATGTATATATTTTTATCTATACGTATATCTATGTATTTGAAATATAATTTCAATTTAATTTTGTTCAAAGATATCTATAGAATATTCACCTATGATAAATTATGAATACATATTAGTCATATACTTGTTTTGCTTTAAAATTTTGTAGCCTGTGTGTTTAATATCTGTCTATATATTTATGACAAATCTTAATTTAATAGTTTATATTGTAGCATGAATTTTCTTACAAATTAATTACTCATATTATAGTATGAGATAATAATATAGATTATAGAGCCAAAAAATATAGCAATAATAGGGAAGCCAGAGAAAATAATTTAATTCTCTATTACTATGTTGTTAGTCAATAGATTGTTCTCCAAAGAAAAACATACAAATTAACCTCGAAAAGCCTAGATAGGAAGACTAAATATGCACTAATAGTTGGATCACTTTGCTATTGAAAAGTGTAAGAGCCCTCTAAATTTATTTGGGTATAGATCCCTATATATGATTTACAACTAATCAACTACACTATGATTTGATAATGCTTTTAACCCAAAAGCAAGAAAGGTTTACAATTGTCTATTTGTAAACATGATATTACGAAAATCCATTTATTCAAGCATTACATTACGAAAATCATGTAGAGAAAAGATAAACTATTCATTCCGAATACACATAAAACCATAGCACCAAGTCCAAAAGATAATCGCAATGATGATCAAATGCAACTGATACACAATCAGAGAAAATCAATACCAGCCCATGTTGAATATTGATCAGAAAGGATGCATTTAAACTTGATGTTTTAATATACTATTGTTTATCCCCTCTGAACACAACAAATTAACCTTTATTCTTCTATTTCTATACAATAATTTCTATTTGGAAATAAAAATTCCATTCCCCTGCATTACAACACAATAGAAAAGAGTAGAAAAGCTACGCCTTTTAGAAGCCCAAAGTCTGCACAAAAAAGACAATCTTCCTTGTCCAAAACTAGAACCTCTTTTTTCTTGATCTCCTTAGTTAAATAGAATTCTAAAAACAAAATTCCCCTTTATTTTAAATGTAACTACTTCTTAAAAACTATTCCCTTCTTTTTGCTTTTATAGGATCTTTTCAGTTATCAAAACCAATTCATGAGAATGCCTCTTTCGCACCCCGATTTCTTATTGACTTTTTGTGTGCTTGTCTAATTTTTATTTATTCTTTAAATAACATTACACATCTTATTGTCAAGGAAAAATAAAGATGTGAAGGACAATTATAATGCTTAATAAAATATTATAATTATGTTTGCTTCTCTCCCAATTTTCATTCATGGAGATCTATAACTGATCTTCCAACAATTAACACATGACTTCATTTCAAACCCACACAGAATCATAGAAACATTAATAAATAATTCACATGACTCCTTTCAATGTTAATGTGTGATAGATGGTGGATGCATTTCATGGGGCCCATGGTCTTTATGGTCTTGCCATTTTTTCCTCACCTTTACATTATGTGTTAGCTCGGAAAGATTTCATGTGAGAATCAATGTGCCTTTTATCATCACATTCTTGCTAAGGGATACTCAATACTGCAAACCCAAGATTTGATCTGGCATTGACCATGAATGCGACATCAATTGGTTCATGTTGGGAATATACTCACTTGGTCATTCGATAAAAAAAGCTTGGAATCTAGTTTTTTGATCATCAAATTAAATGGTTCGCTTGATGTTTTAAATGTCTTCTCCATTAACCTAAACACTACCTTTAGTGATGAGAGGAATTGGGCTTTGCCACCAAATGATCATGATGGATTCCTAAAATTCATCGAATGTTTGGTGATCCATTACTAGTCATCCCTTGTGAATTCACACCCACACCTTCTCCTAAGAAACTCAAGCTTGATACTTATTGTTTGGTGTTATGCTCTTTTTAACTATGCCCGAGCATCCTTCAAGGGAACTACCAAGAGTTATTGAATGTTGGAAGAATTATTGACTACCTATGTGTAGTCTTATATAAACTACTAATGGTATGTACTAAATAGTGTTTGTATAAGTCCAACATTATTTCAAACAATTGGCACATATGTCGCCAACACCATCACTTTTTGGAGTCAAAGAAAACATCCCTTTCTAGTATTCGATGATTAGAGCATCCATGGGCATTTCTTGATTGAGATCTCTCTACGCTTTGCTTATATTTCAGTCTGAAGGATCTTTTACTTCTTAAAACACCACCGGGGACATGGATAGTGTTCATGTGATGCTCTCGGATTACAACTATGCATGAATAAATTTTAAAGTCTTCAGACTTTTCTCCATGATCTTGATGCCTCCACCATGCTAGTGATTTGATCATTATTTTGCACTGGACTCAAAACCTATTTTAATAGACCCATGAAATGTATCCATGAGATGATCTAAGATTTGACATTTGAGAAGGACCACCCAAAACTTATCAAAGCATGATACGTGTACTTGCAGGTTTTGAAAAACATTTAGAATGTTTGCAATGCATGAATCTCTTGATTCATGTCCCTTGATTTGGGAGTCATGAGCTTTAACATGTTATGGTGAAAGTGTTATCTTCAAGATTCACTAGCAAAATTCAAGTAATATGCTTGCTAAATACCTATATCCCCTCTTTCTAAGTTTCTACATGGAAAATTATACTTATGATGTCATTTAGTGTGTAACATATCTTGCATGCAACTCAAAGTCAACTATGGACCATGCTATTTTGTCTTCAAATGATGACAAATTTCTCTTCATCCAACTATGCTTGTGGTGGTGTTAGATTTGAAATATATTAAGTTACTTTGGCCTTCAAGGTCTATTGCATGATTTACATTCACCTCCAATATTTACTATTCTTGGTGGACAAGGTATACATATCAGTTCATAGATAGATGTGCTCAATCCTTTTAACAAAGGTGAATCTTCTTGTAGAAGAATATGATGAGGGATAATGAATGTCTCAAGCTCGTAGCTTATTGAATCATCAACCTGCACCCTGAATTTTCATCTGCAAACTCAAAATCCATGTTTTGAATATTTAACTTTATACCAATATGTTGTCTATCATTCTAAACTTTGAACCTTGAGCCAAAGCTGAATTTTGGTGTTGAATCAATCATGGATTTTGAACTTTTCTAAATCGAATGAATTTTCATCTCAAATCATGAATCTAACTTTTTCTTGTACACTTTAACCATTGAACTTATGCTCAAACTAGAAACTAGAAGCTAAATTTCAACATTAGCAACTAATGAACCTATAGGGTGAACCATTTTAAAATAAAGAAACATTGAAACTATTCCAATAAAATTGAATCACTTCAAACTCCCTTGAACCTTAGTTCAAAGAGGTTCAAGATTCCACACATTAAAAATTTAAATACTTGGTCCATATTGGTACCAACAGGGGCCTTAACTATGGGACTATTTTCATCTCAAAAGTAGAGAACTCTAGAAATCTCTGGAAAAAGACAAGTGCCTTATCCATGGTCAAATAGAGTCACCAAGAAAATTAACATTGATAGTTATTTTTATATAGAGTGGAGGGTAGCAGGATAAACCAACCAACCTAAACTACCAACAAGCATGAAGCTTGTAAATTATTCAAAAAGAGAACCTACTATGAGAACTAGGAGAAAGAAGAGCTCATGTGAATGAATATTTTGGCTAGAAGTAAGAGCTCTTCCATAGTAGTAGGTTGTGCGTTAATGGAGTAGCTCTAGACCACTGCCTCTTGGCAATCTCCTCAATGTTGAAGCTCAAACTCAGAGTATACAAAATTTTGGCAACCCAACACTCTTTCCTGAATAGCCAAAGCTCACTATAGCATTCTTCATCTTTAGATGGTTTATCTATATCATTTTTCAAATCAAGAAAGGTCTCCAATTGTGGAGAACAATATTGAGGAAATTTTTCATTAACCTGCTGACTATAGTCTACAATAACCTACTTATTCTCATAATTATGAGAAGCATATTTACATTACAAAATAGAGAGAATTAATCTAACATGGGATCACATTTATCAAAAGGAAATTCTCCAACTCTATCAAGAATCAGAGCATCATCAAATATGTAAAACATTTGATCTTTCATTTCTCCCAGTGCATCTTCAAATTTCATAACATTATCTTCAATAGAATCACACCCAAAAGAATGGAATGAATTACCAAACAAACACTTGCAAGTAATTTTCTCTGTATTCATACCTTGACTATCCAAAGAGGGATCTCCTTGCCCAAAAGATGATAGAAATCTACATATGATGTCTTCTTCTTCCTTGTAGAGGAGAGTGTCATCCAATAACTTAATTGATTGTCCATTTGGTTGGAAACTAACTCCAACCTTCACTCCTTCTATCAAAGTTTCAATGTTTTCTAATATGAAATGAGAGAATGGATTTTTTTCATTTAATGGTAGATCATAAGGTTAAAATAAAGGATTCTCTTTGATAGTAATATCTTCACAAAACCAAATTGGCAAGAATAGAGGATTGGATTTACTCTAGAAAAATTTATCTTCCCGCTTTTCAAAAAAAAATTTAATCTCTTTTGCTGCTGCTATATTTGGTTGAAATCAGATTGCCTCCATTGGAAGTGCAAGATGATCATCTTCTTGAAAATTTCCCAGCTCATAGGTGAGCATATCTATCTTTGTTTTAGCATTCTTACCATTTTGAAAGGAGGTATCATGTTAAAACTTATCATTTCCATAATTAGCCAATGATTCTATCTTCTCAAAAATAGTGGGAGAATATTCTCCCTTCTCATCTTCTATGGATGGTGAAAAAGATTTCACTCCTTTAATTTTAGTCAAGTCTAGATCAATAACTAAAGGATACTTAGAGGGATTCTCTTGATGACAAAACCTTTCTCCTTCACTAAAAAGGCCATCATTTAACACTTCCAATGGGTTATCCACAAGTTGGAAGTTGGTTTTATGTTGGCTTTCCTTCTCTTTTTTTGTCATTGTTGCCAGGATTCTCATTCTCAATTTGAGTGTTCTTGCTCTCCCATATCTAGTTTCCTTCAATATGAGCTATGTTTATTTGGATTTATTTCTCACCCAGAGTTGAATAATTACATGTGATCAAATGTGAAGATATAACTAGGGCCTCATCATCATTGACCTCTAAATGTTTCTTCAACTGAGACACTTTCTCCTCAAGTTCTTGCAAGCCTTTCAATTTGTGAAATCCCACATAAAGGCTTTTCCACAATAGGCAAGATATGGAGTCCTCTTCTAAGCTTATGTTGTTCTTGACAGTTCAAGAGATGCTTTCTTTGTAGCTATCAACAAATTCACATAATACTTTATCATCCATTTGATAAATTTTCATGAGAGAAGGGTTGTCCTTATCCTTATCACAACTTTTAAAGTCAACATGGTATTCGTATAGAGTCACCAATCTTCTACACAAAGAGATAATCATAAAACAGAGGAAACAATCAGTATACACTAAATCTTCATTTCTAGATCCCTAGTAGAGTCACCAAAAATCTATTAGTGAACAGATTGTCCTCCAAAGAAAATCATACAAATTAGTCCTAATAAGCCCAGATAGGAAGACTAAATATGCACTAATAGTTGGGTAACTTTTCTATTGAAAAGTGTAAGCACCATATGAATTTATCTAGGGACAACTTCTTGTATATTATTTACAATGAACAAACTACATTATGATTTGATGATTCTTTTAACCCAAAACGAAGAAAGGTTTACAAAAATCTATTCACAAACATGATATAGATTCGAAAAAACTAAGTAACTAAAGGAAATAGAAAATAAATGACATAAAGTCCATTCATTCAAGAATTACATTATAGAAATATTGCAAATAAAAGACAAACTATTCATTCCAAATACATGAAAAACTATAGCACCAAGTCCAAAGGATAATCATTATGATGATCAAATGAAATAGATACATGTTTAGAGAAAATAAATACCACTTCAAGTTGAAACTTGATAAGGAAACATGCATTTAATCTCAAAGTTTTCATATATTGTTGTTTAACCCCTCTAAACACAAAAAAAACCTATATTCATTTATTTCTATACAAAAATCACTATCTGCAAATAGAAATTACCTTCCCCTGCATTACAACAGAATAGAAAATAACATAAAAACTCCTCCTCTCAGAAGCCTGAAGTCTGCAAACAAAAGGTAGTCTTTCCTAGAAAAATTGGAACCTCTTTTTGCTTAATCTCATCCATTAAATAGAATTCTAAAAACAAAATCCACCTTTAGTTTCTATAAATATTTCTTGAAAACTATTCCCATCTTTTTGCTTTGACAAGATTTTCTTATTCACTTTTTGTATCCTCACCTGATTTTTATTTATTCTTTAAATTACATTACATATCTTATTGTTAAGGAGAAATAAATATGTGAAGGGAAATTATAATGTTTAATAAAAAAATATAATTATGTTTGCTTCTCTCTCAATTTTCATTCATAGAGACCTGACACTAATCTTCTAACAATTAACACATGGGTTCATTTCAAGCTAGTGAGGAATGATAGAAAATTTAACAAATAGTTCACATGACTCTTTTCAATGTTAATGTGTGATAGTTGGTGGATATATTTCATGGGTACCATGGTCTTTATGGTCTTGCCATTATTTCTCACCTCTATAGTATGGGTTGGTTTGGAAAGATTTCATGTGAGAAATGACATGCCATTCATCATCACATTCTTGCTAAGGGATACTCAATACTAAGAACCAAAGATTTGATCTGGAGTTGACTATGAATGTGGCATTGAGTGTTCTTGTTGGGAACATACTCACTTGGCCATTCAATCAAATAAGCTTGGAATCTCATTTTCTAATTATCACATTAAATGGTCGGCTTGAATATTCAAATGTCTTCTCAATTAACCTAACAACTACCTTTAATGATGAGAGGAATCGGGCTCTTCCACCAAATGCTCATGATGGATTCCTAGAATTCATTGAATGTTTGGTGATTCATTATAGGTCATCCCTTGTGAATTTGTACCCACACCTTCTCTTAGGAAACCCAAGCTTGCTACTTATTATTAGGCATATACTCTTTATTACTATGCCCAAGCATCCTTTAAGGGGGCCACCAAGAGTTATTGAATGTTGGAAGAATGATTAATTGCTAGTGTGTCATTTTATATAAACTACCAATGGTATGTGTAACTAAATAGTGTTTACATAAGTCAAGTATTACCTCAAAGCACATATGTCACCAACACCATCACTTTTTGGAGTCAAAGAAAGCTTCCCTTTCAAATTTTTGACTATCAAAGCATCCATGGGCATTTCTTCATTGAGATCTCCTGACACTTTGCTTATATTTCAATGTGAAGGATATTTTACTTTTTAAAACATTGTTGTGGACTTGGATAGTGTTCATGTGATGCTCTCATATTACAACTATGCTTGAATAAATTTTGAAGTCTTTGGACTTTTCCCCATGATCTTGATGCCTCAACTATACTAGTGATTTGATCATTATTTTGCACTAGATTCAAACCCTATTTTAATAGACCCATGAAATGTATCCATTAGATGATCTTAGATTTTACCTTTGAAAAGGACCACCCCAAACTTATCAAAACATGATAGGTGTGCTTGTGGGTATAGAAAAACATTTAGAATGTTCACAATATATGAATCTCTTGATTTGGGAGTCTAGAGATTTCACATGTTATGGTTAAAGTGTGATATTTAGGAATCACTAGAAAACCTCAAGTGATATGCTCACTGAATACCTATTACCCCTCTTTTTTATTCTCCACATGGCATATGGTAGTTATGATGTCATTCAGTGTGTCAGACATGTTGCATTTAATTCTGAGTCAACTATGGACCATGCTATTTTGTTTTCAAATGACAAAAAATGTCTCTTCATCCAACTATGCTTTGGATAATGTGAGATTTGACATATATTGAGTTAGTTTTCCCTTCAAGGTCTATTGCATGATTTACATGCACCTCTTATTTTTACTATTCTTGGTGGACAAGGTATACATATAAAAATTCACAGAACGATGTGCTCAATCTTTTTAACAAAGGTGACTATTCTTGTAAAAGCATATGATGATGGATAATGAATGTCTCAAGCTCACAACCTATTCAATCATCAACCTACACCCTGAATTTTCATCTACAAGCTCGAAAGCTATTTTTTGAATATTTAACTTTATACAAACAAGTTGCCTATCATTCTAACCTTTGAACTCTGAGCCAAAACTAAATTCTAGTGGCCAATCAAACATGGATTCTGAATTTCTCTAAATCAAATGAATTTGCATCTCAAATCATGAATTTGAATTTTTATCATACACTTTAACCATTGAACTTGTGCTCAGACTGGAAACTAGAAGTTGAATTTCAACATTGACAACTAATGAACGTACAAGATGAACCATTTCAAAACAAAGAAATATTGAACCTATTCCAATCAAATCGAACCACTTTGAATTGCTTTCAACCTTAGTTCAAAGGGGTTCAAGATTCCACACACTGAAAATTTAAATACTAGGTCCATATAGGTACCAACATATGCATAAACTAATAAAGCTAAAATGTTAATTTAAAAGAATGAAAATAAACTCAGAATTATTTTTTTAAAAATTAGAATGACTAAGAAATGGAAGTCCTTTCAGATGCTAGAATCAAATAATAAAAGAAGGAAATTCTGTTCCTTATAATCAATTGGGATGTAAATTTATAATTACAAATGTTTTTCTCATCTTGTGTTGTTGTTTACATCTATTTTTCTACTTTTTAATGTTGATTAAAGTTAGTATCTTTGATGATAGTCTTTAATCCTATGCCTCTTGCTATAGATATATTTTCCTCTTTATTCTTATGTAGAAGAAGTTATTTAATGTTTTTTTGTGGTTAGTTGGTAATCCTTTTTTAAGTCCAAAGTGGACTAGCCACCATAATCTTATCATTAGTAGTTTTATTATTTGTTTAGATTGTGGTGATAAAACATTTTGGGTGGTTTTTATTATTTTTTTATATGATGGTGGAGGTTTCTTATATCTATAATAGGTTGGAGTTGTTCTCTCTAGTGTTTTATGGGATATGCAATTTTATATATAGGTTTACAGCCCTCTCCTTACCATCTTAACAAAAGAAATGGAATCATTGCCTCTCATTACACTAACTCAACTTGAATTTTGAAGAGTGCATAATGGTTGAAATATTACATTTTCAGAGAATATTAAAGAATAAACATTTGTTAAGGATCATTATTTCCACTAAACTAAATTTATTTTTTAATTTTTTTCTTATCATTTCTATTTGAGTGTAGAGATATTGCAATAAAATCATATTAACTTGAAAGGGTGATTTCATTTAAATATTGTATTTGACCTTGAATAGTTATAAGCTTCTATAACATTCAATTTTTTATATATTTTTAGTTATTATTTGCACAAATAATTGTGTTTTAAAAATAACATTAATTTAATTTAATGATAATAATCAATATTTAATTGTTTGGATTATCTGAATTCTACATGAGAGTAATGATTGGGAGAGAAGAAGGCTATGTGAACAATAGAAGTGGGGGATTGGGGTGATTAGTGATTCCAACACAAGTGAATCCACTAATGGAAATACTAATTCTAGGAATGTGGATCCAAATTATTTGTGGATTGTATAGATTTGGTTGGATTCCTATAGAACTGAATGGAGGACTAGAGGTTTTGATTTTCAATGGGTGGAGGTCATGGAGAAGAGGGATGGTGATTGTGGGATAATTTGGGTTATGGCTCCCTATGAATTCCTCTCTATGTTGAGCATCTTTTTGATAAGGCAATAGTGTTCAGATGGGTAATATATTTCCAATGATGAGGGAATCTAGAGATGGTTGTAGGACTGAGTTAAACCCACATGTTTTCTTCTATGGGTTGTTGGTAGTTGTCGGGTCAGTGGTATCTAGGGGGGAATCTCACTCTACTATTCTAGTATTGCCCTTTCAATATTAGGAGGATTCATATGACAAGATCCCCTTTAGTTCAGGCTACCCTAGATTGGATTTAATTTTGAATCTTTGGATGAAGAGTGGTGGTATGCCATGTGGGTTTATAAGGCCTTATCCTTTGTGCTTTTTCACTCCTTTTGGTAAAAGTTTCAAGTTTCTCCCTGAGTAGGTTGGTTTCTTATTATTTTCATCTCTAAATATCTCTATACTTTTTTTTGTCTTTCCCCAATTGCTTCTATTGAGGTGAAGTTCCTTCTTAGGCCTTGTTAGCTCTTCTAGAAGGATTTCAAGGCTTAGGGTTGCTTTTTGATCATTTCTCTTCATTTCTTAGTTCTTATATAGAATTGAAGGTACCATCTATTGAGGGGGTGATATTATGTGCTTGAGTGATTATTGATGAAAGTTCTAGACCTCTTCTTTATTAGGCTAGTAGGGAGATTTTGAAGTGGTGTTATTTGTGGATTCTCCTCCTCTTCACTTTTATTTTGAGGTTGACTATTATAAGGAGGACTTGGAATGTCCAAGTACTTGTGGACTAGATCTATGTGTTTTCCAATTTTTGAAAAGATGGAGGGAAGCTAATTTTCTTGCCTTCCTAATGAACTTTTGAGATTGATGTGATCCCCTACACCATCTCTTGGGATGATCTCCAGCTCTTTTGGGATATGTTTGATGGGATTGGTGTTAGGATTAAACCACAAAAAGAAATAACAATTATATGCAAATATAACCAACATCATAAAATAATAGATTGCATAGAAAAGAATAGAAGACACCAAGATTTAACATGGTTCGCCCTATCGTTGGGCTATGTCCACCAAACAACAAGTCCAATATTATTACAATCTAGTGAGTACAACCAGATTACAATTTGTAATCCCTTACAACTCAATAGCATCGCAAGAACTAATTTTCACATCATCACTATGAAACAATCCCTAACCTGAAGCTCTTTTATACAAGTATTTTTACTACTTTAGGGTTATAATTAATAATTACATGTCAACCCAAAATCTTGATAAAATAGGGACCAAAAATTTATGAAGTATGTACAATACTTTCCTGATTGGTCACCACAATCTAACAATCTCCCACTTGGGGACTAATTAGGCTCCACACTAAACAACTATCTGCCACTTGGAGACTAATCCTATAGGTATGTTGCTACTACATGAGGCTCCCACTAGATCAAACCATCCTAGACTCTACTATTCTTTTATTCATATTTAGTCTAGAAGACCAAACAAAGTTGAAGAGGAGTTAAACTTCTCCGTTGTTACTACCTTTGTAAGCATATCTACTGGATTGTCATTTGTATATATCTTGTCCAGCTTTAACTATCCATCATCCAAAACTGACCAAATGAAATGGTACTATAACTATATATATTTTTTCTTGGAATGCAGTGCTGAATTCTTTACAAGATGAATGGCACTCTGACTATCTATAGACAAATAATTATCCTTCTGAGGGAGTCCCAATTCTTCCAAGAAGAACTAAAGTTGTATCATCTCCTTGGTTCCCTCTTTAGTAGCAACATACTCTACCTTTGTAGTGGATAAAGCATTGACCTTTTGTAACATAGAAATCTAGCTCATGGCTGCCCCACCAACAATAAAGACATAACCTATAGTACTTCACTTGGTATCAATATCCCATACCAAATTAGAGTCAACATAGCCTTGGAAATTAGTAGTAGATCCCCCGAAGTGTAAACACTTATTGGATGTTCCTCTCAAATATCTAAGAATCCATCTAACTGCATTCCAATGCTCAATTCCTAGATGACTCATATACCTACTAATGACTCCATAGCAAATGCATGTGTTAATTAGCATTTCAACCCCTTAATATGATCCATCTTAGAACCAGCTACATGCATATCACCAACATATACACATAAAATAATGTTGTTGTCATGATCAAACCTCTTAAAATAAACACAATGATCTAAATGACACCTATTGTATCCATACTTATGCATAAAACTGTCAAATTTTAGATACCATTGCCAAAGTGCTTGCTTCAAGTCATATAAACTTTTCTTTAATTTGCACACTAAGCTCTTCTTACCTTTGACCTCAAATTCTTGTGGTTGATTCATATATATTTCTTCATCCAAATCACCATGAAGGAAGGTTATTTTAACATCAAGCTACTCTAAATGCAAATCTTTAGTAGCCACAATATGGATGGAAGTCATTTTAACAAAAAGAGAAAATATTTCATCAAAATCAATTCCCTTTTTCTATGCAAATCCTTTTACAACTAACCTAGCTTTAAATCTTTTCTTACCTCCATCCTCTTCTTTTAACCTATAAACCCACTTATTCTGTAAAGCTCTTTTACCTGTAGGAAACTTCCATAAATCTTATTCTTTAGCAAAGAGTCCATTTAGTCTTTCATTGTAAACTCCCACCAAATCTTAGTATCCACCTACACAACTTCGTCATAACATTCAGGTTCACCAACATCAGTAAGTAAAATTGAATACAAAGAGGGAGAAAATCTTTTTGGAGGTCTTATTTTCCTTGTTGACCATATAGCATTGATTGGTGTGTGTGGTATTTGTTGTTGTGGTTATTGCACATCATGAGGAATGGATGGAACATCATCTTCTGGAGTATCATCCAGCAGGGCATAATCATCTTCTTTCTTCAAATGTTGCTGCAATAGATCTTTGTACAACACTTACTCATTGAATATGATATCCTTGCTTCTTACAATTTTATGATTTAAAAAATCCTAGAGCCTATAACCAAACTCATTAATGCCATATCCAACAAATACACATTTCTTTGACTTAGCTTCCAACTTGGTTCAATTTTCAGAATCTATATGAGCAAATGCTTCACAACCAAAGGTTTTGAGAAAAGAATAACTCACCTTCTCACTAGCCCATGCTTCCTCTGAAATACCACAACCCAAAGGAGTAGAGGGACCTCTATTAATCAAATATACAATAGTATTGATAGCCTTTGCCACATGTGTAAGGGCAACCTAGCATGCAACCTCATGCTCCTTGCACACTCCATTATAATCCTGTTAATGCATTTAGCCACTCCATTTTCCTATGGAATCCTTGGAATAGTTTTCTATCTATGAATACCATTAGAGGAACAATAATTTTCAAATTCATGACTATAATACTCACCACTATTATCAGATCTGAGACATTTTGATTTCTTTCCAATCTCATTTTCAACCAAGCATTTACATTTTTTAAAAGTTTGAAATACATCAGATTTCTATCTAAGGAAATAAACCCATACATTTCTAGTTGTGTCATCAATAAATGTAACATAATAATGAGAGCTGCCAAGGGAAGATACTTGAGTTCGTTCTCATACATCTGTATGCACAAGCTCTAACTTCTCAATTTTTTTTGCTTCCCATTCTTCACAAAAATCACTCTCTTTTTATTTTTCATAAACACAACTTTCACATAAATCCATATTAACACATTTCAAACCCGGTAAAACTTTCTTTGAATGAAGTACATTCATACCTTTCTCACTTATGTGCCCAAGTCTATTGTTCCACAGTGTTGTATCAAAATTTATAGTAGCTATTTGTTCTCCCTACTCAACAATAATAATTGTTCCTAAACATTCATTTTTCCCTAAAACAATTCAAGTAGAAGGAACAATATGACCTGTGCAAAGATATAAGGTGCCTACTTTCACACCTTTTTCTACTACAAGGGAACCTTTTGAAACCTTCCAATTTTTATCAGTAAAAGTAACTACACAACCCTCATCACCAAGTTGCCCTACTGAAATTAAATTCCTACTCGACCTTGTAACATGTCTTACCTCATGTAGTTGCCAATGATTCTCATTCTACAACTTAATCTTAATTTTTCCCTTTCCAACAATTTGACAAGGTTCATTATCCCCCAAATAAATAAGTCTAAAATCCCCTTGGACATAATCAATGAAATAACCTCTACGAGGTGTAGCATGAAATGAAGCACTAGAATCTAAAATCCATGAACCATCAACACTTCTAAAGATAGAAGCAAAGCATCCTCTTTGGATTTGTTACTTACCACATTTGCCTCCTTGTCTAGATCTAGTTTATCTCCTTCATTTTTCTTTTGATTCAAACAATCTTTCATTTTATGCATTAGTTTCCCATAGTACCAGAAGTCATCCAATCTTCTTCATTGAGACCTCCTCCCCTTTCACTTTCCTCTTGATTTCCCAAGATTTCCAGAATTACTTCCTCTCTCAATCATTCTGCCTTGACTTTGTGCAATCAAAGCACTTCCTAATGTAGATCCACCTGAGGATTTCCTATGAGTTTCCTCACTCAAAATAAAACTGATCACATCATCATATTTTAGGGTACTAGATCCGAGAATAAGATTACTCAGAACCATTACCAAGCCATTCTAGCTTTAAGGCAAAAAAACAAAAAATCAAGAGTGCCCTAATTTCTTCATCAAAATTGATACCCACAGAAGATAACTAACTAGTAATAGTATTAAACTCATTTAAATGATCCACAATAGATCCATCTTCTACCATTTTGATATTAAATAAGCACTTCATGAGAAATACCTTGTTTGAATTGAAGGGCTTTTCATACAATTTCACTAGGGTTTGCATCAATTCTTCTGTCATCTTTGCTTTTGTAATATTAAATGCCATTGGTGGTGCCAGGTATAATCAAATGCTTCCAAGTGTCTTTTTGTCTAAAAGATCTTCTTCTTCATTTGACATAGATCCCTAATTCTTGGTTTTGCCTTCTAATGGCTTCCATAAATCATTTTGATAAAGATATTCCTCCATTTGCATCTTCCATAACTAAAAGTTCTATCCATTAAACCTATCAACCCTCAACTTACCAATGTTTGCCATCACTCCCTCTCAACTATATTGAAATTCTTGCAGAAGATAACTATAAAATAACATCACTCTGATACCACTTGTTAGGATTAAACCACAGAAAGAAATAACAATTACATGTAAATATAACCAATATAAAAAAAAAATAGATCACACAGAAAAGAACAATAGATACTAAGATTTAACATGGTTCACCCAATCCTTAGGCTACATCTACCAAATGGCAAGTCCAATATTATTATGATCTAGTGATTACAACCTGATTACAAAGTGTAACCCCTTACAGCTCAATACCACTGCAAGAACCAATTTTCACATCATCACTATGAAACAATCCCTAACCCTAAGCTCTTTTATACAAGTATATTTACTGCTTTAGGGTTATAATTAATAATTGCATGTACTTTCCTCATCAATCACCACAATTTAACAATTGGAAGGTTTTCTTCCACCCCCATGTTTTTTTTTTCTTTTGGGGAAGGGGGGGGTAAGCTCTCAATATGTCTGCGTAGTCTGGTTGATTTCTATTCCATTCTTTATGGTCTACTAAGACATCTAATGAAGAAGATTGATGACATGTTTGATTGATGTTTTCTTGGTATTATGATCTTTCCTCCCCCTACTTCTATTGAGGTGAATACTTTCTTTATTTAGGTGGAAAAGGAGTATAAACTGAGGAGGAATATCTTTGTGAATGTTGACCTGAATGGATGGTCTTGTTCACTTTAGAGATGTACTTAAGATGGTAAAGTAAGGATAGGTTACTTAATGCCTGAGTTTGGTTTCTAAGCCTTTAGGGATGTGTGTATCCTAGTTCTTTTCATAAGGTGACCAAGTGTTTTTTGTTAGTTTTAAAGGGCTCATCTTAGTCCTTAGTTATTATTTATGGGTAAGGAGTATAGTTGGTATGGGGGCTTATCCCATGATAATCTTATACGATTTAGATTATGATTGATTATTGCACCACATTTGGACCTTTGTTTTTGACAAGGGTAGACCTAAGATGCTAATCTTACTTGACTATTTGAGACTAGGTGCTATTAAAGTGATGTTTAACTATGTCTAGTGTATGCCATCCCCACTTTTCCTCTATTTGTACTATGGTTTAGCATGCTCTTACTGCTTTTCCTTATTTAAAATATTTTAATTACATATTAATATCTTCTTCCTTATAATACCACAATTATCCTTTATTTTTTAATACTTATTAAACTGTAATCATGATTTTATTAAAGAAAATAATAGACATTTTATTATTTTAACAATATTACTAAAACAAATCCAAGAATAATTCAAGATGTAACTCTTTTTTTCTTTTTAAGAAATTGATGGCCCTGTAAAACATTATTTTTAAAATTCTGTAAAGAGGCATCTTGAATCATTTTATAATATTTCAAAATAGAAAAAGAGTTGCATAAAAAATTCAAGAGTATAATTAGCCAATTAGATTTTATATCAAGGCAAACCATAGTTAGAAATGTCTCACATAACTAGAAAGTCATTCTTTTATCAACATCATGAATTGACTCACATTGAAGAAAATTAAGATTGTCAATATCAAGTTAAGCCACCAAGGCGCTTAATTCATTCTAATATAAAAATATAGGTCAAACATGCATGTATAATATTGCAGTTGTACATCGAAATCATGAAGTTTGACATGATAATTTTTATTCGAAGGCCTATGAAAAGGCACATAAGTTGTGGAAGATTGTTGGGTTACAAACCCTATAGTGATCATGATGTTTGTCTTGGATAGTCATGATAATAAAACTCTCATCTCTTAGCACAATGAAAGAAGCAACATTTATTTTGTATCTTCAATCAAGAGCTCTACCAAATTTGAATTGACACCTTTGGCTTTGGTGTCTATCATGATGGAGCAATGATTTTTATGCCATGAGATCGATTGGTGAAAATTAGATGAATATGGTCAAAGTAACTCCATCTACTTGTGTAATCATTGCAACTAGAAAAACTATAGGCTCCATCTATCATGTTGTAACAAGGGACAAATGGAGTGGATGTTATAACCACCTAGAACTCCATCCAAAACAAGAAGGAAAAGCAAGGAAAGTTATATGTTAATTATACCCCCTATGGAATTGAACATTTATTGGCTTTAAATTAGAATAGATTTTATATTTTCCTACCACAAAACAAATAAAAATCTTTCAAAGATTACATTTTGATGGCATGGATCTTGGTTATGATTGTACTAGTGCGCTGATGAATTATTTCAAACAAAAATCTTAATAGTATACTATGCTTTCTGATCCATTATGAATGTGTGTCATTTTTTGTTCATAGAAATTTAAAAGAAATTATGGATCATCTATAGAATTTGAGGGCTGGTCCATTAATTTTCTTCATCCTCTCTACATACTTTTGTCACATTTTTCTTGCAATGTATTGGGTTTGAATACAACATTACCTCTATAAGTTTAATCTAGCTCAATTCCTCCATATCAATGTTTCTTTCACATAATATGTGCAAATAAGTTTATTATTTTTTGCACTAAGGATTGTGAGAGTTACAGGGAACTGAGTAGTCTCAAAAACATTTATCTTTCATGTGTGTGGTATATGGAGACAAAAGAGTAGACATGCATGCCTTCTAATCCCTATCACAAAGGGGATTAGTCTATTTTACCTTGGGTGTGGTTTGTTGGCTACTTTTTATTTTTTCAACCTATTGATCATTTTTATTTAGTCAGTTGGTTTGTCGTTCTCCAAGTAAAATTTTGCATGGTATGAATTGGGTTTCCACCTTTCCCAATGATAGCCTATAGTATTTTACATATACATGATAAATATTGCAATTTACTGCTTTTCCAAAAAAATGATACACATTACAATTTTATATATCATTATTACATTTTCTTATATCTTATCAATGTAAAAAAAAAAATATTTTAACTTTCTCAATTTGTGAATGTTTGTTTTGAATGTCATACACCTTTAGTCAATTTATCAAGTGTAATTTAATTGTACAGTTACATGTTGAGAAGGTTAAGAAGTGATATAGCATTTGATGAAATTGGTTCTATTTCCTAATTTCATGAATATCATTTCTAAATGTGCAAAAAATTATCAGTTACTTATGACTTCAAAATAATTATAGAAAGCTAATGTTAATCTTACATTTGGGTTTTTTTCTATCTGTGCAAAAATATATAAGTTATGAATAAAAAATATTTATAGAAAGACAATGTTAATCTTACATTGGTTTTTTTTTATTGATTTGTATAAATTTCCTTTATTATATGTCTCATATGCTTTTCTTTTCTTTTTGAAGATATGATGTTCTATTCTAAAAATTTTAATTTACCAAAAGTTTATAAGGTTTTAATTTTACCTTTTGAAATAAATAGTTACACATTCTCAATTGATTTTTTTTCAACATTTTTTTTTTCAATCCAGTGTTACTTTGAAATTAATTTTGAACAAAATTATCAAATAGAAAATATCAGCCATTGAGTATTTTCCATTATTTCAATGGGGATCCAAGGAAATAACTTTTCTAAATTTTTAAGGTTGTGTGGTTTTTTTTCAATGCTTGAAAATACTCTGTATTATTCGATGGGGATCCAAGGAAATAACATTTCTATATTTTTAATGTTGTACTTTTTTTTCCAATTCTTGAAAATACCTAGTCTTCTTCAACATTCTCAATTGATTTTTTTTCAACTTTTATCGTTAGTGGATGTTACTTTCAAAAGCAATTTTGAAAAAAAATAATCAAATGGAAAATATGAGCCACTGATCATATTCCATTATTTCAATAGGGATCCAAGGAAATAGGTTTTCTAAAATTTTAAGGTTGTATGGGGGTAAAAGAACAAACTTGTGTCACCTTTGAAGCTAACTTATTATAACGATTGAATTTCAATATTTCTATCTAAAAGTCATTTTTGTTCAAGCATATGATCTAGTTAAATTCATTGTAACTAATTTCTATATAGTCTCACACTTTTCCATTTGGAAATGTCTATTAAATGCATGTTTTATACTAGTTTGTATCCAATTACTAAAGAAATACAATTGTTTTAGAAAACTAACATTTCAATAACTCTTACTATTTGTTATGATTTTTTTTAATAACATATAAACACCATTTTATAAAGCTTAAAGTCAAGAATATGTTATATAGACTTCATAGTGTTTTAATGAGATGTAGTATATTGTAATTAAAATTTTCTAAAAGCACATATTTTAACACTTGAAAAAATGTCAATTTTGAGAAAGAAAAAAATATTAAATGATATCATTTAAAAAAATAAATTATATGATGTTTTAGAAGAGAGAATCCTCTTCTAAAATGAATAATTTTTCTTCTGGTTAGAATATATATATATATATATATATATATATATATTAAATGTGGTTGGAGATGAAAACTATTGTTTTCATGTGAGTTAAAATTTCAATCATTATAAAAGAGAAAATATAGGTCAAAAGCCATTTTTTATTTCTGATTGTTCTAGCTATATATGTTATCTATGACATAGTCTAAGAGAAAAGGGAAATAAGTTTATTTTTATATAGTTTTCTCCTAGGAACTAGACCCCTAATTTTTGGCATTTTTTAGCAACTAAAACATTATCTGTAAAAATTAGGAAAATATATAAATTCTTATTCCAAGTAATTAATAAAAATTATAATCCTAAACTTCATCCATTTGTATGCATTTCATTATTTTACTTCATTATAAAATTGTAAATAATAATGCTAGTTTAATGTCATTGATGATAAACAATTATACTTTGTTAACCTTTTCCTTTACAAAAAGGTGACACAGGCTTGTGTTTCTAACCTATGGTTTTTCTTTTCAATGCTTGAAAATACTCAACATACTTCAATGGTGATCCAAGGAAATAACATTTGTAAACTTTTAAGGTTGTAAATTTTTTTTTCAAAGCTCGAAATATCTTTCAATGGGGATCTAAGGAAATAGTGTTTCTAGAATTTCAGGATTGTACAGTTTTTTTCAATGCTTGAAAGTACTCAATATTATTTTGGAATTGGTAAATAGAATGAAAGAAATTAAATAATATGATATTCCAAAGGTGTCTCTCCATCCTTGACCTTCTGATGTTTTTGATTCCTAACATCTACATGGAATTGATTCTCCAAACTTCATCTTTTAGGTTTCATTTTCAAGGACATGCCATGCTACTAATTGTCCCATCACAATGTTGCTATGAATTTGACATGCACCAAACAAGATCATTTACATCAAGGCACTAGACAAAAGTGGCATTTTTTTGGTGAACTCCTCTACCAGATCTAGGTGTCCAAGGAGATCAACCATGTAGGCATAGTATTATACTATTGGTGTGATAATCCAATAAACACACAAATTGAATTTCCAAATCAAAGGAAGCTCCAAATTGTTAAGTTTCCCTCAATAGAACAAAGTGGAACAACAGAAAAAGTAAAATTTACATTTTGCTTAATTTTAACATTAAAGTTATACTAATTTGAGCCATTTCAATATGCTAATGCAATTACCTTAAAAAAAATTTACCTTTAAGGTATGGAAATTTTCATCATCAAAAAGAGCCTCTTACTAATGTCCACTTCTTTGAAATTGTTGGGCATACCATATTTCCTTTCATATCTCAATGGTAAACAATACCATGTGTGCCATTATTTATTTTCATCTATTTAAAGTTGTTATTATTTTAGATAGATTAATATTAAATAAATATCCTCTACTATAGATTGGGCAATTTTCATTACATTTCAGAATTGGGAATTAATCTTGGCACACATTTATTCTCTATGTATATTCCTCAGAAATAGAGCTTTAAAATGGAATTACCATTGAGTAAACATCAAATTTGAGTAATATTCTCTTCTTTATCTATTACATTTCTAATAGTAAATCAACTACACCAAAGATATTTAAGAACTATTTACTATAACTATCAACTATACACTTGCTCCTTGTCCCGGTGCAAGGACTAGTAGGCTACTAGTTACTGGAAATTGATCTATTTATTCATGTGAAATAAAATATTTTTGATTGATAACTGTCCAATTATTAATGAATTTTGATGGCCTTCAAAATAAAGAGACATGAGTAGTAGCAAGACCCAAAACTTCAAAATAGGAGGTTGGGATTATAGGTAGGATGGATTGGTAGACTTATAAAGAGACCTGTAGTGGATCGGAGTAAAGGAGATCCTCTGGTTAGTGTAGTCATACAAAATATGGTAATATTGTTTCTAGAAATTTTTGAGGACTACCAACACACCTATAATGAAAGCCTACTCCACATCTAAAATAGCTAGACACAATAGTAATCTACCAATGTCTCCTTTCAATTTAATGAAATAATGTTTACCTTTGATAACATAATCTATGACCGCCATATGAAAAGCCATATTCAATTGAGGGAAATAATCATAGTAGACTACTGAATAGCACAGACCAAACCCAAGATGAGAACTATTAGCTCTAGGTAATTCCAAAACATAATCCAAAACAAATGAAATTGTAGTGAAGGCAACATGTGGCAAAAGAGTGTAACATGTTCCAGAGTGGATGATGAATCCATAGACTCACCACCATTAACATGATCAGGCTTCTCTTTACCATTGTGACCCTATTTGTTTTAGCTTTTGAAACTCTTTTAATGCATATGACATGAATGTTTTCCAGGGTTTGTCATTTATAAGGACAATCTATCTTGATTTAATCAATTTGTGATACCATTTTAAAATTTAGTATAATCAATGGTGAGTTTGTTGATTTTTAGGAATGCTACTTGTAGAAAATTCCTTCCAAGTACCAATTTACAAGGGAAGTAGAAAATAATGTAACTCTACTTTAGAACATTGAGATGCATAGAAAAAACAAGAATATTGAAAAATAATATGTACACAAGATAAACACAACAATCCTGATTTAACATGGGAAACCCTTTTGGGAATAACCAACCACCCAAAATCCCTTGAGAAACTTTGTATTACAATAAATGTTTTATATACAACAAACTTTGGTTTCTAGATAGGCTCATAGGCTTAGATTTTATTTACAATCAACCTAACTTTCATAGCCTCTACCTCTTTAGCCCAATGAATCCTGTAGACATTTATACACTCTACAATTTGTTATGGGATCTAGTGCATTAACTATGAAGACCAAAATGGTTAAAATCCCAATGGTTACTCATCTAGCATGGGATCACTCTTGTCAACCTCTAAAACCCCCTTTGGCATTCAATCTCTACCTTCGGCTACTGAAACTCCCTTTGGTATCAGGGCCTTAGACACTCCCTTCATGCCTCGGTCACATGTAAAAACTTTGTTGTACTACTTCACCATACTGAGATGTCACTATGCACATGCCATAGTGGCACCATATAGTGATGTCTTCCATTTGACCTTACTTTACTTCCACCATACATCATGGAGATAGAATGTATAAACTCCATTGATCTCACCATACACTAAAACATTATTAGTGTATGGTAGCTCAACTCCACCATATTGTATAATGGACTCATCATACTATGAGTTTTCTTATACCATATCATGCACTTCATCACCCTTTACAATCTCCCACTTGAAAAAGTATGAAGTTAAGATAAGATGAGAATACTCATCATGATATCTAAGTGTCCAACCATATCAAATGAATTCCTCTCAAACTTCATACACTGACCGTTCCAAAAAACACATCTCTAATCACAATAGATAACACCATCATCTCCATCTCTAAGTTTCCATGAGCACCTACAAATGATCAATCCATGCCAACTCTAAATGAAACAATAAAATAACACAAAGTATCCAAAAAAAGATCAATGTACTAAAAAGAAAGAAGCTAAACTAAGATCAACAAGTCAATGTTCCAACCATTTTCTCGAGAACATAAACATGACAACATGATCTAAACAATATCAACCAAAAAGATTGCATGCTCCATTGAAACATATCATAACAGGTTAAATGAAAACATAAACCATACCCTTATCAAAGACTCCATTGAGCCCTCTAGATGTCAACATCTTCAGTCACATGAAGATTGAGATCTCCAAATAATACTTCAGCAAATGTGAAAAGATCCTTCTACAACATTAGAATGTTGCACCTTCAACATCTACAATATGAATGAAGATCAATTGCTTCCTGATTGCCAGTAACTCCCACTAAACCATGGTGTTGAGTTACACATGAAATCTACATTACTACCAACAATGCCCACTGTATGGTGGTGCCAAGTCACACATGGGATCATGATACACATCTTCAAGATAAAGAATAAATCACTCTAACTAGTCATAATTAGATGATCAATTAGTCAAAGCAACACTGCTTGCATCTTCATCATCACTCTAAGAAGACTTAAAATTAGAAGAACTCACCATTTTCTTCTTCTTCTTCTTCTTCTCTTTGTAGTCCTTTCAAATATGAGCAACTTACCAACCATTCAAACACTTTGTTTTGGATTTCTTCATAGAATGTTCAAACTCTTAAGACTTCCTTCACATC